>MU866088.1:0-301068 GCA_033296915.1 Triangularia setosa | reverse complement strand
CCAGGCGAGGAAGGCTCGGGCACGTGACCCCTATGGGGCCACGGGCCACAGTCCGACCCGATGGGACGCTAATAGATCTCTCTCTCTCTCTCTCTTAATACGAAGCCTCTTTCAACGAGATCCAGGTTTTCCCACATCAGACGGCCACAATAGAAATTGTGTGTGACATCTGCTGCCACGAAAATGGCACATGCTCTCACATGGGTGCGTCACGAAGCACGGGATTAGTTGCGCGCCCCTGCATCGCTATGTTGCACAATCGAGCAATCGGCGGCGAACCCTCAAATGAAGCGATCCTGGCTGGTCTTCAAGGTCCCTTGCGGCGAGGGGTGCCTGTGCTGTGTGGCCTGAACTTGGTGGATGTGTTGAGTTTGGTGATGCAGCTATGCGTGGAAGAGCCAACTCCTACCTTGCCCCACGGCATGCCACTCGTGCCCTTCGCACAGGCATCAGATGGCGCTGCCCAAAGGCTGCTGTGGGTTACGTACTTCTCACTCATCCTTAGGATGCCCCCCTGGACCCACCGCCCTGCTGATGCCGCACAACTTTAGTTCCCAGGCAACGGCTAAGAGGCCAAGTAAACAAACCCCTTTTTTCTACCAATGCATACAGACCTTTCATCGCCGCCAGCCGACGAATGTGGCAGCACCAAGATGAAATGTAACAGAGAGTGCGAAAAGCTAGAATGGCATTTGGAATAATGTCTTTTGATAAGTTGGGACCACTTCTGAGATAACGTCTTTCATAAACTCGGTTAACAAAAGATATTTGGTGAATTTGGGCCAGATGGGCAAACTGGTGGTATGATATCTTTTGTAAGCTGAGATGGAGGAAGTCGAGTGCTTGCCGATCTTCCCAACTTAAACATGACTGATAGCAGCATGCCTCCAGTATATTTCCAAGATATGGTCGGCGCGTCTTAAAGGAATATCTACAGGCGCCTAGGTATGTTGGTTGGTATGCAGGCGGCTAACCCCCCATTCCCCTGCTAGGTAGATATCTTTGATAAGCTTGGGTGGAAGGGGTAATTTTTTTCTAAGCATAGAGTAGGGAGGCATATTTTCTGCTAAAAGCTTGGATTGTAAGGGCATATTGTCTTCTGCAAGCTCAGGCTTAAGGGGTAAGATGTCTTCTGTAAGCTTGGATTGTAGGGGTACTGTCACGGCAGGCAGGCCCACTGCACCAAACCAACTGTGATTGCTATCAAAAGCTACAGGTGAGTCAAGCTTGCCGGCTTGACTCAGATCAGTGGTGTATATATGGTGATGGTGCTGGGGCGCTGCGCGCCAGTGCCATCACAAGTACTGTGTCTTTTGTAAGCTCGGATTATAGAGGTATAGTGTCTTTTGCAATGTGCAAAAGTTTTATAGTTTGACACAAACGAATGCTAGCCAGGCCGTACATCCGACGATCCGTGGTTGTTGGGTGTGGTGAGAAGAGGTGCGCACGGACCAATTCAGGGGCATGTTGACATTGCCATCGGGAACAGCGAGGCGGAAAGCGCTCCGGTGCGGGGATGTATATTGCTCACAGCGTCAAGACTCAGGGCTCGGTTGTTGTATGCTGTCTCAAGCTGATATCGGATGGCTTCAGGCCGAAGGGTCTAGGTGATCGGCTGTGTGGGGGCGTAGAGGTGGAATGGCCGAGTATGAAAGATGGCCTCTCCGGGGAAGACACCCCGAGGTTGACGGGCAGTGCCTGATTGAGATGATCCGAGGGTTTGAATAGATATGTGAATAGATTGCTGGTAATTCACAGTATCCTGCTTTATCCCCGGTTCCATATCGGCCCTCGCCATCCTCTCTTCTCTCACACAACCTCTGCGCCATCTTCCAATAGTTGATAATGAGCAGAAAAGCCAAAGCCAGTACATTTTGATCCGAGTTTTTGACATTCTTTGTGTGCTCCCTCTCATCAAGAAGGTCGTTTGTGCCTGCGGTTGGCGCTCCTCCAGAGCACGGGCACAAAAGGCCGCCGTGAGAGTCGAGTAAGTTGCTCCTCTAGGTCCACTTACTCGTATAGGTCACCAAGTAGTGGAAGATGAACATCTCAATATCTGCTGCAAGTGCTGCCTTTTCGAGCGATGTGTGATGCGGCTCTTGCTGCCCGGCCGCACCTTCCTAATCATCCTTGAGCCAGCCTGCCCCAGTTTGCCTCAGCCAATGACTGTTGCCGCTTTTGTCAACAGCGTAATTGCTAACTCTCACAGAGTAGCAGCTTCCTCAAGGTTTTTACCCTAATAATTGCCTTCATTGTGGTTTGATACTTCCGCTGCAGCGTTTTCTCTGTCGACCTTTTCATTGTGAACAGCTGAGGTACGTTAATTTCTTTTGCTCTGGTCGCCCTGGTGTCAATCTGAAATCGTCCCCGTCTTCAAGAATGAAAACTGATTGGGCCCCTGACCTCAGAAACAACCGAGTATGATCGGAAAGGATGACCCAGGTGTTGGGACCTTGCCCTCCAAGGGCCATCCACCACCCGAGGGCTCGACTGCCATTGTTCTACCAAGGTCAACGCCCAAGCGATCAACCACCCCCAAGGGCACACTTTTCACGAACCTGGGCGAAGCTCACCTAGCCATCACGGCCAGAATGGCAGCCAAAACCGCTGGTCAAATTGTTCCTACTACGCCAGTTAACACCCCTTGCGAGTCACCGATTGAGCCTCTTGATGAGCCGCGTCCCAAAAACGACCTGCCGCTGGCATCACACATGGATTTTGTCAAATCCTCCCACATTGTCAACGGACGGTGCTTGACTGGCTATGCTCCCAAAGTACCGATTGTTGGGAACAACAATGAAGTGCCCTCACAAGCCTCCTCGTCACCATCTCCTGACCCTTTTCCATCCAGCCCTTATGAAGAATTTAATCCTGATCTAGACTGGGTGCATGGTCCGGGGCCAGAGATTTGCTCCAAGCGCAGGCCAAGAGAGACTGGAAGCACGGTTGAGAACATATACCGACAATACCTCCCTTCGGAACCCTCGACCGCGGAACCTCAATCTGTCACTCATAGCTCGCCGCTCATCGATAAAACGCATCCTTGGTCACTAGGGAGCAGACATGGGGACAGCAACGACGACTATTACATATTGGCCCATTCCCTAACCCTCTCACCCCCCAAGCTTAATCATGCCGATGATGGCATCAATCCAGGCAAACTACGTCGCAAACTGTATGACACAGTTGGAGATGCCCCCAGTGTTCCTCTTCCAGACCTACCAGTTGCACAGCGCTCTACCAAGTATTATCCATCGACCAACAGCCATATCCAGGGGCCTGATGATCCGCCAACTCCGTCAGGGATATCGCTTTCCAACACCCAAGTGTTGCTCGACAGATATAGCGACGACAGTCAGCTTGCTCAACATGAAGGCTTCTCGGAAGAAGCTGTAATTCTCGAGGTCTCGCCAGATTGCGGAGTTGACGGTGCTGAGTTGGAACCGTCACCACGCCGCGCCCACGAACAGCTGAGACAAAGACTTGACAGGCTACATTACGCATGCAACGCTGGTCCGGCTGAGTTTTCCACAGGCGCGCTTACTTCGGAGTCGGATGAAGATCCATTCAAGTACGATCGCAAGTCTTACAACGTCTTTCTCCAACCAGTTCGAGAAAGAGAAGTAAGCCTGGCCCTCCACCAGTTGATCGGTACTGAATCAACGACGCCATTGGATGAGAACAATAACGCAACAAACCCGTTCACGTCACCCACGCTGTTCTCGAAGGAGTCTGGACAGGGTGGTTTACAGAGCAGAAACCCATATCTAAACAGGTTGCAATCCTACAAGGCTCCTGAAGTTGAGGATACTTGGGAGGGCCAAGATGATCCGAACGAGGTCAAAATTCCGGTTCAGCGCCCTTCTAGTTTTGCACCAGCTCTTCATCCTGAACCCCCAGCTCAGAACCGCGATCTCACCCAGAACTGGAGAACCGGCTTCTACGATGACCATTTTCATCAAGCTCAGAGTGAAGGGGGTGACTGGGAAACGGTTGGGACCAACGTGGGAGGTCGGTTTGGAAGCAACCTTGCATGTGCCTCCGGCACCGGTCTGAGTGGAAGCCAAGTTATCAAGGTCACCGGAAGTAGCATTGCAGACTACTCAGATTGCAGCTCCTTCGGGCCATCTCCCTATGATGCCTTCACGTCTACTGAGCGGATTTTACAACACCCGACGGATGACATGAACCCCACCAACCAGCTTTTCAGAAACCTCAAAGACACAGGTCGCCCAGTTTTCCTTCCAAAGCCACGAGTACATCGTGTTAACGGGTATCCCTTGGACTCAGTTCGGCATTTTACGGACGCAACTACAACAGCCAGCGGCTCTACGGCTAGAAGTGCTCTGCTCGAGAAGATTAGTGCTCGCCTGCGTCGGAATAAAGAGAAGCAGAAGCGGGTCAATCCCTTTCAAGTGCTACCAGATAGTCCGGTGCCTCAGATTTCTGACGTTTATGAGCTGGAGAATATCAGTCCTGGTCACCATGCCATCAACAAGGGGGCTGGTGCCTCAGGCCTGAACAAGGAGAACCGACTTACTCCTCCAAATCAAGAATCAAGCCCCATTGCAAAAGAATCGCCCACTCTTTTCAGCTTTCCGCTCATCACGTTGCAGGAAGCCGTGAAAAAACAAGCCATCAGAAGGGCAAGTGGAGAAGACGACATGACTCTCACCACCACCAGAACCCGTCAGGACTCCAGCGTTTTGTCTTCCAGAGCTACTCAGAGAACTACTCCGCCAACACCTTGCACGGTGAAGCCACAACGATACACGCCTTCTACCCCCTGCCTCGCAAAGCCTCGTCCCACACATCTTCGTCGACCCACTGGACTGGGAATTCCTGATACTGCTACGACATATCCTGCATATCGTATAGACAAGGGATTTGGCGGGGACGAGCGAAATCTTTCCGTTGTTTCACCCCTCAGTAGCGGTAACCCGGCCATCTACGGGCGAGCAGTTTCCCCTCGCTCCTGTCGAAATCTATTTGGCGATGTGCGTGCCAATCCTCGCCGAAACTCTACAAGAAGCAGCTGTGGGTTTCCAGTCATGTTGCGCAGGTCAACCCACAAGAGGAAGACGATTCGTGGAAAGAGGGACATGCTTCGTCAGCCGGAAGATGTTCCAAGGCCCGGTCCGGTTGTTGATCCCGAGACAGCAGGGGCATTTGTTCTGTCCGGCGACGATGCGTACATTTCATGGGACAACCAGAGGAAGCGCCGACTATTCTACTATGGCGCGCTTGCCATGTGCGTTTTTCCCTTTTTGACCTTGTTGATCTACCACGGTGCTTTCGATCCTCTGCTTGTTTGGTGGACAAAAGGCGAGGTATGCCGGATGACTCGCAAGCAGCGCCACGTCGTTGGCATTGTGGGAAGTACCATCGCAGCTGTTTGGTTGGCTTCCATTGCCGTGGTTATTACTCTTCTTGTCAACGCAAAGGCCTGAGTAGTGGTATCATCTTGACGAGCTTCTTTCTACTCGTGGTCAGAGAGTTTGTTTGCATGGGGCAATTTGGAGGATCTTTGGGGAGATTTTTTATCAGTTCTTGGTCAGGTTTTGTGTCTCTTTTCGTCATCTTCGACATGCGTGTCATGGAAAGAAACGGCATTTTCGGGACGGCAAAGTTGACAGCTTTGTCAGGGTGAATGGCTTTTTGTTTGAGCTAACTCGCGGCACATGTCTGGCAACAAGGGAAATTGGAGTTTATCAGATTTGGTGGTTGTATCTGAGGTGGCGCTATGATAAAATGGTGGAGTTTATGCAAGAGTACAAGGATCGAGGACTAGGACCATTGTGGCACTCTTTACAACATGTCAAGAGATCGGTTTATCGACCAATGGGGCCTCGCTCTCACATTATCAAGCGGTTGGAGTTTTTATCAGCATTTATCGCTTTTCCGCATTTCCCTGTCGACCAGTGCATGACATCCAGCGACCGTCATATTTAAACATCTATATTGCCGACCTCCCAAAACGCTATCAGCACCATGTCAAGTTACAATTGACTCCTCTGGCGGCTCCCAATTTTTTTTCCAATTTCCGTTGAACCAACAGATATCAGTAACAGGTCTGGACAGAGTCATTTGATATCCGGCGGAAGACCACATGGCATGGGTATGGGTATTGGAGTTTCCAGCCACATAGGTTGAGAGTAGGAGGTTTGGGCATTTGTTTAGGAGGATAGGGAAAAGGTTGGGCCAAAGGACGGTATGGGACCGGAAAGGAAATATCTTGTCTCTCTTGTTAGGAGCCAAAAAAGCGCTGTATTCATTTCATATACTGATGTGGAGGTGATAGTCTGCTGATTGTTGAGTCGTGGAGTTTATGCTGATTTCTGTCTCCCGTCCTTTTCATTTGTGGTGCCAGAGCCGCATTATTGCTCAGCCATGATGAGATCCTTGATATAGGAGGCATAGTGGACATATGGGAGATATGACTTATCGGGTTCATTGTTTATTTTATTTTTTGAATGCATAAGCCTTGCATTTTGTCGGTGCGCTTGAATTTGCGTTGGCTTTTGTTTTTGTAATTAGGTGGCTGTCTGCTGGGTTACATGGCATAGAGCTGGACATGTGGTTGACAAAAGAACCGAAACTGATCATTGAAGAAATTCGAACCCACCCAACCACTGCTTGTGCCTGTTCTGACATCGAATGCTGTGCTAAAACTGATGATAGAATGTTAGTGACTGAAGGTATCCCTTGTGGAATGGAAAGGGTCACGACGTACCAAGAAAAACCAGCCTATCCCTGAGCCTCCAACATGATTACATGGTTATCACTTCTCTCTTGTTTTCTTGACATTTATATATCTCTTTTTTCTCATTTCTCTGTTGCTGCGGCTTATCAAAAAGCAGGCTGCAAAAACGCCCTGATCGTCTTGACCGCGTCACCATCGTGCTGCTTCAGCAATTCGGTCGCCCTCGCCTTAGTGACCTCCAACTCCGCGACCTGTTTTGACCCCCACTATTAGCACCCGCTCGTCCCTTCTTTTCTTTCAATGAAACATTGGTTACCAACCAAAAGCGCAACATCCCCCGCGTCGACCTTGACTTTGCTCTTCGCTGGCACCTCGACGAGGGCTTTCTTCTCGGAGACGGAGTTTAGGGCGTTGGTAGCGGCTGCTTTGTCGACTTGAGCGGAGTCGTTGTTGTCGGCGGAGGAGGAGTCGAGGTTGGAAAGGGCGGCGGCTGCTTTGCGATCTTCGGCTGAGGCTGGCGGCTTGGTGGTTGTTTCGATGTCATCTGTGGCGCCTTCGTGGATGGTGGGGGGTTGGGGTTCGGCCATTCTTTTGTTTTGGGGGTTGGGGGAAGGGGTTGTTATGTAATTGGAGATCTTGGGTGGTGTGGTATCGAATTGGTGAATTGGTGGTGATGGTGTTGCTGGTGTTGCTGGTGTTGACGAAGTCGGGCAAGAATAAGCAATGTGGGGTTGAGGAGCAGAGCTTGGGAAAGGTAAATGCGCTTAGGTTGGATGGGGGTTAAGGTGAGAAAGATGGGTGAAAGAGATCCACTCTTATTCAGATGAGCAGGGCTGATGATTGGTCCATTCAAGGGCGTTTTCTTTGTTAAGAACGGGAGCAGCGATGCAGACCCTAGCACCCCTGTGACGAGCATTTGCGGTGGGAAAGGTGCGGCGAAAGCACAGAAGAGGTCAGATTTCGATTTGGAGTTGTATGAGTCAATGTTCTGACTTTTGGATGAGATGAGCTGAGAAGATCAACGTGGGATTTTGATCTGTTTTTCTTGTCTTGTTGGAAAACTTTGGGTATATATCCACACATTTTGAAAAATTTCTTGGATATCTAAAGTCAAACGGCGACGTCTGCCTTCCACTTCCCATCCAACAACTGTTTTGTGGTGGGGCAAAAAAAAGAAGCCTTCGAGAAGCATTACTATACTCAACCCGTCGAGATGAGCTCAATTACACCAGAGTGGACTCCCGACTCGTGGAGGTCAAAACCTATCAAGCAGTGCCCCGAGTACCCCGACCAGAAGGCCCTTCAAAAGTCTCTTGCTGAGCTCAAGAAGTTGCCCCCCATCGTCCACCCGAGGGAGATCGTCAAGCTCAAGGAACACCTTAGGGATGTGGCCCAGGGCAAGGCTTTCCTGCTGCAGGGTGGTGACTGCGCTGAGCTGTTCGACTACTGCCAGCAAGATGTCATTGAGTCCAAGATCAAGCTGCTTTTGCAGATGAGTCTTGTTCTCATCTGGGGCGCTGACAAGAGGGTGGTGCGCATCGGCCGTATGGCTGGCCAGTATGCAAAGCCGCGGTCGAGTCCGATGGAGATGGTTGATGGGAGAGAGGTTCCCTCGTTCAGGGGTGATATCCTGAATGGCTTCCATGTTGATGAGAGAGAGCTTGATCCCAACCGCTTGGTCAAGTAAGACATACCTCCCCCGCTTCCACTCTCGGCGATCTGAAGCTAACACCCACCCCAGAGCCTACCACCACTCGGCTGCCACCCTGAACTACATCCGCGCTGCCATTTCTTCTGGCATCGCCGACCTCCACCGCCCCCTTGACTGGGGTCTCGGTCACGTCCGCGATCCTGCCTTGAAGGCCAAATACCAAGAAGCAGTCACCTTTCTCACTGACATGCTCCGCTTCATGCAAACCATCGGCGCTGATAAGTCCCACAACCTCGACACCGTCGACCTCTTCACCTCCCACGAGGGCCTGTTACTGGAATACGAGCAGTCCCTCACCCGCTTGCTCGAATCCCCTTCCCTTCCCGGCACCCCAAGCAAAAAGGAGTACTACGACACATCGGCCCACTTCCTCTGGATCGGCGACCGCACCCGCCAGCTCGACCACGCTCACGTGGAGTTCTTCCGCGGTATCGCCAACCCACTGGGTGTGAAAATCGGACCTACCACCCCGGCGTCTGATCTGCTGGATATGCTCCGCACCCTCAACCCCTCCAGAGAACCGGGCAAGATCACGCTCATCACCCGCTATGGTGCGTCAAAGGTTGTCGACCTTCTCCCCGCGCATATCCGCGCGGTGGAGGATTCAGAGTACAAGCAGACAGTTGTCTGGCAGTGCGATCCCATGCACGGAAACACGCAGTCGGTGAGCGGGGGGATCAAGACGAGAAGGTTCAGTGATATTTTCAGTGAGCTTCAGCAGACGCTGCGGATTCATAGGGAGCAGGGGAGTTACTTGGGAGGTGTCCATTTGGAGCTGACCGGGGATGCGGTGACGGAGTGCTTGGGAGGCAGTGAGGGGTTGGACGAGGATGACTTGTCGACGAATTACACGAGCTTTTGCGATCCGAGGCTGAACGAGAAGCAGGCGTTGGAGCTGGCGTTTTTGGTGGCGGATCATTATAGGTGTGAGAGGAAGGAGAAGAAGGATCAAGCTTAAAAAGAAGAGACGTTCCTTGGGAATCAAAAGAGAAAGGTTAGGGAGGGTAATTGATGACTGGAAATATTGACTATCTGTCTATGCTCATTGACTGTCTCCCGAGTCCTGTAGAGTGCCCTTTTGAGGCTTGTTCACTATCTTCTGAGGTCTGTTGTCTATGTTCCAAGGTGTCCATCTCGACTATCTGCCCAGATATCTACTCAACCATCTTCGACACCTACACATTTAGATGCAATGTCGACTGAGTTCTCACCAGAGTGTTTCCCTTCCTTATTCAACAGTCACACATTTCTAAAAGAATATCGGATCGACACCTTGTTTGCTCCTGTGTCATTTTGAGGCTGTTTCTTGGGCACAGTGGACAGGGCGGACAGCATCGCCAGCGTGGGTCATGACTTGTGGCCAGTCTAAACCCGGCACGTGGCTGTCAGGCTCTTTGCCGTCCACACGTCTGATAATAGAAAATTTGCAGCGAGGAGCGAGTAAACTACCGAGCACAATAGACTCTTGTACACGATGCCTGTGGCAGTGGCAGTCGTCCGTGGCATTATATGCTGACCAACAGTCAAGTCGTGGGATTTGGCCCGTCTATATGTCTTGCCTTCTACACGACAACCAGCTGTGTTCCTCGTGAGCGGTACCTTATGTAAGTGGTGATATGCACATCAAGCTGTCAACCTCATTTATTGTCGGCCCCAGACGGCTGTTTCGGTTGGGTAGGCATGGTAAGTTGACCAAAAGACACGGCGGAGGCAAAAATGGAAAAGAACAGCACAGCAAAGCATGCGACACTCCCAAAATCCAAGGCGGCCAATGGACGTGATGGCTGAAATGATAGGAGCCAATCGCCGAGGGACTGGATCACCATCTCTGTTGTTGCAACGCTCGGGCAAGGGGAGATGGACAGCGGGACGGGAAGCCTCGTGCTCTGGCTGGTTGGAGAATCAACAGAGATTTCCATCGCGCTGACCGATATGGGCTCAAAGGTCTTTTCTTTTACAACTGTCGTCTCCGCCAGTAGGTATTTCCCATCTTCAGGTTGGGGTTGTTGGAGTTTTCCATTGCGCTCAACGCCGAGCTCTGCTCACCCCACTGGAGCGTCCGGGCTGATCAGTGCCCTGTGGACAGGCGTTTGTTAAAGTTCACCTGCGCCAGGGCACGTGCATGGCCATCCATCACTGAACATCCTCTCCTCAGCCCCCCCCGTTCATCACAGAACATCCCCCCACCTTGCAGGCTTGCATCGTGACATTGGAGATGGCATGGAGGTTCCCTCCAGCGCGTGGCACTAATGCTGCAGGTGCTTGACTGCGCACTTTGCCACATCCATACCTACCGCCTCCCGAAGACAGCAAGCACACCGCCGAGCACCATGATGCATTTTTTCCCACCTTCGTTGTTTGTTGTTCTGGTCTTGGCCAGCTGCTTTTCCCCGCCTATGACACTGTACAGACCGCCTCCAACTCCCCCCTTATCCGTCGATTGACGGCTGCGGACGACGCAAATGAACTTGAAATGGACCAGAACGAGCCAGGAAAGGCAAAGCCAAGGATCGATATTGCAGCAAAGCTCGCCGCGAATCGCATTCAGAGACGCACGCCCATATTCCTGGACCTAGAATTACCTGGCTGATGGACAGTGATCCACGGACGATGGTCTGCTGGCGCCGTCTTCCTCCATTGGTCTTGGGTGACGAAACAGCGGGCCACTAAACCAAACAGCTGGACCAACTGCGAGGAAGAGGGTGGTTTTCCGTTCGGATGACAGGGAAAAAGGCAGGTGCTACAGTCTCCTCACTCTCTCGCCCTTCTCGCTCCCACTCTTCCGATTTCGAACCTCTATGTGAGACACCGGTTTCCGATCTGGGTTTTGCTCTTCTTTTCTGGTTTCCGGATTCGGCATCCTGAACCCTTCGTTTTTACTTTTGTTTTCCTTCAAGGTTCTGAAGTGTACCTTGCCCCGTCGTGTTCCTATCTACACCCAAGCTTTTTGGTCTCATGGAATCCTGACGAACACACTTGTTCCTGTTGTGATCTCTTCTTTTTTCCTCCTGCTACCTCGAACCCTAGCATGTCCGATGGCTCGACCGGGAGGCGGGGACGAACACCCGCCATTGACGTTTTCGGGCGGTCCGTACTACGCAGCCAAGCGGCGCACCGTCGACGTCGATGCTGACAACCACGATGACCTGTACCGCCAACAGTTTCGCAACAAGAGACCAAGATACATACAATATGGCCAGTATGCTGACACCGTCGCCTATCAGATGGCCGTGGACAACAATGACCATATCACCAACAACCTGAACCCCTTTGGTGCAGGCGGAGCTGGAGGAGGCG
Source organism: Triangularia setosa (assembly GCA_033296915.1). Classification (NCBI taxonomy): domain Eukaryota; kingdom Fungi; phylum Ascomycota; class Sordariomycetes; order Sordariales; family Podosporaceae; genus Triangularia; species Triangularia setosa. Next base: position 289,357 of record MU866088.1, on the reverse strand, counting down.
GGGGAGAAAGAGTGCCGGATTTGCCATTCCTGTACCACCCACATCCTCAACATCTACACGCCCATCCGGGCTACACCCGTCCCCACCATTCCCATTCCCGGCTATCCTTGTCCCCTGACCGTTCCGTCTCGGCCCCGCCCCCTATGGAACGGACCGCCTCGGGCCTCTCCATCCGCCCAGACCCCACAGAATCGTACGAACGTTGTGGTTCTATGGAGCTCCTCGAAGATGCCGCAGCTGCCCAACGAGTCCGCGAGCATCTCGCCAATTTCACTCGACGCAATCCAGACTCGAAGCACGAACGTATTCTCAGGTCAATCATCAACCCCCGGGGTAGGCATAACGAGCTCCAGCCTCTCGATAACGACTCACTTGAATCGATCTTTAGCGCCGCCAACGAGATCTTCTTTAACGGACGTCTAAGTCAGAGGGTAAGGTGGGATTGGTCTGATGAAACGAGTACGAGGTATGACTGCCGGGTCATTGGGACTACCGCTTTGAGGAAGAAGATCGATAAAGGAGGGAGGGGATTCGAGACCTTGATCGTGCTCAGCTCCACGATTCTGAGGGACAAGAGGTATAACTGCAGGAGGCTGTTGATTAGCACGTTCTTGCACGAGCTGATACACTGTTATCTGTTCATATGCTGCGGTTTCAGGGCCAGGTGGGAAGGGGGCCACACGAGGGGGTTCAGGGAGATTGCCGAGGTTGTGGACGAATGGGCTGGCGAGGGCAGTCGGTTGTATCTAGGGAGGGTGGAGGCTGATTTGGAGCTATTCAGGGTTGAGGGTCCTGAAGAAGCCACTGATGGTTATTTTACCCATCAAGGGGGCCAGTATCCGTGCTCTGGGATGGTGGAACAACAGCAGAAATATGCAGGCGGCAGTGTTACAACGCAGGAGGTGGTCAAATTTCCGGGTGCCCAAGACTTTGTCCAGATCTTTCCTGATGACAACCAGCGTGGGAGGAGCATCGGGAGGAGCATCGGGAGGAGCCCCAGCCGCCGAACTGATAGCAGCAATACTTGGTGGCGACAGCAGAGAACTGTGAGGCCTAGCCCATTGTTCATCTCATATGGTGCGAGTAGTGGTGGTGTCAGCTACGGCGAGGACGAGGAGGACTACGTTTATCCCTCCTGACTTTCCTTTGTTGATTTTAGTTCTATACCCACTTTCATTTTTGGTTGGCGAGTTCGGATCTATGGCGAGGCAATACTCACATTTTACATGACATAAAAGCACAGCATCGCATGGCAGACTAGCATTTTCAGATAGCATAGCAATGGCGTATTTCGAGCATATGGAGAGCTACAAGCATCTAGATTTCCACATATGGGTTTACTGGTCGTTTTCTTGTTGTCTTCAAATCATCAGCTACTTATTTGTTGACATCTAGAAAGGGGTGATCATCGCTGCTAGATTTGGATCTCCTTTTCAGCTACGGAGCCCCTTTCCTACGACCCTTAGTACATGCAGTTGCCCCCCTCCCTAGACCCTCTGAGCCTCACTCTTACTTGATTCATTCTCCTGTTCCCTTGCATCGCCCATTTCCCCTAGGCAATGGAGAATTTACTTCCAGGGCGCGCCATGACCGAACTTCCCCCAGCATTTCTAGAAAGCTCGCCGTTTTTCTTCCGCCAAACGGATCATTGCACTTTCTACATTCTCCAAGCGTAATTTCACCCATTCCGCGACTAGCAGCGCATCCCCATCAACCACAACGTTCAGCTAGTGAAGCAGTAACCGTTGCTGACCCACCAGCATATCCACGATGTAACAAAAAGTCAACCAACACTCCGTTATCCTCAACTCAATGTCAAGCCTTCATTTCATGCCGTTGTCGTTTTCCTCGTTCCTCTTGCTGAATCTGCACTCGCGATTCCGTTCAAGGGGTCTAACAGCTCTTATTTGCTACTTTCTCGAAATCAGCAGCGGACGGTGAGAAGTCTAGGTTGATCATGCCCAGCTTTTAGTCTCCCCATGCACCACGGTGGTAGACTCGAGAAATGTCAGTGTGTTGGTGTGATTCGTCGTGAAGCGGTGCTGTGGAAGTGTTTCCCGCGAGCGAACGAAAGGAGACTGTTGTATTGCTTGACGAGGAAGATTGCTCGGGCAATGAATTGGGTGATTGCGTTTGGGACATCAGACGAGGCCGGCGTCGAACAGCCCTTTTTATATATGTATCCGAGAACAAGCAGACACATTCACATTATATCAAATGCCCTTCTTCACAATCAAAGATGACTTGAGGCATTGTAGATCAGCACTTTGGGAATTAAAAGAGTTTCATAGCTGCATAGGGGGATCGTCGACGCCCTTAAACTACCGTACCTACCTTTGTTATCCTTATCTTGACCGTTTGGGAAAGCTTCAAAGCTAGTCTGACATCCATGACGCCTTTTGAAAGCCACAGTAGTGGCTAGCTTCATGCAAATTTTCTGTGTGCGGTCATGTCTGAACGCCTGTTCAGGAGAGAAACGGGAGAGAGCTTTTGCTTTTTGTTTTCAGTCTTCCACCCTGCATCTATGTCTCAACCTGATCTCAGCCTCCTCTACATCGAGTCCTCCGCGCATTTGGTGGAAGCATTACTTCTGACATGGTCCCTAGCGGTGCATGCTGCGGGGGTCGGCTCCCCCGTGTCAAGCCGGATCTCCTTCGAGATCCCAACGAAGCCGATGCCGATGCCAGCAACCCAAGCCGTTGTGATGTACCTTCCAGAGCCTCAGTGATGAGCTCAATGACTTCAAACTCTCGGTTGATGGGCTCGATATATCTATCCCTCGGTCGTTTAAGGACACTGCGTGGCATAAAAAACAGCTTCTTTCAAAAGCCATACCTTATTCAGCTTCTACACCGGGATTATGGAGATTAAACGCGTCCCAATTTCAAATTAACGAGCCCACAGCTTGGAGCCGACTGCTCGATACTATTGCTCTGGAAGTCTCTACGAATCTGGGAGTCACTACTTGCACGTTGAGGCCCAGAGGCATGCCGATAGCTGACGAGGGAGCATTCCCAAAGCCTTGCAAGTTGTGAGTGTTACATATGAAACATGGTTCACTACCTCCATGCTAATTAGTGTTCCAGTTCGGCCGGTTTTACGGTGGGCAGGTTTGGCACGTTGATAATCGGGCTGCCAGATTTCGGGTGCGAGCAAACGTTTTTCCAGTTTAGAAAACGGGAAAAAAGCTTCGGACCTCGGGCTTGGACTAAACGTGGTTTGTATAGGATATAGGCTATTTTACTGCTTGGCAAGTATAACGTAAATTCAGTTCTCTCGGGTTTTGAAAATTGCTTATTATAGCACAGGTTCTCCGATGTGTTGTATAGTTTCACTCCGATCACCAGAGACGAACACCATAGGGATAGCCCCCGATTGATGTTCGAGTTTGAGCTCCTCACAGCTCCTTCGCCATCCTTACCAAGTACAAGCTTAATACTAGTGGAAGATAATAAGCCTCTTCGGGCTATCAAGTATTGGGTACAAAAACCCCACAGGCCATCAATACTTTTGTCATGCCTTGGATCCAGTTTACCAGAACAAGGAGGCTGAGGGCCATGCTGCGGTGAAAGGCACCGCCATGAAGTCCATTCAACCCCAGGCCCAAGAGCAAGTGGAACCGTAAAGGAAAGCATCTGAGACTGTAATTTGTCTGGCCGTTCCGACGAATTATACGGGAGAATACAGTTCATCCAAGCGTCCCTCAACTTCTGGATCATGAAGACGAAATCATTGACTTCGACGAAGGCGACCGCTGACCTCGACGTGGCAATGGCATTACGAGACCAGGTCTCTAAGTTCCAGCAACACCATAGCACCACTTAGCACGTCCCATCTTATCTTGAGCAAAGGACATTTCGAGTTGCAGATGTTACCGTACGATCTTAATAATGTTTAAGCATAAAATGTGTTAAAAGAGCACTTACGAGTAGTTTAGAAGCAACGTAGACGAACAGCCCACACTCCAGCCAGTGATTGTTTCGCCCCTGCTGGTAGGAAACTCGATTAGGCACGATGACTAGTCGGACACAATGCACAAGCATTAGGAGTATGATTGGTACCAGGCAATCTTTTCAAACAATGTGGCGATGTCTTGGGGTAGATCTGACTTTGAACAATTTGAAGCGCTTGTATTTCCAGGGTCTGATTATACCCTGTCCTGTAAATAGCATAAAAACAATGACAAGCTTAACAAAGGAGAAAGGAGATGTTCATAACCTGCTGTGATATCATACCACCAAAAATTGACCTCTCAGACGCCAATCTTGCACCGCAACATTTAAGCGGGAAGAATCAAAGTAGTCCCCTGGCCCGGTCACATTCTTCGATGAATCGGTAAATGCCTTCGAGTCCCTCATAATCCCCTGAGCTGCTCGAACTGGGCTCAAGTGGTGACGCACTCTCATATCCTTCTTCGTAATCTGACAGCGATGACAAATGCCAGGGGTTCTCTTCGATCTCTTCCACGAAGAACGCCTCTTCGACATCTGAAGACTCAGAATCGTGCGATCGAAGCGAACCGCCAGGAGAAGTAATGGTATTGGCATAGCTTCCACCTGGTGCAAAAGGGAATCGAAGTGCAACTGGAACGCCGGCACTAACATCAAAATCCGGATCCTGCCCAATAACGCCCCGCTGGACACCAATATCATCGCACAAGCGCTCAACTGTCTGCGCGTCAACACCAGGGAATCGTATCCTAAGAACGTTGCCTTTTTCCAATGCGATTGGTAGGTCCCCGAGGTCAGAAACCTTTTTCAAGTCGGTCATAACTGCGGCGAGATCCTTGAGGACGCGCGCAAAGTCGACAGACAGAACGTCAAGGAAGCCTTCCTCATGAAGGGTGGCAGCGCCCTTGGTGGCGGCAGCTCCGAGAGGAAAAGCGGCACCGAGAGGGCTGAGGGCGGTAATCGTGGGGCCGACCTGGAAATCGATGAATGATCCAGGAGCAGTACGAGGAGTGTAGCCCATGCGAACACGTGCCGCCTCCTGGGTAGCACCCACAGCCCGATATCTCTTCTCGCCGTTGGGTCCGAGACCATCATATCTCGCCCGCTGACCAGAAAGCCAGAAAGCCCTCATGGCTTGACTCACATTCTGGACAACCTGGGCTGGAGCAGCGGGAGTATGGCTGAAAAATCGAGCTCCTCCAGCACGTCCGCAACCAGGCATCGCATATCCTCCAGCTGTCCTGGGGAGAGCACCGCCGGTGAGGTTGGGGCGAAGTGTCGATGCGAATGGTGCCCGAGCAGTGAGCTGGGCAACGGCCCGGGAAGTATTGGAGACGGGAAGTTTGGAACGATCAAAGCGGAAGCCGCCTGTATTCGATTGACCGATATTGCCGGTGCTGAGGTAACGACGAACGGCAGCATTGAAGTTAGCGGTAGAATACCACCTCGATGCTCCAGCGCGCCTTTGTTGACGCAGCCAGGCAGCTGGATGGATAGGTTGGTGGCTTCGAATGGCGATGGGTTGAAGTTCAGCAACTGTTGCCCGGGTGGCGGCGAGCTTGGAGCGGACGAGCTTGGCCACCATCTTGGAGGTACTGGCGAGGTTCTTGCGAAGTGCTCGCAGTGCGGCCGTGGCCAGCACGCCTCCGGCGGACGGAGACATGATGGCTTGAACAGTCGGTGAAGTCTCACGGCCTGTTTGAGCTGAGAGGCCTTGTGGATGATGGGAAAACAGCAGGAGGTCGGAGGGGGCGGGTGCACTCGGGGTCTTATGCCTTACATACGTAGATTCTCTTATCGATAAGCCAATCGCCACACGGCAGTACCTTGCCAAGAATGTTGAACACTGGGGTCATGTGGAGTGCCAAGGTTCTTTGATGGCAAATCGATCTGCAACTCCCAGGAAATGCACTTATCGAGAGCGCTATCCTCCGGGCTATGCATCTATGGAGCTGGGCCGGATTATTTGTGGGTCAGCTGTGCAAAGCTGGGGCCGGCTTGTTATCTTATCAAGGCCCACACCGATTGGTTTTAATAGCTCCAAAATTTTCCCCAAACTCGCAAAGCTTTCCCTCTCCCACAACACCAGACAGAGGAAAGCGCGCAGGTCGCATTTCCTCGGCTTCCACCTCCAATCGACAAGGTAAGCTCACTTCTTCATCGATCCCTTTCTGCACCAGAGACCGCTCCTATGATGATATCACCAAATCATTGAACAATCCAACTCCGACCACGCCGTGGGGATAACCTTTCGACTGAGAGCACACAATTTGCATCGACTTTGTCTGGAGCGGATTTTTTCGCAACACTTGCTAACGATTCTTCCAGTGTCGATGGAGATTCTATTGCCGTCGAATTTCAACTTGAAATATCAGTTCATGGCGACATGATCCCAAAAGGTTAGTCGACTTTTTTTCTTTCTTTGCACACCCCGCCTTGGTGATGATAGAAAACCAATATAGGGAATTCCTCATTCTTAATAAACCATGTGGATTCATTGTTATAGTTTCAGCCTTGTCTGACTCTGGCATCACTTCTCAATTGTTTATTGCCGATCTGTTCCACCACAACAATGCTAATATGTAATTGTGCAGGTATGCTCAAGCTCATTCTCTACACATCCCAAGACACCATGACGAAGATTTGAACGAACGGGCGGACATAAACGAAGCCTCTCTGGCCCTCTTCATCAAAAGCGGGACTGTACATCCTGTGAGGGGGGTTGGGGAGAAATTCTTGTTGAGAACTCGTCACCTGATTGTGCCTTTGTCTTTTCGCTTGACACGCTTGCCAGGACATGAACCATTGACTGACATTGCCATGTCCAGGTAATTCATATCCCTCTTCTTCTTGGCTGGCAACACTATCAATATGATGATGCGATATTCACACTGTTTGATCCGCCTTCGGGTTGGAAATGAACATATAAACAAAATCTGATTTAATGAGGTATGTTGGACCTCAACCCCTCGCCAAGGAGATCATCTGCTAACATCACTCAGCCTGAGACTTGATAACGAAACAAAGACTTCATTTATTGAACCGAATCTCGGGATCTGTGCTGACTAATGTTGGTGGACAGGTAATATTGTAGTGTCGCGAGCTCTCACCTCGACTGCAAAGATGTAAGCACGCCCTATTCTCGCTCCCTTCGCCGTTTTCTTCCCTGCCTTGCGGATGATACCCTTTCCTACCTGCATTTGACTCTGAGTTCATTCTGATGAGACAATTTCACCTTGGAGAACTGATGAGGTTCTTCACGTTCTTTTCATGACACCATTCTCTTCGCTGGACTGTACTGACCGTCCTGCAGTGTTATTAGTCTTGTAGTTGGATGAAGCTTGGGCTGGTGTAGATATATCATGGTATTTTGTGCTGTCATCAATACAATGACTTTGTCACAGAATTTGTCTCATCACTTGCTTGTTCGTGTATGTTTATGATGTCTGCTACCTATCTATCTTTTTACAAGGTCTGCCTTCGACTCCTAGATGGCGGCTTGCATAGCGGGCGAGTCATCCGTGAGGTTTTTGTGTGGGATGCGGGAGTGCATATTGTCGTTTTCTTTATGTCGTGTCTAGCTATGCTGTTATCGGTGCGGCAAAGATGGATATTGCAACATGTCAAGATGACAAGCTTTGCCGCCAATCCCTGTCAAGTTGGAGAGATGGCTCATTTGTGGACAAGACACAACAGTATCTGTCGTGTAGGGTGCCGGTTGGTAGGATATTCTATTGACAATGCATCTGTTTAGCAAATGTCTGTCGGTATCGTGTTTAGGATTAAAAGGTTCTGCTCCTGTTTAAAGTTCTCTTCTATAATAATACCCTCCTTCCTCCTCTCAGAAAAGAAGTCCTGTTTTTTCGTTCATCACCCATCACTCACTTGATCCCCAACCACCCCAACTCCCGACAATACTTCTTACACTCGTCACACTCCATATCACCCGCCATCAGCAACAATTGAGCCCTCTAAACCTTCAACTGCAACCTGGCATTCCACCCCACAATACACCTTACCAAATCCCAATCACCCCCATGCCCAACCCAGTCCGTCACCACCACCCCCGTCGCCGCGTCCCCGACAACTTGATCATCCAAACCCCCCCTACCCTCCACTGCATGATCCCGACAGAGATACTCCACCATCCGAGGGTTCACCTTCCCCGCAATTCGATCCGGCCAAAGACTCGAGTTGAAAAAACTCGACGCCGACAAGAAGTTGATATGAAGCGGCATCGCCTCCCTCTGCGCCTGCAATTCCTCCGCCCCGCACGGTAGTTGCAGACACATCCTCGCCGACCTCTCCAGCTCCTGACACGCATACTCAATCTTGTGCTCAATCTGCTCCACCCTTCCCACCTCGTAAAAATCCTGTATCCTGATCCTCCCCGAACCGCAAACCCCATCCGCCACATTATCCGGCCATACTGACCCGTCTATCCCCCCCTCATCATCATCCCCTCCTCCAAAATCAGAATGAAACCTCCTGACCAAGACCACCTTCCCCCTCGCCTCCCCCAAGCTCGGTATCCTCCCCTTGGTATACCACCTATCCGACCCCAGGTACCACTTTCTCAAAATCCCCCCAAACAGCTGATCTGACCCCTTCCCCGTCCCCTCTCTCTTCAGCGACATCATCACCGTCTCCGATGGGTGTTCCTCCAAAAACCGATACACCTCGTCTAGCAACCCACTCAAATACCTCGTCCCGCTCAGCGCGATGGGAAAGACAGCATGAACAAGCGCCAGCTCGGGTTTCTCAGGCTGGTTGATGTCCAGGTTAGGGCAATTAACCCTCACATCCAGGAACCGCACCCCATTGTCCAGCTGCTCGGTTACGCTGACCGCTTGGCACCTGACACTGGGCAGAGCCACATGACAGGTGGGCGAGTTGTGCGTCCCTGGTATGCTCAGCGAGCTCAGCGGGATGGAATCTGGCAGATTTGACATCCAAGATGACAGCTGCGCAGAGGAAAAAAGCGCGATATAAGCCAAATGGGGAAGGTAAATCGCCGTGATCTCCTTCGCGTGGGCGTTGTTATCGCCGATAAAAGTCAACTCGATGGATTTCTCCGACAAGCCCGGGATTTCGCAAGTATACCGGCGATCGGGAGAGTTTGGTTCTTGAAAGGTGAGACGGAGTTGCTCGCCTTGGTGTTGATGCGCTTCTAAGGGTGGGAAGATGGTTGTCGGGGACTCGGTAAAGGGGGCCAAGGAAATGGAGAGGTCCTGGCTGGCGGTTACGAGGCGGGGTTTAGGGTCGTGGGGTTGGAAGGGAAAGTAGTTCTCGTTACCATGGCCCCCCCCATCAGTCTTGTTGGAGGAGTATGGAGAGGAACATCCCCTTCCGGCGATCAGACGCGTGATGTTATTAAGCCCGAGGTTGCTCTCCTGTGGGAGAGTAATAAACACTGGTGGCTCGAGGCGCTCGACGAGCTTGAGCTCGAGGGGGGTGAGGGTGAGGTTCCGGATGGTGATAGTTTCGGGCATGGCTGCGAGAGTGCGCCGAGGGCGGGAACTGTTTGCGCCCATGATGGACAGGTTTGGGTGGATTGGGGGCCGTGGATATGTATAAACAACTGAACGGGATCAACGGGCGCCTTCCCCCAAGAGGTAGGGATATGGTGTGTATAGTAGAATAATGGAACAAAAAATGAATGAATGATGGTTAGAGGTAGGATGCTGTGCTCATGATTACGCAAAAAAGACAATGCAGATGCTGGGAAACTCGAAGAAAGTTGGTGTGACCAAGTTGAAATTCAGATGGTGCCCAAAGCTATGTCCAAGGACAACCTGGAATTGTTGGAAAGAGACCCTCCGCCGATCGCAACTGCTTTGCCCAACGGTTCGTTGAGCTGATTGGGCGACCTGGTTCCAAGTTGGTGGCTTCCAGCTGATTGCAGATCTCGGATCGCACCGCTCCTTTCAACGTTCAACGTCGGCAAGGCTGAGGCGGAGGCTGAACGAGGCTTGTTTTGATGAAATGAGGTTGGCTGGGAACGGACCCCCTGACATCATCAAAGCCCATTGCTCAGGATTACATAAGCTAGCCCCCTTTTGGGCAACACCATCAACGACATCTCTTCTTTTGGGAGAGAACCAGTCAAGGCGATAAAACATTTGAAGCAAGATGATGGTGAAGAAGAGCTACTCTAATTCTTCGGGGATGGCCAGTCTTGCTAGAACTATCTACTGAGATTGGGTGATTAAGCACTGGGGCAGTGAAGGAAAGATGTAAGACCCGTATCTGTACCATAGCGAGCAACTTTTCCGTTACGGCTTTTTCGAGGCCTCTTGATTGATCTACGGCGTACAGGCTACCAAGGTAGCCCTAGACTCCCCAAATGTCGAGTGTGCATTTGGTGAGCTTTTGTAGCCGGGTTTCAGTGGACTATGTCATTCATGGGGATCCAAATCGAGGCAAATAAGCCATGAAATGGATCACAATCAGACTCAACTCACCATGACCGTGATGTACTACATATAGACCGAAATCCAGACTCGGCCGACCGGGCAGAAACAGGGACAGCCGGACCCGAGAGTCATATACATACTCCTATCTCACCACCCTCCACCGGGTATATGCGAGATACTGAGGATTCACAGCTGTATCCTCACCCGACACGCACCGAATCCATCGTTACAGCCGGACCACTCAAGCCCAAGTCCTGGAGCTCCGAAGGTCCTGTCGGTGAAGTAAAAACAGACTGCTACCCCTGAGGTCGCAGACGGCACTGATTGCCGAGTCTCGGATATGTTTGCTGGAGCCTCAGAATGCTACCCACCACACCGAGTGCCAGCAGTTTGGTCCTTCCGGCTCCTATGTTCCGAAGAGGAAGTGGGCTTGTACCGTAAGCCTTGTATATTATGCAGGGGCAATTTGATGAAAACAGCGCCACCCCGGGTCCGAAGTGCAGCACTGCGCCGATGCCCGCGACAACGACCCAGACCAGCCTGCACTGGAGAAGCGCCCGTGTTCGGGTGCAAATGATCCCCAGCACCTGGTAAACTGTTGTCCCAGCGCGAAGGTTGTGCATTCTGAATCGGACGTCCGTCACTTGGTAATTAAAACCAAGTCGGAGTTAGCTGGGTAAATTCAGCCGCCAATATCAGTCTCTGAGCAAGCGTCTGTCTTTGCCCACCGCAAAGCCCGAGCCCGGTTGATACCAAAGGAATCGCATCACAAACTACCGACCAAACTGTGTATATAAGTATAGACGTGATGGCGGGTCAAAGTATTATCTGCAAGCTCATCAGACTTCATCAGCATTCGCTAGCAATCATCCACAGACTCACCAGTCCTAACCACCACCGCCAATATGCGCTTCTACGCTCTTGCCATCACCGCCCTCGCCACCTCGGCGACGGCCTTTCCCACCTTGGGCTCAATCTTCTCCCGCCAGGCTGAGAAGGCCTGCATGACTGAGGCTGATGCCAAGGAAATCGTCGACGCCTATGTCCGCCTTATCTCCAACTACCAGCCTGAAGACTGCGAGAAGTACTGCGCTTCCGACTTTGTCGACCGCTCCGACAGCATCAACACTTTCATCTTCCGCCCCCTCGGCGAGCCCACTTTTGCGACCAAGGAAATCTTCATGGAGGCACAACTCTCGAACCCTCCCTTCCCTGTCGTTGTCGACGTGGTCGATGCCGTGGCCTGCGAGGCCATTGCGCTCCGCTGGCACGCTACCTTCGGCGCCGCCAACCTGCCCAGCAGAGGTATCACCATCATTGGCACCACCAAGCGCGAGGGCCATTGGCAGATCAGAAGCCTCGACCTTGAGTTCAACAGCTTGATCTGGCTTCTCAACATGGGTGGTTCGTACGTCTGGGAGGGCTAAATGCATCGGTCGAGCCTTGTGTGATGCCAAGTTTTTAGACTTGATATTGGTTTGGTTTAGAGGAAGACTGGTGAAATGACGGGCCAAACGGGTCGTAAATACGAGATTCGGTATGGCTTGCAGAGGGTTGTAGCGCATAACGGAAACTGTGTGTTGTCAATTAAGAAAACCACTCAATCCGAGTCTTAGAACTGGTTCCCCGCGTCTACGCCTAGTTTTGTGTAACCATATGGCATAAATCGAGTTACACTGCCCCAGTGTAAGATCTTTGCATGCAAGGTGTGATCGTGTATAACCGTTGCTGGCCCCAGATTCCGCCCAACAGAGCCAAGTGCCAAAGCTCGGTCCATAGTCGGCGGCGTGTCCGAAGAAGGATCTAGATGGTTGGTTTTGCGCCAGGTGTGAGACATTATTGCAAAGATGTCATGAGTGACGGAAGACTTCTTTACTGCAGGCGCTCGGGTGCTGGAATTAAACACAGCGGTTTGGCAGGCGTCTCGCAGGGCTGCAGGTAGAACAGCATCCAGAGCAGCGGGTCCCCGCAGCTGTCGAAAAGTTCGGACGAATCCCGGACCAAAACGCTGATGGCTGTGATCGCGTCACTCGGTGTCGGCTCAGTACTTTTCGTCATGTCCAATTCGAATGAGTTCGTAAGAGGGCTGGTGGTCAGCATTTCCCCAGCATCTCATTAATAAGAAGATATCGGCTGGGCGCAGCGAATCGAGGTAGAAATTCATACGGGCTGAAGAGCGCAAGTCCGACGACACGGTACTGGTCGCCCGAACCCGACCGAAGGCTTGCAGCACAAATGCGCATGAAATATGGCTCTCGGCCGCGGCTGATGGCTGAGAGGGTTGTCTCTGGTTCGCGTGGGAAAAGTGCAAATTTGAATCAGAAGTTGGATGAGGAGATGCTGCGTTCTGGTGTCTTTGTGCCATTGAAGAAAATAGCCAAAGCAAGAAAAGATCATCGGCACCTTGTGAGCCGGAGCGTCAAGATTTTTCGTGGTGACAGAACGCCCGTAATCCCCAAAATGGAAGTTGCTGTGGCAGGTTCAAACGTGCGCGCTAAACCCGGTCCCGCCAACGTCAACGAGAAGCTTATTCGCCATTTCCCCTGAAATGTACCAATAATGCCCCACCAGCAAACAGGGATTAAGCCAGCCTGTTGGTGCTGCTCAACGCCCTGTGACTCCACCTGCTCAGAAGACTCACACGGCTCGCCATGCGATTCGCTGGAACAGGATGCCCCTGAGCTGGGGCTCTTCATTTCTCCTGTGCAACCTGACAGAGCAGAGGATCCAGAGAAATCCAGACACCATCTCTGCCCGGTTTTCTGCCATTCCAGCCGCTCATCGTGAGACCCTTTGTTTTGACGCCCAGCACGTCGACAACTCATGGCTGATGGAATGTAGCGGCTGTGGCATCGGCGGACAGGGTGCCTCCCGGCAAATGGGATGAACGTGCAAAGCTTCCCGCGCTTCAAGAGCATCTTGTGGATTCAGAGCAGGCAGAGGCAAATTTGCCCGGTTTAAGCGGGCCTGCAAAGGATTTGTGAGGGTTCTGGGTGCGTTTCATTTAGCAGAAAGGCGCAGCACCCCAGGCCCCCGCCGGTCAGCCGTCCACCCATCCTGCACCACCACTGCACAATATCTCTCTCGGCACTGTCACGTTGGAAGCCTTCTTTCTCTCTTCTCTTCTTTTTTCTCTCTCACCCACACTTGCGCCTCTTTTGACACCTCTTGCGTGTGTGCTGCCTCTTGGTTTGCTAGTTGCGACCGTTCACTCTTTCACCCACATATATTGTGTCCATCGCCAGCCTTCAGGCTCCCGTCATTCTCTATCTCCACATCTTTTCTAGCCTCTCGTTCAGACACCCTTCGCCTTTTGCAGATCATTACTTGTAATATCTTCATAAACCACCAGCACCGCCATAACCACAACCAGTCAAGATGCGTTACTCCGTTCTCACTCTTCTCAGCCTCGCCAGCGCTGCCCTGGCTCAGTGGGATCCCACTGATGGCTTCAATGTCGTCTCCAAGCCTTCCTTTGACGAGGTCATCCCCGCTGGAAAGGCTTACGATATTGAGTGGGCCCCGACTGCTGAGTTCCCTGAGGCCATCACAATCAAGGTCTATGGCGGGAAGGCTCGCGATAACCTGGACCTAGTGGCCACCATCGCTTGTGAGTAAACTTCACTGGCACTGCTTGTTCCTTTGCTGACCAGTTTACACAGCTGGCGTCGACAGTGCCGAGGGCACGTACAGCTGGGATGTTCCTGCGGACTTGGGTTCTGCCGTTGTCTACGGCATCCGCATCGAGTCGGAGACCAACAGCACCAGATTCCAGTGGGGCAACCCCTTCACCATCAAGGCTGGCAAGCCTTCCACCTCTGCTACCGCCTCCGGAAGCGCTTCTGCCACCGAGACCAAGACCACCGTCACCAGCACCAAGGCCACCGAGACCAAGACCTCCGTCGAGACCAAGACCACCTTGACCACCACCTTCTCTGCCAACACCTCGACCACTGCTCCCGCTGAGACCACTGTCACCTCTACCCTCGTGGAGGAGGAGGAGGAGACCAGCACCACCGCTGCCGCCACCTCCACTTCCACCGCCATTCCTACTGGTGCGGGTGTCCGTGCCCTTGGCGATGCCAGCTCTTTCGCCCTCCTTGGTGGTGTCGCCCTGGCCGTTCTCGCTTTCTAAGCGCACGATCTGATTGATTGCGTGTGTCGGAGTTTCTGCCAGTTTATGGTTGTTTTGGTTGTTCATATTCGTGTATCTAATTGGCGACAAAAACATAGGGGAGTTGGTGCATGGGGTTTTAGGGTAATGTTCCTGGCATTTGAGCGAGAGTCTTGGGAGGAAGATGTGTCTTTGGCTTGATGTCCTACCAAGGCTAAATGAATGCCCTTATTAATCTCTCCTCATATTCCTCTATGTTCTTGCCCATTGTGTTGTTTCCTGTCTCCTCCAAAATATCCTAGGTGGGCCGTGCTGAAATGCCATTCTGGATACCTGCGTGATGCTTTCGCCCGCGTTTCAGATACCAGGGATCTTCCCATCATTGATGACCGACTACCCGTGGGTTCCATGTTATTGACGATGTTGCAGACCACGTGGAGCTCAACATAGTTATTATCGATCACTAAAGCCCTCGAGGAGCTCGGTTCGGCTTTGCTTGACTGTGTATTGTAGCACGATGCGTGGCGTGTGCCGAGCTCCGTTGTTGCCACTGCATAGCGCTTGCGCTTGCTCGGATCTGGATTGTAGGTGTCATCGGGTAACTCCAAAGGGGCCAGCAAACAGCAAAGACATGACAGCGCATTGTGAGGTCAAGGAAGAGGCCTGGTTCTTGACATTGGGCCCCTGAGGCTCAACTCGGCTTCTTTTTCGCAAATTCGGGCTGTACCTGTCCAGTTCCTACATGCTGATTGTCCTCCTTATCTTGAAGTCAATTGATTGATACCGAAAATAAGCACGGTCCAGGAACCAGGGGCCAGCATCGCGGGAGCGGTGAGACGGCGGAGAGCTCATAGGGAAAGTGCGGGGCAAGCGCCTCAATCCGAACCACTCTTCGAGGTTGCCGCGACCTCACGACAGACCAACAGTTTGCTGCGCATGAAAGTCCCCGATACCTTCTCGTCCAAAGAGAGCTGCGACAGCTCAATTTTAGACCCACTCAACTTTCCCCTCTCAAGGGACCGGCTGCATCCCGCAGCCCACAAATCTCCACGTTGGGGCAAGCAGCGAGAACTTCCTCTACCTCTCCGCAAATTTCACGACTGACCGACCTCCTCCTCCCGGATTGTTATTCTCCGCTGCGCTGAGCGCTCCGAAATCCGTTTTTCTATTCTTCTCTCTACCAGCGCTTTTTTTTTCCGTCATCAATCCGTCAAGATGAGAGGCGAGGTAAGAAACATGAACCATTGTTTATTTTTGACTTTCTGGTGTGCATGATCCCAGCTCCGCGATTGCTTCAACCCGAGCGACCTGAACCTTGCCGCTCTCTCCTGTGGCGATGCGATATTGCGAAAGCGACTTTGTCAAATATCTCGACCAGCGAACAATTGCGGGGCTCTAGTATTGATTGGAATATTTTGCGGCTTTCCAAGCGCCCTCCAGCAGTGAATAGCAGCTTGTGATATCCTGGTCGGCTTGCTAGTCTCTTAAATAGCAACGCGAAACCAAAGCTGTATTTCGGTGCTCTCAAGCTCTTCTTCCGAGCATATCACAACCGGCCTTAACAGCGACACATAGCGCCGAAATACAGCCATGCTAACAACATCATCTTCAGGTTCTCCATCTTCATCTGGGCCAGGCGGGTGCCCAGCTGGGTAACAGTGCTTGGGAGCTGTAGGTCCACACCGCCTTTATATCCATCGTGATGTCTTCAGCTAACAAGAGCCCGCCAGGTATCTCCTTGAGCACGGTCTCGGACCTGATGGCCGCCCCGATCCCAATGCCACCATCGCTGAGGGCGGTTCCTTCGACACCTTCTTCACCGAGACCAGCAATGGCAAATACGTCCCCAGGTCTCTTTTCGTCGATCTTGACCCCTCCCCAATCGACGAGATCCGCACTGGCAACTACAGACAGCTCTTCCACCCCGAAACTTTGATCAGTGGCAAGGAGGATGCTGCCAATAACTATGCTCGTGGTCACTACACCATTGGCAAGGAGATGATCGACCCTGTCATCGATCGTATCCGCCGGGTTGTTGGTAAGGATGACCTTGCATCACCACTTACACGAGATGCACCCATCTAACCCAGCGTCATATAGATAACTGCAGCTCCCTTCAAGGTTTCCTCATCTTCCACTCCTTCGGTGGTGGTACCGGTTCTGGCTTTGGCGCTCTCCTCTTGGAACGCCTCTCGACCGACTATGCCAAGAAGTGCAAGCTCGAGTTCACCGTTTACCCAGCCCCCCGTGTTTCGACTGCCGTCGTCGAGCCTTACAACGCTGTTCTTAGCACCCACAGCACCATCGAGAACTCTGACTGCACCTTCTTGGTTGATAACGAGGCTGTGTATGACATCTGCCGCCGGAATCTGGACATTCCCCGGCCGAGCTACGAGCACCTGAACCGCCTGATCGCCCAGGTTGTTTCCTCCATCACCTCGTCCCTCCGCTTTGATGGTGCCCTCAACGTCGATTTGAACGAGTTCCAGACCAACTTGGTTCCTTATCCTCGTATTCACTACCCCCTTATCAGCTATGCTCCTGTCATTAGTGCTGCCAAGAGTGCTCATGAGAGCTTCAAGGTTTCTGACCTGACCTTCCAGTGTAAGTTTTGGCCGTTCTTTCTGCCACAAAAGAAATTCCGCTGACATTGGTTTTCCAGGCTTCGAGCCCAACAACCAAATGGTCGTCTGCGACCCCCGCAAGGGAAAGTACATGGCCGTTGCTCTCCTCTACCGTGGCGACGTCGTTCACCGCGACTGCTCCGCCGCCGTTGCCCAGCTCAAGGCCAAGTCCTCCTTCAACCTCGTCGAGTGGTGCCCCACCGGTTTCAAGATCGGTATCAACTACCAGAAGCCTGTCGCCGTCCCCACGGCCTCTCCCTCGGACGGCGGTCTCGCTTCCGTTGACCGCTCCGTTTCCATGTTGTCCAACACGACGGCTATTGCTGAGGCTTGGTCGCGCCTGGACTACAAGTTTGACTTGATGTACAGCAAGCGTGCTTTCGTGCACTGGTACGTGGGTGAGGGTATGGAGGAGGGTGAATTTAGCGAGGCTCGTGAGGACTTGGCTGCGCTGGAGAAGGATTACGAGGAGGTTGCGCAGGATTCGGCTGTTGATGAGGAGCTTGAGGCTGAGTACTAAAGCGGGAGGACTGGAGGGATTCTGTTGTGAAGTCGGTTTGTGGGGGCTGGCTGGATATGTTTTTCTGTGGGAGAATTTTCTTTTCTGTCGTGATGAGATATGGAACGTGTTTATGAAATGGAAAGAGATGTTTTTATGAGAGTTAAGCTTTGTTTTTCTTGAAGCCCCCTGGTTTGAAATTCATTGTCTTTTTTTATTTGCTGTAGTGGACATCAAAAGAGAGGTATTCTCCCCTTTTTACACATAAGCAAGCAGTAATATAGGGCATGGAAGCAAGTCAAAGTTCGTGAGATATTTCTGTCACATTTATGTCCTCCAATAATGCCCGAGTCTTATTTTGTTAGGTTCCATGTTATCATAGACTAGGCGCACCGTAATTACCGGAGTGGTATATTCTCCGTATCATGAACACTAGGAAGAATCGTGAATTAGACGCGCAAGGTCTCATAGTATGTTCTCTCCGTTCCATCTTGGGCCGAACTGCACAAGTCTTTATGGACACCTCTCATCTCTTGACATTACTATTAACAATTTACTGATTTTATATTATTGGTCATGTGTTGTTGACGGGAAAAGAGAGCCAGCAAACTACTCCAACAAACACACAATGGTTTACAAATATGAAGATATGAGTATTTTGGTGGTGTCTCTCTCAAAGAGAAAAAAAATCTCTTCACACATTTTCTACGCATCTTTCATATCTTTCTCGGAATGTCTCGAGATAGTTACGTACCAAGACATTCAAAAAATATTCGTCACAGAACAGGAAGAGGAGAAAAAAAAGCTCAGTCTAGACAATAGACCTGTGAAAGATGGACTGTGGAAGATGGCCTCAGTTTTGAAGTTGGGGGCGGCGGGGGTGGGGGGAGGGGGTCATTTACGGGAAATTTGAAAGGATTATGTGTGTGTGAAGATGAGAGGGGGGCTGTAAGTGACGAGGTTATGAGAGAGAGGTGAACTGATGAAAGGTGGGCTCTGAGAGATGGGATATGAAAGATAGGATATGAAGGAGATATTTTTTGGTATTTGAAGGAGGAGTATGTGTATTGATATCAGTTGGTTGGGAAGAAGGATGAGAGTAAAAAGTGAAGATGGGTTCGTTGGTAAGAAGATTGCATGAAGTGATTGTGACCTGGTGAGATTCTGTGTGGGAGGGGGCGGGAGAAATAACGAGGGTTTGAAGATGAGAGATGTGGCGTGGCCGAAAATCAACACGGGATTTGGTTGCAATTGTAATCTTCCAAGTCTTTCAGAAAAGCCAACATTCGAGATGAGCGTGAGCCATGGGGTTTGCTGACATCATTCCTTGGTGATATGAAATAGGTGCTAAAGTATCAAGTAGCTGACAGCAAGCACTATGTTTTAGTTCAACGGAAAGCCGCCCACAGACATCACTTATCACCGGAGTCCCGTTTGTCAATATCTGATACTTTGATTGAGTGCATCTGCCCCTCGATGAGTTTTCCCTAGCCAATGCATGTAGGTCCTGCGGGACCATGTCCGCTTCCGAAACACTACCGCAAGGCAACAGCGACCACTTCAGGATCTCAACCTTAACATACACCTCCACTGACGGCCCTCCACCTCTATCCTTGATTTGCAACTATTAACCTTCACTTGCCAACTCCAACTTCCTCCACAACTTTATTTCTTCGCGCCACCCTCCCTCCATTTCGCCGCTCTTGCAGCGCCCCTTCCAGTTGGGCCACCTGGACCCGTCTTCTTCTTATACCCTCTCTTCTCACCATTTCTGGCACCCTTGAACTTCAGATCTTTTGGCTTTCCGTCCTTGGCACTTGCCCGCTTGCCTTCAAAGATAAAGTCCTCCGGTGGCCTGATGCCATTGGATTGGCTTTGCGGCGCACCAGCAGACTCCCGACGGGGCCTGTCTTTCCTGTCCTTTTTCTTGTCACCACCAGTCAATTTGGCAGCACCGCCTCTACCAAGCAGCTTGCCTGCTCTACCAGCCAACGTCTGGGCCTCGGGTGTGATCTTGGGAACATAGCTGGAACCCTTCTTGCTCTTGCGATCTCCCTTCGATGGAGGACCAGCTTTGCCGTGTTTTGCCTCCAACGCTCTGGCTGTCTTGTGAGGAGCCTTGCACCTCGATACACGGAGCTCACGGGGGAGCATAGGGGGGAACTTCTTTCCTTCCAGCAAAATGGCCTTCTCGACGTCATTGCCGTCATAGAACTGGACATAAGCAATACCCTTGCCGACGCGGGTAACGTTGTCTCTTACAACACGGACGCTCTCAACCTTACCGGCCTCCTTGCCGAAGACGCGCCACAAACCCTCTTCGACATCCATAGGCTGCTTGGTCCTTTTCTTCTTTGTTGTTGCCTGGTTACCTTCCTCATCAACCTTGACGTTTAGTACAGTCTCATCGTCCACGAAGCCCAGGTTGCCAACAAAGACGCAGCGCTTGTGATCGACGGGGGCTGGATGGGCAACACTATCAACTCTGAGATGGCGATCCAATACGACAGTGCCGTTAAGCTTTTGCACTGCGAGGCGAACAGCCTGAGGGGTGCTGTAGACAGCATAGGCATTGGTGCACTTTGTTGTCGCCTCCATAACCTCCTTCTTGATAAAGGCCGCACGCTTCGGGATAGCGGCGGTGGCAAAGGCTGTTGAGCGGAACCGAATGGATTCAACCTTTTGTGGTGGGTCCGCTTTGGTGTCCAAAATCGAGGCGAGATGCTTCAGAAGAGTCTTTTTGGCTGTGCGCGAGGTGGCGGCCTCCAAGGAGACGTTGCTGAGGAAAACGGTGCGATTTGCCTTCTCGAGCTCCGAAGCGGCATCGTTGGCTGTCAGAGATTCGTGCTTGGGAACCTCATTGTCCGAGTCTTCGTCTTCGTCCTTGTCGTCGGTCTTTTCGGCTTTCTCAACGGTCGCAGCCTTTCCGCTCGCATCCTTGCGCCGCTTCCCTGATGGCTCCTCATCACCCTCTTGGAGACGTTCCAAGTACTTGGCCTCAAGATCTTCATCGTCGTCCCGTTGTTTCCGCTTTCTCTTGCGCCCATCCTCCTCCTCGGCCTTGCTTTTTGATACCGCCGACTCGAGAACCTCTGCAGCCTCGGTTTTGTCGTCCACACTCATGCTATTGCTAGCATCATCCCCGTCTTCGTCAGCTTCGGAATTCTCTTCATCCTCAGAGTCCTCCTCGCCAGACTCTTCGCTTGCTTCCATATCGATAAAATCTTCAAGGTCGGCCCCGTCTTCCAGCTCCGAAAGCTCTTCGTCATCCTCTTCCTCCTCATCTTCCTCGTCTGACCCCTCGGGGGCGTTACTCGACTTCGGGGGTGGCAATTCGGAATAACGAGACTTGAGAGGCGCTTGAACTGGGCCAGCCTGGATGATTGTCAGTTTCTGCTTAGATCAATTGAGAGTATTAGTTGCCAACTAACACTTGTGGAAAACAAAGAATCCAGGGCAGGGTCAACTGCCTTGGATGGCGCCGAAAGGGATTTGCTACAGAAGACTGAGTTAGTAAACTTGGATCCCTCGATTGCGGGTTCAGTGGCTTGGTGCTCACCTTTTCGCCATGATGTTGATGTGGTTGAGCTCCAAGTCCACGATGCGCAAGCGACAAGATTGCTGAAGCTGTCGAGCAATAACGCGCAAAACGTATTAGAAAGCTACAATAGGCTTCTTTCTCCAGATACGGCACAAAAGGTCTTGTTTTGATGCAACTTTTGGGGAGTCTGCAGTTTCAAGCAGCTTTCCTCCAAAATTTTGGGAGAATCGACGAACAACTTCTTGCTTGGTCCCCTGGCGCAGAGCAAAAAGTGGAGACTAAACCCAGGAAAATTCGCTTATCGTAGCTTATCGATACTGCCACTCCCCACCGCCTCGTCGTCCGCTGGAAATCGGGCAGGCGGGCAGGCAAAGGAAGCAGCAGGCCCCATCCGCCCATTTGTGTTCCCTCCCAGTGCTTCTGGGTGCCGCATTCCCAGCTTCTTGTCAATAGCCACCACCGAGTATCGCACATCTGCTCATTCACCACACCACTGCGCATACCCTGCAATCCGAACACGGAAATAGACGCATCTGCTTGCTCTGCATTCAGCGGTACTATTTTCACTCCGTCATCTCGTCTCTTTCACTCCTTCATAGTCGCGCAACCCCGTTCTGGCGTCGAGCTGCCCGCTCGTGAAGCCGCCGGTCAATTTTGCGCGGTCGTCTACCCTCGGCCACCCACAGCGCCGACCTCCAACATCGCAACACCCCTCGGTTGCCCATTATCAGAATCGCATGGTCTGCAATGGCTACCGGTGACACTGTGTTGCCTTTGGCAGCGTCGAGCCCTCCTCCACACCTGCTGGACAACAGCCCCAGCAACCTCTCGAGCCCTCTGAGCGAGGTCGAGGACAAGTACGGCGACCATGACGAGCCGGACCTTGAAATAAAAGATGACGAAAGCAATACACACAGCACACCCAAAAGAAACGGAGCTCATGGCGTACCAGAATCTGACCTCGCCTCGGAGCCAGACGAGGACAGCAAGCTGTCCGAAGTAGACGTCAATGACTCCGAAGCAGAAACCGAAAGACTATTCGATACGCCTCCAAAAAATGTCGCGACACGCGATATCGTAAATACTGTTGATGGTGCAGGAAGCCGACGGTTCACTGATCGGCGCGAGCGGGTGTTTGAGCGAAGCCCCAGCAAGCTTCAACAGCAGGTCCAAGCTGACATGGATGCTGAAGATGCTCCCACCGGAAACAACAGCTCCGAAGATGAGGAGGCAGCAGATGATGGCGACGTCTCAATGGCGTCCAGTGATCATGAGGACGAGCCTACCAAGAGACCATCACGGCAGCTTCCTCCACGGTCACCTACACAAGTCAAAAAGAACCAAATAATCAATTCTACTGAACAGCCGGCTACACAAGCGAACAGCGATGATTCGTCCGAGTCTAAGAAACGAAAGCGATCTTCAGTTGCAGAACCGCCGGAAGCTGCACAGCCTCTGAAGAAGCGAGCGTCCTCGATTGACCCCACTGACCGCGATCTCTCAGCCGATGACATCCCGATGATTGACGACGATGTGCTATCGACGGCTCCGCAGAGCGGGGAACACACGGCCGAGGAGGATAACATTGAAGAACCGGTCCGCCCCGAAGGGACCAAGAACACGCCCGTGGAGTCGGTAGAAGAGGCTGTTGCGACGTCGACCCGAGGCAAGAAAGGGAAGCGGAGCCCCGTGAAAAGGCGAAAGAGTAAAAGTCCGGAAGCGGGCACGCCTTTGGAAGCTCCAGATGAGCCACCCGAGGATGCTGACGCTCCCAGTGGTGTGCCAACGCCTCAAGCAGAGGATCGCACCGCCGACGAGATTGACGAAGAGGCTGAGGCAGCGCACAGGAATGAAGAAGAGTGTAAGCATTCTCTCCTTGGGCTATTGTATGCTGGTGAAGCTAATATTTGGACACAGTGGAGCGAAAAAAAGCAGCCTGGGAAGAGCTTGCTGCGATTGAGAAGCAATTCTCCAACTTCCGAGAGCGGTACGTCTTGCAAGAAAGTCTCCATTGAATGGCAGTGTCTCTAATTTTGAACAGTCTATACCAGGAACGTTTAGATCAACTGAATCGCGAGGAAGAGATGCTCTTGAGCGACACCCCTACACATCACGAACTCCTCGCCATGCTACAATGCCTCGAAGAGCGCCGAGCGGAAACAATACGAAAGAGCAACCTTGAACTGCAGTTCAAAATGTCTGTACTCAACCACCGAGCGGTCGCGGAGCGGGCGCAAATCATGTCGCAGTTCTACCAGTCTGTGCGTGCTGAAAGAGAGAAGACAATTGAAGGTCTCGGCCAAGACTGGTACGACATCCAACAAGAAAGGAGACGATTGACAAGTGTCATCCCGGAATACGGTCTGGGGTTCCCCGCATCAAAGGCCCAGGCCGTCAGACAGGCTGTGTCATACACAAGAGAGGTGTCAATACTTTCCGGGTTTGCGAAACACGTCGGCTTCCCGGCGGCACCCACAATATCAGGGGTTACAGAAGAGCAGCTGGATGACGACTTGGAAGCTATTGCAGTGAGTATGAGGAGGGTCTAGGATTATTGGGGGGCGGCTCAAACTGACGCATCTTTCCTAGAGCGCTCGTGAGCCGGTACCTAGACCGGTCGCCAACCCTCCGACTTTTCCTCAAGACCTGACGGCAGGATTTGGACCTTCGCTTGGTCTTGCAGGAGAGCAATTTATCGAGCAAACACCTTGGCTTAACCCAAGGCATCCAGCACATCGACAACAGCAGCCCCACCGACGAGAACAGAACCTACAGCCTGTTTTTACGCCCGACGCGGCACCAGCACCGGTACCAGCACCTAGAAGACACTCGCAACAACCGGGTAGTCTCTTCTCTTCTAGCACTTCGACGATACCAAATGGTGACTCGCCTGTACAGCTGCACAAAAACCATTCACCCAACGCTGTCGAGGCCATCAAAAGGACAAAACTGGGCTCTGAGCCATTCCGGCGCGACCCAGCGATACAGGCTTCCTAATCTTTCTTTCATTATTTTTTTCCCCACACCGGATTTTGCTTCTTTCCAAAGATTAGCGGTTGTAAGGACCAGGCGGAGTTTTGTGACTGGGATTATTTTGGGCATATAATACGTCGGGGTTGTATGAAAGCTTCGACATATGGGGCATGTTTTTATGTGCGGCGTTCAAAGGGAGAGGAGATTTGGAAGAGGGCGGTCGACCCCTCAATGGCACACGCATACGCCATGATATGTGGAAGCAAGCCTAAGGGGTGATAGCTTGCTCGGGTGTCATGTTACTAGAGGGGAGGACGTTGTATGATTCGAAAAGCTCTGTTGCCACACTTTCTTGGTACTAGCTCGCGTTTGGGCGGGCATAGTTGGGTTACGACTAGCCTGTCGTGTTGGCTTGCTTTGCTTGTATGTACCCTTTTTTTGGCAGATACCAGGCGTCTTGGGAAAGATCATACCATAAGTTTTGGCATGTCTTGTGCGATAATGTGCATTTGTTGGAGAAACATAGAGCAGTGGGAGCGATATAATGGAAACATGATCTCTTTTGCTTTCCAAAAAATGAACTTGTTATGGTATTGCTGTGCCCAAAACGCCGTCTTGATATTGCCCAACTTGCTTCCTGCAAGAGCCGCCCTATGAATATACTAATACACTACGTACCACCGAAGTAGCAGCGCACCCTAGTTGTGTCTCCCACCCCACGCTTTGCTGTTGATGTCCGTTCATTTCTTCGCAGGCTGCACAGGCACGTCGGGTACCTTGACGTCCTCGAAATCATCTTGGCCGACAGCCATGAGAGTGTATGTGTCTGCGTGGATAAGATACCCGGGTTAGCTTCCACAGCCGGGATAGAATCAAAACTTGAGGAATAAAACAGCAGTGCCTACAGATCCCAGCAGTAAGACCCATGAGGGCGAGACCGGTAAGGGCGTTCTTGAAGAGGTAGGGCCGGCGGGCGCGGACCAGAGCGGGTGATTGGCCCAGCTTCTTGTCGTAGTATGTGTTGTGCCTAAGTCTGAAGTGTTTGCAAGAAACATATTAGATACCACAAATAGAAACTAAGAGTTAGGAATTGAGCTATCAATACCCAGACATGTTGACTAATTTGTCTCGCTGTTGCGATGCGATGCGATTGAGAGCTTGCCCTGCGCCGAGCACTGCCGAAGAATAAGTTACAGCCCACCCACGTAATGAAATGGTATGATACGTCAGGTCAAAAGCGGGCGGATGTTGCCGAGGGCAAGTGGGCTGATAAGAGCTTATCGTAGATCAACCAATCAGCTGCAGAGGTGCATGTGAGACAAGGGTGCTGGTTCCTTTCACGTCACTTGAGAGCTCCTGGTTCCTGGGGGCGCGTCTCTGGTCTTTTGCGGACGTGCAAGGCTTCCACATCTTGAAGAACCGCAACCTAACCACCCACCACCAAATCCAACTCCACTGGGATAACAACGGCAAAAAGAGACTACTATCGGATCGGCCGCGAAAAGATTCACCCGGAATTGCTATAGCCACTGATGACGATGGAATTGATGGCTTTTGTGGCACTTGGTCCCTAACTTTGTTTCCGACTTGGCGCAGCATTCGCTACAACTTTTTTGCTTTCTTCGCGACACGAACGCCTTTTGCGCCTACTCCGCCAACTGATATCTCCACAGCTCTGGGACAATATCGACATCTCGAGGCGCAGGTCGGCCATTGGGAGCTTCAGTTCTTGACGAAAAACAAGAGAAGTATCAAAATCGTGAGTGTGATATTGGTCACGCGACAGGTTTCCATCAATCCATCAATCGGCAGTTGGAGCAGTTGGGAAGTTCTTGTAGACTTGGAGAGCATCTGTTGTCCATCGCGACTTCCTCAGAAAATTCACCACGAAGAGAGCCACAGTGAGGTTTTCTTTAAAGAGCTTGGACTTGGCACGGCTCTAAGATTTCTTGAGAGCAAGCTGTGTCCAAATCATCTATCTCCTGCACACCAGGCACCAGGCACACTTTCGGCACGTTTTCTCTGTAGAATCTTAACCAACCTTTGTTACCCGACGACTTCTTTCTTCGCTCTTTTTGCCCATCTCACATACCATCATACCGTCCGCCCCGTTCGCTATCTTGTCGTATATCGCTTCACATCCCACATTGCCCCACCAAGAAGAAAGTCTCACCTCTTCTTTGGTCGGTTGGTCGCTCTGTGGGAGGGCGTGGTTTTCCTGATCCGGCAATACATCAAACAAACAAAATCGATCGAGTCGCAAGAGGTACACATCCCACCGACCATGGCGTCAACACCAGCTGTCCCCATTGGGGAGCAGCTCAAACAACTCCAAGCCGCTCGGAAACTGGCTTTGGAGAACTCGGCTTACTACGATCGCATCGTCAAGGGCGTCTTACCGGTCATCGGACCAACATCATCGATTGAACTAAAGAGATGGGGAGCCGAGTTCCTGGCCGAGTCGCTGGCCACTCCAGTGCTGTCAATGCGCGACAAGGAGAGCTTGACGCTCTCTGTGCTTGACACCCTCAAGTCTCTATTGGAGGGTGAGCAGGATGATGCGATTGTGCTGAAGGCTAGCATTGCCGCTGCGGCGAGTGCGTACCCAGTTGTTTTTAGGTGGATGTAAGTAGTACTCGATCATTGCTTGGTGCTGTGACTTGCAGTGATTGTTCCCTTGCCATCGTCGGATCTGAGGAGCCAAACTGGACTATGTATTGTGATGGGGAGGGATGAGGGATGTGCTTTGATATGCCTCTTGTGTCCGTCCTCTCACCCCATCGTAATACTTTGCCCCCTTGGTTCCTCTTTCAAGGGAAGGGATCAGTTCATTTGTTTGAATATGCATTGCCCATGTTGTGTCTGTTCAGATGATGGTTGGATTTATCCTCATGGCGAGCATGTTTGCTAACTGATGCCTCACAGTATTCACAATAGCTATCACACCGAAGCCTGGGAACAAATCTCAGCGATCAAATCAAGAATTCTCCGGATATGGGATGGAGCTCCAGCGCCCGTCAGACTGAGCTGTATCAAGTTTGCCCAGCGTGTTGTGCTTGCCCAAACAACATCCAACGGCCAGGAGGCCAAGTATGGCGGACTCGATATCTCCTTGGGCATGGTGCCGGCAAATCATCCCCTGCTAGACCCACGATTGATGGAAGCGGAGGCTACTGGCCTCCTCGACCGGATGTTGGGGGTACTGCAGGATAACAGCAGTGACGCTCTTCTCGTTGATGCAACTCTGAACTGCCTTTCGATCCTGATCCGAACCAGGCCAAGCACGTCCAATCGCATCATTAATTGTGTGCTGAACTTTAACCCTCTCAAGTTAGCCAACTCGCCTATGACTCCAAAAAACAAGGTGCTTATGAAGTCTATGGAGAAGACAACTCGCATGCTTATGATCAATATTTTGAAGAGGTATGTCGGCGATTCAGAAGTAATCAGGGGCCACGCCGAGACTTTGCTGACCAATTGCGTCCAGAGATCCCAATAACCAACACGGCGGCCGTATCCAGCAGTATGTTGAGCGGTTGATGCGCTCGCGCGCTGAGATTTTCGATGAAGCGGGTCGGAAAAGACAACTCGCTGACCAAGCAGCTGCCCAATATGGCGACCTCAAGAGGCAGAAAATGGAGGGCGCTGTCACTGCTGCCCCTGGACCTGCTGCGCCGGTGCAGCCAGTTG
The DNA here is from genome assembly GCA_033296915.1 of Triangularia setosa. Classification (NCBI taxonomy): domain Eukaryota; kingdom Fungi; phylum Ascomycota; class Sordariomycetes; order Sordariales; family Podosporaceae; genus Triangularia; species Triangularia setosa. The sequence goes on along the minus strand of MU866088.1, from coordinate 261,550 downwards.
TGATCCCACCATTAGCATCAGGCCCACAGACTCTTGCTGCTGTCTTTACTTTGACCGACAACCCAGGCCTCCAGGCTTTCGATGCCACCAACATTCCTGCCAACCTCGTGGCCAAAATTGTGGCTAGAACACTCAACACCCTGGACCAGAACGTCTTAGACTTTGCAGTGAATGGAGTTAGAAGTCGTCTTCATATTCTTCAAGCTGCTGTGGTGACGGCGGCAGCCCAGTACGCGGCCCAGGGAGCTGCGGTTCAGCCTGCTGCTCTCAACCCAGCCACTGCGCCCTTAGGCGTTGAGGAGGATGATGATGATTACGAGCCGAACCTTGATGCCGCGGAGGACACGGAGCAGATCCTCAACAAACTCGACAACGCACCCCCCGAAACTGCGCTCGACGAGTACGCCGACCCCAACGCTGCCCTTGGGCTCGGCCCATTTACCCTCCCACCACCACCTCTAATCGATGCCGATGTAGCCTCCAAGCTCAGCTCCGTCGCCGCATCCCGCGTCTTTGGCCCTCTATCCTCCCTATTAACAGAAGGCCCAGGCAAGAAGGCAAAAGCGGGTATCAACCGCCTCGCCGCCTTATCTTATGATCGCGACTCCTGGCTTACCGTCGTCACCCGCCTCGCTACCCGCAGCACCTTTGGCCTGGAAGAACAACAGCAACCCGCAGTCAAGGCCGAGGAGGGCGGTGCTGTCTCCCGCCCGCCGCTAGCCTCCACGTTCAACAACGCCACCCGTGAAATGCTGTTTACCTACATCCTCGAAGACTGGCGGCCGAGAATAGAAGTCGCGGTCGCCTGGCTCAGCGAGGAGTGGTACAACGACCAGCTTACCAAGCGGATGGGGGTGCAGAACGCGCCGCTACATTATGAGACTTGGGCCCTGAGGTTGCTGGATGGGTTCATGACTTTTATTACGGCGCAGGATAAGGTGCTTACGAGGTTTTTGGCGGAGATTCCGGAGCTGAGTCGGGAGTTGCTGGGGAGGTTAAAGACGTTGTGCGGGGATCCGAATACGCTGGGGTTGGCGATGACGAGTTTGCTTTATTTGGTAATGATGAGGCCGCCTGTGAGGGAGTTGGCATTGGATACGGTGGGGAGGATTTGGGTTGAGTGTGGGTTTCTTGATTAATGTCCACTTTTGTTAAGGGATGGGATGCTGACAATGATGATTACAGACGAGGAAGCGAGACCTCTGGCTGCGAAGTACCTGAGCAAATGGCGGCCGGGATGGGTTGAGCAGCAGATGCAGTTGCAGGCTGCTCAAGCTGTTGCTGGGGGAGGCAATGGAGCTGCCATTGCTGCTTAGTAGACAGGTGGTTGGGGGGCATGAAAAAAGGAGAGTGGGAGGTTCTGTATAGTATGACGACTGGACAGGGAGAGAAGACGACAAACAAAACATTTCTAGACGTTCACGGGGATTCTTTCGGGCGGGCTGTTATATAGGAAATGGGCGGAGGACTTTGTTGGCCAAGTATTTGCTCCATATATACTTGTCAACACATGTGAAATGGGATCAGGAGAGAGGTTGACAGCAGTAAAAAGGGGGGTATGGATAGGAATAACGATGGCGTAAATCATGGCCAGGAAAAAGGGGGTAAGAGTTGCTGTTGCTATGCCTAGCTTCTAGTTTTAGGGTATGGGCCGGCAAGCGTGGGTAGACAATTCTGTAGTTGTTGATGTATTTGTATGAATTCATTTGCATGGGTTGGTTATCATAGACCTTCAATGAGACACGCGTGGAACGCGATGGGATGGTGAAAATGACGCGTTTTGGGAATTATATTATGGCTTGTCAGATTTTCGGAGATTCTGGATTGGATGCATGAATATTCAATTTTGGTGGTAACGAGCTGGAGGGTTGTTATTGGTTTGGATTTGATCAGGCTGTCGGTATTTGAAAGTTTTTCTTTGGATATCTATAGCTGGGAAAAAGGGAACATGCTCGGCTCCTTTTTTTCTTCTGATGTTGGATTATTATGTGAGTATGCAGGGTGATCTTCAGCAGCGCACTTCATAGCGCATTCAGGAGCTAGGGGGGAAGCTTCTTTATTCAGTTACAGGTACAGCAACAAAGAGGAAACTGCAGCTTTGACAGTTCGGGCTCCTGAGAAAGGGACATAAAGTAGAGGACCAAAGTGAATGCAAGATGCAAACCCCTGGTCTCACATCCCGAGGCGGCGGCCCGAGAGCCAGGGGTTTCGGAGGCAGGGCTTGCTCTGCTTCTTTCAGTGCAACGCCAACAATTCGGTTGCTGGGGTGGTGGGAAGTTTGAAAGTGGGGAGACTGTTAGGAGTTGTTAGCAGCCAGTCCTTTCTGGGCTGACGAAGGTGGCCGGTGTTGAGACTGTCTGCCAATGGCTATGGAGGATAAAGAGAGATGTAAACAGAGTAGTGCAACGAGGATTCTAGATTGGTTGAGGGAGTATCTGGCGGTTCGTTTCTGGTGTTGCTGTTGGTTTTGTTTTGCCCGTTTCTGAAAACGCGTGGAGGCATAATGATGGTTAACTGCTATCCCATGTCGGTAACCATATTACAGCCTTACCAATTGCACACTAGACGCTAATTGCCAAGAGGAAAGAAAACATCCAATTGGTAAGTGTACCTGCTCATGCGACGACATCTCTCCTTCTCTGTTGTTGCTTTTGCTTTCTTTTCTTTGGCAACTAAAACTACAAACTTTCCATTTCTTTGAGCTATCTTGCGACAGTCTTTGGCAGAACCTTATACACCACGCGCGTGGTAATAGAGATCCGGTCTCATTGATTCGCCTTTTTTTGATTGAGTTAGTAACCAAACAAGCACTCGGCCTGCTGAACACCAGGCAGTTCGAAACACACAGGCGTCGGCTTTCCAGCGGGCCTCTTACCACCCCGACCCGCTATGAGAGTGGAAACAAGCGCCCGGCCTGCTACAAACTACCACCAAGATATACAATTAACGTCGTTTCCCCTTTTTGCTGGAAGAAAATGCGCAACAAGCTTGTGAAGGCGAGGCCGAATTCTACGACTGCAAAGGCGCTGGGGTTTTTTAACATACATCAGGACCGTGACGGTGACGAACGCAGTATGTCTTCCTCCCCTTTTTTTCCTGTTGGAATGTGTGAGAGAGTGCTTGTCCGCAAGGTGGAGGTTCCTTTGCCCGAGACACATGTCCCGGAGTTTGTGCGCAAGGTGTCTGCCTGCCGACAAGGATGGAGGCACTTGTGGGCTTCCGGATACCTGCAGATTCGCTGTCTGTGTGGGTGTGCTGTGTGGTTGTTGGAGAACGGAAACTACAGACAGTTTTTTAGTGGTAAAAAGTTGAGAACACTGGACTGGAAAGCTAATTTGGGTATCTGGTATTTCCAAACAGAAGCCTCCCCGTCATCATCCACGCGAAATTCCGTCGACGCACCGCTATCCCCTCGAGCGACAGCCATAGCAACACAACAACAAGTCTCGCCTCACGTACCGGCCGCCGCGAATCAAGCGCAAGCCGCGATCACCTCTCCACCTACTTCTCCGAGCCCAACAAGCCGCACCAGGTCCCCGCCACCGCCATCACCTTCCAGTAATAACAAGGCCGCGAAGCAGCCGCAGGACCCGCGCCCCTCGTTTCGAGCGACTTTGACCCCGGCCTCTGAAGCCACAATAAACTCTGCCATGTCACGAACGACCGCAGGTTCAACAACAACAAACGGAGCAAACGGGAAGGCAACGCCAGCGCCCACAGCGCCGTCACCCGCGGCAGCCGCAACGTCCTCCCTCTCTCCAAGCCGCATGAACTCGACCATCCGCGCGGTACCAAGTTTTGATCGGTCCTCCGGGGAAGACTCAAGCAGCGACGGCACCAACGCGACAACGTCGAGGAACTCCGCGCTTTCCAGCTCCATAAACAGCACAGCGAGTATGTCTTCTTCCGAGTCGGCGAACCTGACCCCCAACGGCAGCGGCGGACTTTATAAATCTCCGTCAGTTGGCAGGCTGCGGCCTAGCCCGTCGGGGGTTTCGATTGGCGAGTATAACAGCAGCGATCAGCACAGCACGCCAGGAATGAGGACGTTGCGATCATTCCCTAGTATGGGTGACATCCCGGAGCGGGGGAGCAGTATTAGCGCTACTGGCTCTTCGTATCCTTCTGCAGCTGATAACCCAGCCGGCGGAGGCCCGACTCCTAATGAGATGTCGCTTGCCGCGGGGGAAGCTCATCTTTCTGGGGGGTGGGATAATTCAGTGGGGAAGGCCGGATTGGGAAAGACTGGCAGAGTGATCAACAGATTGGTGTCGGATAACGAGTCGCTGAAGCGAGACATCAAAATTGAGAGGTTGCGAGCAGAGGAGGCGAGGCAGCAGGCGCAGCTGCTGAAGGATCAGCTGGACAGGACGACGCGCGACCACGAGAGCCAGATGCTGGATGTCAATGTCACCAAGACTCTGCTGGCGCGTAAGGAGCGGCAGGTTGAGGCCCTGCAGCAGGCAGTGGAGCTGGAGCGCAGTCGGGCCGTCTCGGCGACAGACAGGGAGAAGATTTGGAAAGAGGAGCTGGAGAAGGTCAAGGCGGAGTGCAAGAGGCAGGTGGAGGAGGCGAACAACCAGGTGCTGCTGACGGACGGGCGGTACAACGCGCTGGCGAGCCACTGGGGTGGGGAGGGGGAGAGGTACAGGAAGAGGACGGACAAGATGAAGAGGGAGTTTGAGGAGCTGAGCGAGAAGAGGCGGGAGGACGACGAGAAGATCAGGAGGCACGAGCAGATGATTGATCAGATGTATGTCGAGATTGACGACTTGGAGAAACAGAACAAGGCGCTGTGGGAGATGTTTGAGCAGTACAAGAAGGAGAAGGACGAGAGCCTGAGGGGGATGACGGAGAATAATCTGAAGCAGGCGGATGTGCTGCAGAAGACGATTGAGGAGGCCAAGGAGGCGAGGGATAAGCTGCGGTGGGCGTTGAATGTGAAGGAAAGTGTCAAGGGGGCGAAGTAGTCAACTTCAGTGGCCGATATTCAGCTTCTATCGATACTCTGCAACTACAAGAACATGGTCGGCAGCACAGCAAGGCTTTGTTTCTTCCCCTCAGTTTCCGCTTCTCTTCGGGCTACTTTTCTTTTTCTTCAGCACCACCGTTACGAAGCACGTCGCTCTACAGCGAAATTCACTGTTCAACCCCAAAGACAGGCCATCAGTCATCAGTCGAGCAACTCAGGTTGTGTCCGCGATCAGACTCATCATTCAGCAAAATTGTTTACAGCAGAGAGGGGTTTCGGTTGTTTCATCTTGTTTTTCTTTTCTTACAACATCTTCATGTTTGGAGTGTCTGGATACCCTAGAGAGAGAGAGGGATCAAGAAAGGAGAGAAAGGGAACCAGTATCATTTGTGCCATCATAACCTTCATCATTGGTTTGAATTTTTTGTTACTTTATTGTTGTACATTGGAGTTTGGGTGGGAAGGTTGGTGGTGGTTTAATGGATTGAACTTTTAACCTTATTTGTGTGTTTTTCCCTGGGTAGGAGTTTTGGGAGGGAATGGGATTTCGGGGGGGGGGGGGGGGGGAACACTTTTGGGAAATGGGTTTTTTGAACTGGGCAAAGCACATATGACTCATACATACGTGGCATATGGAGATGGCGTCGTTGCTTTTGTATTCAGTAGTGGAGGAGGGGGGGGAGTTTGAAGATAGAGTGGTGGTGATAAATTTAAAAATCTTTTCTAAAGAAAAAAAAACCCTTGCTTCATTGGCCTTTTGAGTGGCAATCCATCCTCAGTGACGGTTCTCTATAGTCGGAGACCATCTGGAAACCCATGGGAAAGTCTTGGCCAGGGTATCGCAATGTTGACTTTGGTGGGTTGGGGTGAAAAGGGGTGTTGTCAAGGCAACAAACCCATCTGATACCCACCGAACTCTGGGACAGTCTGCTCAAGATGTGTCTACGACAAATCATTTCTTGAATCTAAACGCTGCTCTTGATGAAATTGGAATCAGTCTACGAACCAACAATTTTGCAACTGAGCATCCGAAGCATGTGAGGGTCAATGGCTGCCTCCTGACTGTCCGCCAGCAGCGACCGCCGGCGCCCAAGCCGTTCCTGCCCTTGTTTGACTGCTTCTTACGTGCGCCTGCCGTTCCAAACTCATTATTAGGCGATCTCATGGGTCCATGTCTTGGAAGGTCCTGCTCAGTAGTGGGCGCTGAATCTTAGCTTGATAAGGGCATTTCCGACTTTCTCTGCGCATCTCCCGATCTTATCCCCAAGCGTCAGTCACAGCACAGGCCTTCGATTTTTTTTCTTCCTGTTGCCCTGGCCTTCTTGAAGGTTTCTGTCTATCACCAAGAGGCCTTGGTAGTTTCTTGAGACGCCTTCAATTGGTCGTCAAAGGCCCTCTCGCGCTTTTTTAAGGTGTGTTTTGATAGCCTGTACACCTTCTCTGTTCCTTTGATTGCTTCGAACTGTTATATTTACGCCTTCCAATTTCTTTTTAATGCCTTTGAATCAGGCCGACCTGCCTTCCACTATCTTCTGTACCCGTCAATTAGCTAACGTCACACCTCCCCAGACCCCCCTCGACACCTCCCCAAACTCCCAACCGGGCCCTCAACAAATAATGGAGGGATATGTCGAGTTCTACCAGACCACGTGCTGGGCATACAAGCCCAAGGCAGTCAAGAAGATTGTCGAAGCCCTCGCCTCCCAACCGGTGGTTAGTTTCCTTCCTCTTTCCCAACCGCCCTGTACGACCTAGCGTTAATTTATCACAGCTCCACGGCAGGGTTGAGGCCCTCTACGACCCCGAGCAACGATGGTTTAAAGTAACTTGCCATGGAAACGAGGTTGTGCCGCTTCGCCGGCGATTTGCGGCGGTGGCCGCAGAGATCGAGGAGGATGCCCTCGGCTCTGACTACGAGAAGGTTCTTGGGCCAGCCGGCTGCTTCGATGTAGGATAGCGTATTTCACTACCTCGGCAATCGTGCCGCAACAGTCGCTAACTATCATAGGTCGATCTCGAGAACGAATGGATTGCCTGCGAGCAGGAGTACGTCAACCTGCTCCAATCCCATGAGGCCGACTTCAACATGCACACCTTCCCCGCCACACTGGCCAACTTCCCATACAAGACTTGCTGGGGTGCCCTCGAGAACCGAGACGATGGGTTGACTCTTAACCGTGTCATTTCCGAGGACAAGTTGGCGCAGATCGAGAAAGAGACCGATGTGCGGATTGTGACAGACCTCGGCAAGTCACTCGTTTTCATTGGGTCGCAGGCAGAGGAATGCGTTTACAAGGCCAAGGGGAAGCTGGATGTCCTCCTGAGCAGCAAAGTCAGCACAGTTACCCTTTTCCCTATTTAACCAAAAGATCATCCGCTCACAGATACCCAATAGAACATGGATCTGCTCTCTCTCCGGAATGACCATGTCCTATTCATTGACGGCTACGTTGACGAGATTCTGCGTCCCGGATTCATGGTTGATCTCCGATACATGACCAACATTAACCCAAGGCTCACCTCTTCGACATTGCTCGATCCCGCCACTGTCAGAAAGCCGGATGGAGCTTACGAGCGCATGTACGCGCAGGGTGTTTCTTTACGACTTTGTCCCTTTAGCCACAAAAAAAAGTGGCATGTCTCTCTTCTCGGCCCTCGCATCCCCGAGCAAAAGACACAGCAGAGGTACATTTTGGGCAACCGACCGACAATTACTGAAAAAGATTCAGATGAGCGCCCCATCACAGCGCCTGTGTCTCAAAGCGTTATCCTTAACCAAACGCAGACGACAATCACTGAGAGCCAGGTGGTTAGATGGATGGAGGATATCTCGACCAAACACAGCTCCGATCTGCCCATTGATAGTGCCTCAGTCGAGCCTTTTATGCATCCATTCGACCTTGAGCAAGCTACTGCCGGCCTTCTAATTGATGTTTCTGCGATCTCTGTCAGCGACTTTACGGAGAGTGTCGTCAATGAAAGCAATGCGCCTGTCCAGACATTCTTGAACCTTGTGGATGTGGACGGCCTTAGCGGTCTTGACGAGGCGGCTCTGAATACGCCTGTTCGTCCGTCTGGTGATGCTGGGGGCGGCCATTCCCACTCTGGGTCGAGTGCAACCTCCTTAATGGAGTTCAGCGGTAAGCCAACTCTCTCCTCCCACGGGATCAGCCAGCTGACAAACACCTGTAGACGATGACGGCGCGCCAACCCCAACCCCAACTCCTTTTCGGCGGTACGAAGACCCCAACGCCAAACGCTTCCACACCATGAACCAGCAGTCTGGGCCTACTGCCAAGGAGGCAAAACCCGCCTCATTCACCACATTGAAGGTCATACAGCCTTCAAACGCGGCGGGAATGGCCGTTCCAAGCTGGACATCTGGCACAGTACCGTTTGCCGAGAAACTTGGCATGGCCATCGGGAAGCTCCTTCACAAGGCGCCTTATCGCCGAGGCTGGGTTGAAGTGCGGGTCGAGTTCGGCCGTATCCTGCTGGGGGACTGCGACGAGAGCTCCCTATCGTTTAATTCCGGACAGTCAGCCGCCGACGGCTGGGACAATCAAGTTGTGGTGCATATGCTGGAACAGGCCTCTCGAAAGCTGGACATGAACCAGCGGCGCAAGGATCTTCGATTCACCAAAATCCTCAGTACACATGGATCTGATGCCGAGGCGCTTTTCAACATGTGGAACCGTGGCAAGCAAATCTGGGATCCAGAGCTGCGCAAGGCTGATACCACATATGCTTTTCATTGTGAGATGAAGCAGAAAGGCGAGCCAGAATCGTATCAATTTGCTATCGAGGTGCGCGACAACGGCGCCAACTCGACCCCTGCCTTTTCCACCATGGTCAAGCCATTCCACCCTATCCATGATGGCGATGGGGTGGCGCCTGTCTACGTGCATGCTCTGAAGCATAACTGGGATTTGCGGGTCATGCTATCACACGTTGATCATGATGAGGTTGACAGGCGGGCCAGCCGCTTTGCCATGCTTGTGTCCAACAGTCTTCAGATTAGGTATGTCGCTTCCCTTCCCTTCACGCTGTGGACATTACACGCCATTTGAGATCTTGGATGGGCCTATTGAAGAATTCTCAAGGCTTATTGTCTATCTTTTAAGGCCCTGTTTACTATCTTTCAAGGCCCATTATCTATCCTTTAAGGCCTGTTTACTATCTCTCAAGACCTGTTTACTTTTCTGGTGGCTTGTTTACTATCTTGGAAGGCCTTTTAAACTGTCTTGGAAGGCATATCGTCTATGCTTCAAGGCCTATCCAACGGTTTCAGGAGGTCTATGTGGCACTTGCAGTTGCGGGTCATCTTATCTATGGCGTGTCCTGCTACATATATGATTTACTAACAGCATTTGGTCAATAGGGATATCAACGGCCCAACCCTCACCTTCAGCGTTCCCAACTACTCCACAACCATTAGAGCAGTTCGAGTCCTTACCCGCTGGTACTACGCGAGCATTGATAGAAAGAGCGAGCTTCAGATCACCGAGGTCGAGCAGCTTGACATGGATACGATTGAGGATATCCCGAATGCCACACCGGGAGAGAAAACCAAGAGGATTCACGCTCACCCACGTCCGCCAAAAGCCTGCCAAGATAAGCAGCGTCACGGGGACTTTGAGCGCTGGTACGAAGCTGCTGTCGTTTCCACCCAACTCCGAGAATCTTGTCAGATGAACTCTAGCCTCAAGCTTGGAGATGCAGCCGGCTGGAGTGTTGAGGAGATGTATCGATATGGAGGCTTCACCACTCTCTATGGCCCTGCTCTTGCCATGGTCAAGCAAATGGATCAGATCGGCCAGTATGAAGACAACAATCTCTCAGGGGTGTTTGGAAACCTGTTGAGACGGGCAAACGACCCACAGCCCGGCGTTCCTGGGTATTTAGGCGATTCCAGTTCACAGCAGCACACTCACAGTAGCAGCACCGGCGTGTCCTCCCAAGACGCACGGTCAGTGGTCTCTGTGTTGACCACTGCAAGGTCGTCAACAACGACTGTGAGGAACGAGAAAGGACAGGCGGGCGAGATGTGGTAATGAGAAAATAGCGGCGCTTTGGGCGTGTTGGAGTTTGAAGGTTGATGTTGAGAGACCGGAGAGACTAGGCCGGTATTATGAGGTAGAGGCTGATATTACAGGACGAAAAGAAGCACTTGTAGGGCTGTGAGTTCGCGGATTTTATTGACGAAGATATTTGTACTCTGTGTAGCTTGTGAGGACTGAAACCCCCCTTTTGCCATGGCCCACTAATTCAGGGGCTGCCTCTACCACTGTGAAGGGGCCTTTTTGGGAGTCGCTCAGATCTTGACGGATGTGTGTTCGTGGTTACATTGTATTGCATTTTGATCCAAGGGAAACCCCAAAGCAACAGAGGGGCACGTGCCCATCTTTCGTCTCATTCCTTGCTCCTCGACTTCCTGGAATGCTCACCGGTTGCGTGGACTTCAGCAAGGTAATATTGGAATTGTGCATTTCCTTCCCCCGATTTAATTTGCCGGAATCATTGAGCTTTAACAGGTGCAGCAATTGGTTGCGGCCGGCGAAAGCTATGGCGTCATGTTGCTGGTGAAGCACCTTGGTGCCACAGACGCACAGAAAGCCAATTCTATCCCGATTCAGGCTTTTTCGGCATCGGGAACGGGCACTCGTGCGGTTTCTTTAAAGGGCGGTTGAGGAAAAGAGGCGTTGATGGCGCGATTAGAGTACATTTCGACGTTTGACCTTTCCCCGGATTTTGGATGGACTAGATCGGTCCGGATTGCGGATTGGGGGGTGATCGTCATCATTCTTGCTGGTTCGTGCAGTTAAGGGCACCTTTGGTTACGGTTACGGTAGGACGACGTGAGGCCACGACCATTGACAGCAAACAGCCATTTCAATTCAATTCAAGGGCGGGGGAATTGGGATTTTCACATATATGGAAAAGGATATGGATTGCTCGAGTTTTGTGTGTGTTCTTTTTGCATTTTTTTCTCCTTACCTCATCACCATTACATTGTGAGGCGAGAAGTGAGAAGAAAGTGAGAGATAGCCACCATGGTAGATACCGCTACCAACATAACAGCTGGGAATGCCAACACCAACATCAACAACGGTAATGACGACAAAAAGACTGCCGGTGATTCCCGGAATGAAAGGGACAACGCTTCCTTCTCCTCCGCCTCTGAAGGCTCCGACAACGCGGTTCTCCCCCGGGGACAAATTGATCCTGTTTATGAGGAGAAAGCTCGAATATTGAACCGGGCTGTAAGCTCCATCCACCCCTTATTTTCCCTTCAGAACTTCATTTTTTTTCTTATTTTTTTTTCTTGCTAACTGAACTTCAGATTCAAGAAATAGGCATAGGACCCTACCAGTACCTCCTCTTCATCGTCATTGGCTTCGGCTGGGCGAGCGACAACCTCTGGCCCATCGCCACTTCCCTGATCCTCCCCCCCATCGCCTTGGAATTCCTCCCCGACCGGCCGGCGTATCTCACACTCGCGCAAAATATCGGCCTCCTAGCGGGGGCGGTCTTTTGGGGATTTGGGTGTGACATCTTTGGGAGGAAGTGGGCTTTCAACCTGACGCTGGGGATCACGGCCGTGTTTGGGATGGTTGCTGCTGCGAGCCCTAATTTCACGGCGATAGGGGTGTTTGCGAGCTTGTGGAGCTTTGGCGTGGGGGGCAACTTGCCGGTTGACAGCGCAATCTTTTTGGAGTTTTTGCCGGGGAGCCACCAGTGGTTGTTGACTGTGCTTAGTGTTGACTGGGCGGTTGCGCAGGTTGTGGCTACGCTGGTGGCGTGGCCACTGCTGGGGTGGATAACTTGTCAGGAGGGGGGGAGGCCGGGGAGTTGTACGAGACAGGAGAATATGGGGTGGAGGTGGTTTCTAATCACGGTGGGGGGGCTAACGCTGGGGATGTTTCTGCTGAGGTTTGCGGCGTTTAAGATTTACGAGAGCCCCAAGTTTTTGATGGGCCAGGGGAGGGATGAGGAGGCTGTTGGGATTGTTCATGAGGTTGCGAGAAGGAATGGGAGGGAGTGCGGGTTGACGGTGGGGGAGCTGAAGAGGTGCGAGCCGGAGGGGTATCTGGCGAGGACAGATGTCAAGGTTGCGGTGAGGAGGAGGCTGGAGAATGTAAAGATGGACAGGGTGAGGGTTTTGTTTTCGACAACGAAACTGGCGTGGTCGACGGGGCTGATTATGGCTATCTGGGCTTTTATTGGGTTGGGGTGAGTCTTCTCTTCGCTCCCGGGCAACAATTGAAATGACAGCTAACATGAACAGATATCCCCTTTACAACGCCTTCCTACCATACATTCAGGCCACCAGAGGCGCCGACTTTGGAGACGGGTCAACATACCTGACATACCGCAACTCCCTCATCATCGCTGCTGTTGGCATTCCCGGGGCTCTTCTAGGAGGGTATCTGGTCGAACTGCCTCGCTTTGGCAGAAAAGGGACGTTGTCTATCTCGACTATCTTGACTGGCGTGTTTCTATATTGCTCGACAACGGCGCTCGACTCGCAGTCCCTGCTGGGCTGGAACTGTGCGTTCAACTTTACGAGCAACGTTATGTATGCGGTGCTGTACAGTTTCACGCCTGAACTATTTCCGACGCCTCAAAGAGGGACAGGCAATGCGCTGACTGCGACGTGCAACCGTATTTTTGGCATCATGGCGGTGAGTCTCCAACTGTTGCTGTCCTGATTGCGTGAGCCATGCTGACTGGAAGTTAACAATAGCCTATTGTGGCCATGTTTGCAGATCTACGAACTGCTGCGCCTGTGTATACAAGCGGTGCCCTCTTCATCGCTGCTGGAGCCTTGGTGCTCTTGTTGCCGTTTGAGTCAAGGGGGAAGGCAGCGTTATGAGAGATCATTAATTCCTAATTCAGCCCGTTACTGGCATACTTGCATTGGCGCATCGGATGGGTGATAATAAGTAGGGTGTTAATATTGCAAATGCAAAGCTAGTTCGCATCGTCAGATTTTACCCTATGTCTTCAGCATAAGAAGTGAGGTTCTTATAGGGTTGTTTAATAGCGATTCGTAATACTCCGTCTCTTCCTAGCTAAATATACACATCTTATCACAGTCTTGCACAAATCCTACATTAAGCCCTTCCCGGTTCATTTCATTTCATCCATGACCTCATTCCATCTTTCCAATCGTTCATCGCCCATCACCATCTCCCTTCACACGATACTCCATCCTCAGTGGAGCGATACCCAAACCCCCATCCCCAACGCCCCCAGCAACATCCCGGTCCTCCCCAAGTTCAACACCCCCCACCAGTCCACCAACTCCTTCGCCCCCTTCTCCTCACTCTCGATAACCACCGCCGCACCACTCGTCTTCACCCTCGCGGTCAAATCGCTCTCCATCTTCAGCAGCGCATTGTTGGTGCCCATCATAAAAGCCAACGTATAGGGAATAATCCCCACACTCAAGCCCCCGGCAGTTGACCAGAGATTCCGATGAGCTGGGGATTTGGCGGCCAAATAGAAGAACCCGACAGCGGAGAGAATGGACAAAGGCGGCATGTGGGTTTTGCCGGTAAGAAAGACTTTCTTCCATTGCTGGAGCATGAGAGGGGTTGGGGATGTGAGTAACAAGGGGGTGATGAGGGTGGAGAAGGTGAGGGAGAGGCCGGTTGTGAAGGCGGTTAGAAGGAGGGTGGAAGTTTTGATGAGGGGGAGGGAGGGTTTGGAGAGAGACATTTTTGGCAGCTTGTTTCTTGGATGGACTTGTATGGGTGTTATTAGGGGATTGATTGTGAAGATGAAATATATTGAGATTTGCTGCTGGAGTTGATGAGGTAAGAGAAGACGTTGAAAGTGGGGCACTAAACGTCCGGGCGGGATGGTCGGGATCGGCTGTCCGCGGAGCGCGGGGCGTGGTCTGACAGCTCGGTGAATTAATTCCCGTTTCCATTCGAGGGTGTCAGTGTTGGTTGACAACACCACCACAGCGCTTCCCTTTTCCTCTGTTGTTCATGCCAAAAGAACCGCACTCGTATATACACTCGGGTCGGGCTCTCCAGTTGCAGTGTTCGGCCCTGTGTCATTCTTCAGGAAGCAGTAATCACCAGCTGTTTCCCATGCATCTTAGCATTAAAATCTGTCTTTCGGAAAGAGAGATAGAACGGTACCCACGCTTCTTTTTCAAGGACACCGCTCGACAAACGCTATTGCCTGGGGGTGGAACACCTTCAGCTATCGCAACGTGGTATGAAAGGTTGTACTCGGCGCAAATCTGTATGCACTGGTCCAAAGTCTCCACGCGGACGCGCAAGATATCGTGTAGCCGGTAGGATAGAACCACATCAGAGAAATCTGTCGAGCACAGCTTCAAGAAGTTGGCGTTTGCATATGGTTTCCCGTCACCCTCACGAGGGGTGTATATCGTGCCGTTAATACCTGGACATCCCCCGTCTGTAGCCAAGGTACCGACCCTGAGATTGCTGGGAACTGTGGTGGAGGAGGATGGATCGGTCGTTGTTGCCGTTGCCGTGGCTTCAGCTGCATTGCTCATGGTATCCGAACCCGTGGGCCCAGGGCGAGATGTCGTTGCAACTGTTACTTCTGATGTACTGAAACAGACAGGTCAGTCTTTGGATGTTTTGCCAGTCAAGCTTGCATACCTTGACCGGTTGCTTGCCGCCAGCCCTCCGGCAAGACCACCTCCAATTCCGCCTGCCAACATTACTACCAAGACAATCATGACTACCCAAAATGTCATCGGTGACAACCCAAGGACTCTCGGTTGCTTTGTTGAGGAGTAGTCTTTTCTGATGGGTGTAGTTTCGTGGCCAGAGGGTATTCCAGAATTAAGTCCATGGTACGGATACTGCTGGTGCTCATATTCTGTTGCCTCAAGCCCGGGGTAACTGAGCGGTTGGGATGCTGAGCTCACGATCAACCTCGGCACATGATATTTGTCAGAGAATGGCACACAAAATTTGTCGGAAGGACTAGATGGCATCATTTTGTCTGCCGCACACTGCGAGAGGAAAACAGACATAGATCATAGCTGGATGAACTGGGGCAGCTCCGGACACTTAAGCCTGTTCGTCAACGCTCCCATCTCGTTCTCGTTTGACCTATAGCTGGCGATATCACCAAGGCTGTCACTTTGGCTGTTGCTGCGCCGTAGGGCGTGATGGAAAATAGATGAATTAAGATTCATTATTTGTTCACTTGAGGTGTTGGGCCATACGATTTCGCATTGTTATGAGAATCGGAATGTCGCTTCTGCCACAACGGCCTGATAGACCATATATTCGGGCCAGGTCTACTTGGTGCAACGACGGTATGATCAGGAGTCGGGGTCTTGAGACTGGCGAGAGGCCGTTTTTGGAGAGAAAGCCTAAACTTGGCCTCAAGATTGAGCAACAAGCTGTTGTTGAAAGTTCCCCAGATGTCACCCCTAAATGCACCCTCCTCGGTGACATATCGTCACTTGTGCTGAGAGCCTCCTTTGACAGGGAATTTCCTGAGGAGCAATTAACGCACTGGCCACACTTACCGAAAAGAGCAAGCTGCAGGGGAGTGGCAGTAAAACTGGGGAAGGAGCATGAACGGTGCACGGACGACGTCAGCGCGAAAAACACTAGAAAAATTCGAGATGGCTGCAAGGCGCTGTGAGTGCAAACATCGCTGATTGAAAATGACATTCTTTGCCATGTGTGCTTGTCCTCAACCATGATTCCCTAGATGGCGTCTCAATCGAGGTGATAAAGTACCCGGTCACCCTAAACCTTTTCCTCACATCATTTCTGCAGTTGCTGCCTGAAAAAGCTATTGTGAAAAGTCTACAATGGCGCATCACAACAGGCACACTCACAACAATAGTCTTGTTGTCAATGGCACTGCCATTGACAACCGCCCATCGTCGACGGGTGCTGTTGTTGATACCAAACCCACCCAACGAGCTGCCTTCATTTCCCACAGCCAGCCAGCCCGCAGAACCATTTCTTCGTGCACCAAGTCAAAACTAGCAGCAAAGCGTCACCGCCACGAAGCATCTCTTTCCGACTCTCTCATCAATACATCTGCCAAAACACTTCTGCCTCTGTTTTCTTGCTTGTCATCTTTAGCCGTTCACAAGAACAGCCTCAAGAAGCCCCGGCCTTCTCTTGCGCGTCAAACCTTGTCTTCTGCAACCACCAAGCTCCTGTACAAGAGAGTCTGCAATCATCAACGCGCGGCCTACTCATATCTCCAGAAAAGAAAACAGTGGAAGCGCACCCACCGCCGTATTTCTGTCGGCAAAATGAGTCCTTTCAACCATCTCGGTCTTCTTGCGGTCAATGAGCCTTTGTCGGATGAGGAGACGGTCAATCATCTCACTCCAAGCAGCGCCAGTTCTTCCAGGAGCACCTCACCTTCGGATAGCAGCAGCAGCCGCCAGCAATCTGAGTCTGTCACCTCTGTGTCTAGCGCTGGGTCCTCTCAGAAGAGTACCGATGGCAAGTTTGAGGAGGTCAAGGAAAGAGTCGAAAGCAAAGTCAAAGTCAAGGATAAGAATGCCAACATCAGCGCCCAAGGTACTGAGACGGCTGTCGTCACAACTGGCGACGCCAACGCCAGCTCGGCCAAGAGGAAGCATGAGGAGATAGAGAGCGATCCCACGCCTCAGCCAAAGAAGGTCATCAAAACCATCAGGCTCGTTATCAAGAAGTCCACTCCCGCTCACTCCACCTCGTCGCCTCTCTCAACGGCAGGCACCTCCACCGATGAACCCCCTCTCATGTCTGGAGCTAAAGCCAGCCCACCCCCTCCCATGACAAGCATTGTCACTAAACCTGTCACCAAGATCATTCTCAAGCGCCCTTCTTCCGACATTGCTCCTCCGGTCATGACCCCAGCCCTCGCCAATGGCGGTGATCACAAAGACACAGCCAAGCAGAAAAAGCTGGACAAGGGCAAACGCAAGCTCATGGGAGAAGATGATGATGACAAGGAGACCGACCCCGCCCCCAAAAGGGCCAGATACACTAAGAACACCTACGAGGGTCCAGAAAAGCCTGTGCAGAAGATGGAGTACTTTGAGCGCCGTCGCCACGAAATGCTTGATGACCCTCTGGGATACGACGACCTGGTCCGCCACACCAACAAGCCAATTCCCGCCTTTGTCCAAAAGAAGTTCTTGAGATGGGAGAGGCATTACAGGCACCCCAAGCCAGAAAAGTTTGAGATGAGCGGCGCGGTCAGTCCTCCAGACATGACTTCTGCTCTTGCTGGCAGCGGCAACAAGAAGGGGGAAGAGAATCTCTCGAGGAGTGCCCGGAAGCGTGCTCACAAGAAGAGAGTTGAGGAGGAGGTTACTGCTCTGTGTCGTGAGAAATCGCGGGAAAGGACCACATCTGGCAGGGAGACAGAGGGCGAGGAGAAGTTCACCGGGAAGGGAAAAGGGTTCGCCCGAGGCGCGAAGGGCAAACCCACCAGTATAGGTTATCAAAAACAGCAACATCAGCGTAAGAAGAGCGCCGGTAGACAATATAATGGCGGTTCGGACTAATGATCATTTCTTTCTTATTTTGCCTTCCATTCGTTGAAGCATGGACATTGTGGGAGTAACGTGAATAACTTTTCTCTATCCAGGTTGCCCCTCCTACTATTATGCCTTTTGAAAGTAGGACCGTCGGCGTCAACGTCGATGAGCAAAGCCCTTCCCTGGCAGTCTTATGTGGTTACTCACATGCCAGCTTCTCGTCGCCGGCTCACTTTATTCCTTGAACTTCTTCTACCTCGCCAACAAGAAGGTTCGACCTCTACGGCCCTTAGCAAGTCTCCGCCCTGAGTAAGCCGGTCTCCAAGCCACCTTGTAACTGAACCTCCAGTTCCGTTCTGTCATCATGAGAGGACTTGACTCTTTTCTTCCCGCCGACCTCATCAGCCCCTACGACCAAAGAGCCACAGCTAGCAAAAGATGGAGCCGCTGTACAGAGCTGTCTTTATCGATTCTGACATCCCACTCCCGTCAACTGAGCTCACCGATGTCTTTGCACCCGTCGCACCATCCTCGCCTGGCCAATCCTGCCAGAAAGAACCCTCAGACAGGGTATACAGCTCCCATCCTCCTGAGAGGCCGCGAAGATCCTACCAGCAGCGAGGAGGAAGCCCCTCAACCCACCAAGAAGCAGCGATCGGAGGCCACCTGGGCTTCCGAGGAGTCTTCCCTACCCGAATACGAGTCCACGAAGTACAAAGGTTCCTTGCCCGACTATCTATTTATCAAATATGAAGATTTGCCCCCAAAATATGAGCTTTCTCTCACAGGCTACGATCCTTTTGAACCCGATCACCAGAATTTCTATCTAGTCTGTGACGTCCAAACTCCCCCGGAAAGAACGGGGGATTTCCGCGTTACTGAGGAGAATCTGTCCGAGCATAACACGCTCCTAGCAACGACGGATCAAGATAGATTCGTCTGTTGCTCGTCTATCCAAAGTCCCTCTCAAGAAACAGAGTCAACTGGCCATATATAGGAACAATGATACGAACTATTTCGTCTACCAATGGGTCTTGTCCGTCTCACGTTCCCGTTTCGACAGGCCTGCTCCCATTCACTGGGATGATGGCCCAGCGCCCAGTTCTGATTCCGAGCGGCTCGGGCAGGCGCGTGAAGATGGCTCGCCAAAGATACTCCAAAAGAAATCATACTGAAGCACGATCAAGAGGAGTGTCCCAAGAACAAGAAATGGAAGTGTGGTCACGGTAGCGTTCTAACTTTGGGCCGTGATCGCCGGCTTCGAGCTTTCCCAAAGGCGGTGAGAGATATGTTGGATCTTGTGTCTGCCGAGGGAAGGCGACTTCAGGACATTTCTCGATGGGGTACAATGGAGCATTTGCATTGTTCGGGTCTCGAGTTCCGAGAAGCTTTCGACTGGAACGGCGCATGTGCTGAGTAGTGAGCTTCATAGGCTCGCCCCCGGTTGTGAAACCGGTGTTGGTGCGGTTTACAATCTGCTTATTATAGTGGTGAACGAGACCCAGTGGTTAGCAGTCTGGAAAGAAGGGTGAAAATGAGGAGTGGGAATGGTGCTTGCCTTTCAGGTAGTATAACCCTAAATTCGTGCAGAAAGCGAAGATCATCTCTGCATTTTACTAACAAAATCATGAAGACTATCTCTTGGGTGAAAATGAAATTTACTTGAGCCGTTCTCGAGATCTTTCATAACTGGCAGCCACTCATTGGAGACGACGGCGACGATGAGAATGGCTTCCTTCATCAGCTGGCTAGTTTCTAGCTGCAACATACCTATGGCAAGCGCTAGCCTATCATCGTATCAGGACGGGAATTTCTCCTAAAATGAGCAAAAAGTGTAAATATTCTTTCAAGCCTGCCTACGTAGCTGCTCCACTGCCACCTTAAACAGTTTCGCTCCCTTCCGTCTATTCCTCGTGCTATCATAAAAGCTTGAACAATAATAAGATCAATGACGACGAGTCTAAGCAGGCCCTACCGCCTTCCATTGCTGCCCCATTTATTGTCTTCCTTCCATCAGTCCTCGCGCACTGCTTTTCATCGATTATTTCCTTCCCTCACTCTAAAAACGGCCACGACCCGTCTACCTCCCCGACTTCACCATGGAGCCTTCTGTTGGTCTTGTTCCCACCACTTTCACAAGCTATTACGGCGACCCGATACCGCGCAGGCAGTTGCCCGAGATGACTCAGCCCACTTACTCGATGCTATCTGACCTGGACACGCCGCTCTTCTCAGTTGGAGTTACAATGGCTCTCATACCACCCAAGACACTCAGCTGCAGATGGCCAACCAGGCAGGTTTGAGAGGTCGAACTTGCGGTAAAACACCTCACTGACATGATTCCAGCTCAAAAGGTCGCGGCCCCCGTTCCTTTCGTACCCATGTTCTTTGGGAGATGGTGGGAGCCTATCTTCGAAGAAACGACACCTCTACCAAGTGGTGCGGCCCCCTCTTCAAAATCGCAAAAGAAAACCACGCCTTGCTCTCAGAAAGACGCCTCGACAGTCTTTGTCGCGCCAATTCTTTTGAGGGCCGAGGAGGAAGCTACCAACGACGAGGATTGTATTCAAGACACCAAAAGAGGGCGACACAGCATTGCCCCGAGTGTGGACGAGTATTCTCAGTCAACACAACCATTGCAGAAAGAACAAGAGGGCTTGCCCATCAGCGAAGAAAACGGCCTTGAGTCTACAATACTTCCCCACACAACTCTTGAGGAGGGCGACTGGTTCCTGCGCGACTGGATTCATTCCACATGGTACATCAACTATCCAGACTGGGACGATCGTAGCCTCACGCTCGAAGCCAATTCCACCACTTTCGGCAGAGAATGAGTAGTATGACGAGATTGAGAGTCGGGGTGTCGACAGCTGGTACCCTCATAGTCCCAAGCTTTCAACCGCAAAGCCCAAGTCATTTTTCGGCCAGCTCAAGCATTTTCCAATCACGACGGAAAGCGATCCATCTTCGCCATCAGGATCTATGTCACCGCCCAGACTTGAGCTGGTTTTGCCCCCTCTTGCTGGCCGGGCTGGTGTTGGCTGGCCATGATGAACGGATGCAGGCGGTAGGCTCCAGCAATCTATCTGGGCCAGAGCCGCGCGGGCAGCAGTAACGAAGGGCGAGCTCGTTCCAATCGTCTCTCTCCTGTAGAGTATGCTGTGGGTAATGTCCGGAATCGCGAGGGGTAGGGAACTACAGTGCCTACTCCGCCGAGGAGAAAGTACACACGCATGTAGACCTCTGCGATTGAAATCAAGTTGCCAACCGCACCAGGATTTGTACGGTTAATAATAGTGGGCTTTCGTCACAAGTGTTCCCCTTTTCTGATTTGTTCTTGCTTTTCGGGGTAATAGGCAACATGATGGTATTGCTGTTATTGCTATGTTTTCTGCTTGATGCTGATGCTGTTGCTGATGCGGTGCTTCTTGTTGTTCAGGATGCCGCCGTTGCTGAAGATGTCGCTTTTGCTTTTCGAAGTTGGAGCTACTCGCACTCAATGTCAAGCCACACCAACCTCAGGTCATACCTGCTATAGATAGGTGCATGAACTGTGCTGTATCCAAAGTTAGAGTCTCCCCAGCAGGTATTAGTGGTCAGCCTCGAACCGTAATCTAGATCCTCTTCAACGGTTCTCACGAGAGTCAAAGGCGCTGGTCTGAAGAAACACGCCTCGACGCCAGACAAAGCCTCAAACTCGATGCCTAAAACCTTCTACAATCCCTCCAAAAAGCACAAAGTCGAGACCAAGGACAAAAGAGAAACCATAAAACCAAGGCCCCAGGATGACCGCAGTCAAAACCAGATTTTTTCCGTGGTCGAAGACACGTCTCTAGACAACTCACCCCCTGAAAAATAGAATAAAAAGAATACAAGACCCAACCACAACGAAAAACCAAAGCAAACACCCATCAAACCGTTTCCGCCATCCTCACTTCCCCACGACCATGGCCAAATCACCAAAGCCCCCATACCTAGCAGCACTTGCCGACGCTGCCTCCACCCCAATCTACACCCGACCGCGAACCCCTCCAAAACAAACTTGCAACATTTTCCTGCGCGCTTACAAGCCCCCATCCCCTTTCAGTGTCCCTGCTGCTGCTACCGTTTTGCCCACAGCAATCAAAAAACTGGTTGCTGGCCCTCGGAAACCGCCATTCAACTACCCCCTTAGACAACAACCACGACGATCACAGCTTCGCGCCTGATCAGCCCCTCCCACCCACCCCTACCCCTTTGTCAAGATCCTAGGCTCAACTGCCCAGGAGATCGACGCTTTTTTTCTCCTGGGTCATTCCGAACCAAATGGGGTGTATATTCTCAACCCCTTACCAGACGGTGAGCCTCCTCGGGATGAATACACAAAGGTGAAGAGGAGGATTGGTAGGTGGATGGGTGGGTATGGTAATATATCGCCTAGCCAACTTCCCAGGCCGGTGAAGGAGATGGTGACGGGAAGCGATGGGGTAGAGCGGGGGAGGTGGGTTGGGTTGAGGGTTGATAGGGAGATTGTAAAATATTATGTGCAACAGGGGGAGGGCTACTCGGATTCTGATGATTCCGGGTCTGAATTTGGGCCGTGGGGCCAAACAGAGGGATACCAAGCAGATTGGGGGGCAAATCGTCAGGGAGGGAAGGGCAAGGATGGGGTACAGCTGGAGAATAGCGGACAGGTCACTCTGAAGGAGAAAGGAAAGGCAGTAGAGCACAGGGCAACACAGGAGGATTCTGGCGCAGAAGAAGCAGAAGAAGAAGACGAAGAAGAGGCCGAGTCCTCACCAGACCAGGCGACTGCAAAGAGGGCGGGAAAGAGAGGAAAACTAAAGGAGACGATCAAGCGTTTAGGAAAGAGCTTGACTGTTAGAAAATGGCCGAGGATGAAAGAGAGGGAGGACCGGACTTCTGGGTCTAATGGAGGAAGAGGGCATAGAGGGAGCGGCATCCGATGGTGCCTCAGGAATTTAAGAGATATATGATACCCTGGTTTCAGGCGTTAACAGCAAGGGATGAGACATAGACTGCAGGTGGTTGGTCTAGGCGTACGGAAAATGGAAGATTCAGGGTATGATGTTATGATGTGGGAAGAAGTATAATACCCATAGACTTGGGGTGATTCCCTGATAGGTTTAAAAAAGCTACGGCGATAGTGCTTCCCAAGCCCGGAAAGAAACCAGCTGACTACCAGACTCCAGGGGGATACAGACTAACTTCACTGCTCCCAACTATCGGAAAAGTTATCGAAGCTGTAATTACGAAGCGGATAACAGAGGCAGCGGAGGTATACGGACTATTACTGGATGAGCAGATGGGAAATAGGGAGAATAGGTCTACTGAGCTGGCTATTAGGCTAGTAACAGCACAAGTCAGGGAGGCATGGAGACAACGAGCCGCAGCATCGTTATTACAACTGGATCTTACGGGAGCTTTCGACAGAGTCAACCATACCCGGCTCCTTGCAACCCTCCGAGATCAAGGCTTTTCACAATGGCTAGTCCACTAGGTAAAAGCCTGGCCAACAGATCGAAAGGCCACTCTCTTCTTCGACGGCCAACAAGCTCGGGAAACCAGGATCCGAGCGGGAGTCCCACAGGGCTCTCCACTCTCGCCAGTCCTCTTTATATTATATATCGCCTCCTTATACAAAGAGTTGAAAGAAAAACACCCAGAAACAAGCCTGGTAGGCTTCGCCAACACACAAACCTGCTAGCCTTCGGAAAACATTCTACTATCAACTGCAAACAACTGGAAAGAGTCTGGACTACCGGCTTAAAATGGGCAAGGACTCATGGCATGGAGTTTAACCCGACAAAAAGCAAATTAATCCACTTTAACAAAGGCCGCACACAATGAATGGAAGCACTGCAGCTAACACAACCAACCGGCCAGGGCGGAGGACAAGGTAGTACAGAGGTTAAACCGAAGCCTCATGCCAGATTCCTAGGTATATGGCTTGACTGGAGACTCAACTGGAGAGCCCACGAAACCAAAGTATTGGAAAAACTGAAGACCCAGGACTTCGCCTTACCCAGGATTGCTGCTAAAACCTGGGGCCCAGGCCTGATCAGAGCCAGGGAGGTCTACACCAAGTGTATTCGAAGCGCTATCGCAGACGGAGCTAGCAACTACCGCCAGCCCAACACAACTGAAGGCCAGCCACAGGGCCCAGCGAGGAGATTGGCAAAAGCCCAATCAAAGAACCTCAGGATAATAGCAGGAGCATATAAAGCCACACCGATTAGAAACCTCGAAACTGAGACCTGGGTGCCACCACTGGACCTATACCTCAACAAAAGATTGGAAGACTTCAAAAACTGGCTACAGAACCGGTGTTTATACGCTGGGCGAGGCGTAGATGCACCAAAACGGCCATCAGGATCGCTGATGCAGGAGGCTTGCAATAGAATATACAAACGGTTTCAGAGACGCAGGCCAGGCCGAAAACCACTACATCCACAAGAACCTACGGCTATCGAAAGAGCTACCGTAACTATCGGCCAGTGGGTCAGCCAAAACCAAATGCAAGAAGGCGGGCCGGGCAGGCCGTTGCCCTCGAGGAAGCCCTTGGCAAGAAGAACAAGAAAAGCTAGGGGAGCAAGGGAAGTAAAAGAAGCAGAGGAAGCGATGGATGCACTATATCGAACGTGGGAAACCCGATGGAAAAAGCAAACCGAGGGCAGAACACCAAGGATGGCAAACGAAGGACTACCGGATCTGCTATTCACTGATCAAGTGCTAAAGAAACACAGCAAGCTTACCAAAGCCCAAAGCTCCCTATTAGTGCAGGCCCGTACCGGAGTAATAGGTCTACGGGACTTCCTGTTCAAACAAAAAGTCCCAGGGGTACCCACACCCTATTTCAGCTGCGGAAAAGGACGGGAGACGGTTGAACACCTGGTTATATGGTGCCCAACACCACCGAGACCTAGAACCTGGCCAAGAAATATCATCCGCACCCACCGGGATCTTAGCCTTATACTTTAGAGTAGATCTCGGAACCAACGGCTACTGAGAAAGGTCTTAGGCTGGCTTATGGATTCAGGCCGTTTATTGGAGTACGGTCTAGCGAGAAAACTAGAATTGGAAAAGCCTGAAGAGGGAGTAGACGAGGAGGAAGAGGATGAGGAGGAACAGGAAGAATAGGAAGAAGGGGCGGCTGAAACCAAAGTCGAAGACGATCAGTCTTCAAGGCCTTACACAAGACCTTTCTCTTATCTTGCAACTCTCTGGAAGCTTTTTAAAACTTTATCTTTCCTTATCTTTCCGATATAGGTTTTTTCACCCGGTTTGCACGGCACGGTTTTCCTATGCAAATAGCAACAGAAGGTCCTGGTCGATTCTCCGAGTCTGGAGATTGAAGTCAGACACGGCAGGTGTTCCTCTCAGGATCACCAACCAGCCCCGGACCATCATCCAGAGCATCAGTCCATGTCTGTTCCCCTGCATATCAAAACAATACCAAATTCTATGGGTATTATTATTATTATTTCTACACCGTTCTAACCCTTTTTTTTTTTAAAAGCGTGTGCCGGTCGGTATTTTGGGGGTTTGAGACTCCCGTCTCGAAAAGGGAGAAGCCGAAAGTGAATTTTATATAGCAACAGCTGATGTTCCCATCATTTCAGACTGAACAAAAATGCATCCAAAACGGAGTGTCAACCTTGAAGCTGACTTTAACTGACGTTGCCCAGCTGCATGTGCGTGCGGGAAAAACACAGGCTGGCAACGGCCGTCGAGGTTCTCATCAACCGCTAACACACCCCTGCAGCAGCTCTTTGCGGGGTACAGCTCCCCCGTGGTTCCCCACTTGGAGGAACCTCGGCTGGCGGTATCGGCCCCCGCAGACGCTGTGGCCAGCGCAAATCCGTCGGTTGCTCATAAAGCCCGGACCTTGGCGGCCCATAAGTTTATATCAGGGCCGGATCCTCATCTGATCTGATAACTTTTGGTTTATCCATTGACCTTGTTTTTGTTCAAACATATACCCATAATACCATATCCAAAATGTCTGGCCCCGGTGTAGGTTTCGAGTATCCCTCTCGCGAGGTGAGCTGGCTCAAGCGCGATGCCCTCCTCTTTGCCAACTCTATTGGCTGCACCTCTGAGGAGCTTCATTTCCTCTACGTATGTATCCCGGTGTTATAGTTTTAAAGAGTCACCGTTGAACCAAGACTGACACTTCACAGGAGCTCGACCCCAACTTTGCTGTTTTCCCCACCTACCCCGTCATTCTCAGTATGTTATAACTGCCATTGGGAGTTTCGTGGCGCCTGGAAACTAACAGGCAGCAACATAGTGTTCAAGGAGACGCACCCCGAGGTAGTCGACTTCTATGCGGCTCAGAAATCCGTCACCATCCCCGGTGTCCCCGCCTTTGACCCCACCCGCGTCGTCGACGGCCAGCGCCTCCTCGAATTCCTCAAGCCCCTCCCCACCTCGTCCGCAGGCCGGAAATTCGAGGTCCGCACCAAGGTCCTCGGTGTCTACGATAAGGGCAAGCCCGGCACCGTTGTCGAGACTCAGACCGACCTTGTCGACGCCGCCACCAACGAGTCCTACGCCCGCGTGACCACCTCTTCCTTCTACGTCGGCCAGGGCAACTGGGGCGGTCCCAAGGGTCCCGCCACCGTCAACTTCCCTCCTCCCGAGGGCAAGAAGCCAGACTTGGTGCTTGAGAACCAGACCACCAACGAGACCCCGTTGTTGTACAGACTCAATGGCGATTATAACCCCCTTCATGCCCACCCAGAGCCCGGTGCCAAGATGGGCTTCGGCGGTGTGATTATTCACGGCTTGTACTCGTGGAACTGGGCTTGCCACGGCTTGCTGCAGCACCTCGGCGGGAGCAATCCTGCCAACTTCAAGGAGTACCAGGCCAGATTTGCGTCGCCGGTTAGGCCCGGTGATAAACTCATTTTGGAGGCGTGGAAGACCGGGGAGTTCAAGGGAGAGTGGGAGGAGATTAGATTCATCGTCAAGAACAGCCACGGCAAGGTGGTGTTGAGCAATGGCCGGGCGCTCATCAAGACTGGTGCCAAGGGCAAATTGTAAAGATATCATGTTGTATATAATTTTGGATTAAGCGTAATGAGATATGTTGAATAACATAAAAGCTTGCCGATGATGCTCATTGTCTTGGAAAAAATGCCTAGAGACATCCTAAGAAGTACTTGCATGTTGCTGCCTGACTCTCCAGTTTCAATTGACTGGAAAATCCACTCACCATTTTCATCCCACGGCAACGGAAACCGCAACACATTTCAAGCATAAAAACCAGTTCCAGTGTGAAAATGACCGAAGCGACAATCGGCCAGCGCAGGTCTTATGATGGCGCGCTTTGCACAGTGAGATATATTGGTGAAGTGGCTGGCACGACAGGATCATGGCTGGGTGTTGAGTGGGACGACCCATCGCGGGGCAAGCATGACGGCCAGCACAAGGGCGCCCGCTATTTTACATGCAGGTCTACTCACTCGTTTTTTATCCTCGCGACACGGGGTAGGCATGATTGACTGACGATTTCAACAGGCAAAAGTCAAGCTCCCACATCAGCCTCTTTTGTCCGCCCGACCAGGCCGGCGGACCCACCTCAGACCTTCCTCTCTGCCCTGCATTACAAATACGCACCCCCTGAGGACCAGCATCAATCCAGTCAGCCAGCACCGAGGCCAATCATTTTCTCTGGAAAGGTTGCGGAAGAGGTCGGCTTTGAGAAGGTCAGAAAACAACAAGCTCAGTTGGGGGAGCTGCAGTATGGCATCTTGGACAGCACCAAGCTTGCGACAGCATACTCGGACAATGAGAAGGCAAAGGGACAGCAGATTGGTCAAGTCTGTCCCAAGATTAGGGAGCTGGATCTGAGTCGAAACTTGTTGGAACACTTTGATCCTGTGGCGGAGATATGTGCTGAGCTGCCTCTACTGAGGAGTCTCAAGGTAAACTGGAATCGATTTCGCAATGTGCTTGAAGACAAGAAACTCGAAGCAGCAGGTGATGCCTTCAAAGGAGTCACAGATCTGGCCCTCGAGGACACTTTTCTCACCTGGCACGAGATCTGCCACATCGCCGCTCGATTTCCAGCATTGGTAACCCTACACGCAGGTTCAAATCAACTATCGACTCTCTCACCACTCCCGCTATCGGCGCCCTTCACATCCAGCCTTGTGACCCTTGACCTCGAGTTCAACTGGTTCAGTTCCTTGTCTGACCTCGCCCCCTTATCAGCCCTCACCTCCCTCAAGAGCCTCATTCTCAAAAAGAACAAAATCTCCACCATCACCACTTCCAGCTCCAAACCCCCAATCTTCAGCCCCACCCTCCACTACGTCGACCTCTCATACAACCTCATCTCCTCCTGGTCCTTCGTTGATACCCTACCGACTTCCTTCCCCGGCCTCACCTCCCTGAGATTCACCCACAACCCCCTTTACGACAACCCCGACCTCGACACCCCCAGC
This sequence comes from Triangularia setosa, assembly GCA_033296915.1. NCBI lineage: Eukaryota > Fungi > Ascomycota > Sordariomycetes > Sordariales > Podosporaceae > Triangularia > Triangularia setosa. The sequence continues at coordinate 233,625 of MU866088.1, read as the reverse complement.
TCAACCCCAGCGTCCGCTCCCCAACAACAACAACAACAACAACAACAACAAACCACCACCACCACCACCAGTGCTGCAGGCAGCCTAGGCAAAACAGAAGAAGCCTACATGCTCCTCGTCGCTCGCCTCCCCTCTACGCTCAAAATCCTCAACTTTAGCACCGTCACCGCCGCCGACCGCGCCGATGCGGAGATGTTTTATCTCTCTCGCATCACGAAACAGCTCTCCTTCGTTGCTGAAACGGAAGAACACGCAGTTTTGGCTCAGCACCCCAAGTGGAAATATTTGTGTGATACCTACGGGGAACCAACTGTGACGAGACGGCAGGAAGTGAATCCAAACTTTTTGGAAGCGAGGTTGATAGACATCAAGTTTTGGGGGGTGTTTGCTGAGGGGGAGGAAACAAAGGAGGTAAAGATACCGAAATCGTTTGACATCTATGCTGTCAAGGGGATTGCGGGGAGGCTGTTTGGTTTGCGGCCTTGGGAGGTGAGGTTGGTTTGGGAGACGGGGGAGTGGGATCCTGTTGGGGGGTTTGAGATTGAAGAAGGGGATGGGGAGGAAAGTGATGATGATGATGAGAATATGCAAGAGATAAAGGAGGGGGATGGAGAGGAAAAGAAGGGGAGGTGGGTCAAGAGAGAGGTTGAACTGAAGGATGGGCCGAGACAGTTTGGGTACTGCGTTGATGGGCTGCAGGTGACGGTGAGGGTAGAAAAGAAGTGATTTTTGTTGTGGTTGTTTGGCTGGGAGGGGGATGGAAGCATGAGGCTAAGTGAGAAACTGCAGGTGTTTACGGGAGGTTACAGGTCTTGTTTGCTGCACTGCACCCAAACTGTATGTCGGTGACAATGTCTTCCAGCTATAAATCCTATTTTACTGCATTGCTGAAATTTCGGTTTTGATTTACCCTTCACCTTCTTGATCTCTGACCATGTTGAGGACAAGCCACCATCAGCGCAACATCATGGCCCCCCGTCCTTTCTGCTACATCGTCAGACCTGATACTCAACGCAGGACTAAATCACGTCAAATCCAAGTCGTTCGTGGAGCCAATGTCCCGCTCATCGCTGTTGATGAATTGCCTGACTGGATCGAGATTTACGGGATACCCCGCGAACTTCCCAGTGAGCAGACCATTGGACTTCAGAGTCTCGGACTGATGTCCAGGAACTCTGAGCCCTATCTGGTGCAGCTTCACCAGAGAGTTTTCGCCGCTCGCCGTGAGCAATACCAGGGAGATGATTCAAACAGGAATTCTGCCACTGTCTCTGCAAACACTCCTACTGCTTCGCCTACGGGACAACAAGCGACCATTGCACAGCAACCCACGGCTGCCACCAGCCCAGTGCAGCAGTCGCCACAAAACATCTCCACCACTGTTCAACAAGCTCAGGCCGGTCAGACTCCTCAACCTGTTCAAGCCTCAGTTCCCTGCCAACCCTCTGTCGCCCAAGCGTCACCGCCAGCACCCGCTGCTCCGGCTGGACTCCTGACCTCGCGTCACGCGTCCAAACACCCTACATCTACATCTGCACCAGCACAACCACGACCGGTTGCTCCCCAATCTCCCGCTACTCCCTCTCCTCCCCCACCTCCTCCCGGAACCCCGTCATCAGTTCAGGTGCCTGTTCTTCTTGCCCCTGCCCCCCAGCCTACCAACCACGGTCAGCCAACTATTCTCATCACCGCCACCGCCGCCGCCGCCACCGCAGCAACAACCCCAGCAGCAGTCGAAACAACCCCCCACGAGCCCTGCATCCACTACCTCAAATGGGGCAAATGCAAGTTTCAACCCCAATGCAAACACTCCCACGACATCACCCCGACCTCCCTCTCCGCCGCCGGCCTGGGGACCTCTTTACCGCCCTGGATTCTGAAAAGAGTAGCTCGGCTGAACAACAACCAATCCCAATCCCAATCCCAATCCCAGTCCCAGTCCCGTCGTCAGCAGCAGCAGCAGCTTCTCTCCTCACTGATATCAAACCCCTACTCTTCCTCTGCTTCGGATAGTAGTACCCAAGACCAGTACAGCACGACCAGCTCATCCGATACCCTTCCCCGCACCCGTGCGGTAGTCAACGGACGTGGCAAGGGGACCGTCAAGAGGGCAAAGAAGCAGGAGAAGCTCCTAGCCGAGATGCAGCTCCAGCTGGAGAACTTGACACTAAAACAAAAAGAAAGGGAGCTCAGGATTGCGTTGATGAGGCAGCAGCAGCAGCCAAATTCGTCTCTTGGTGGTGTTGGCGGGGACTATACACTCAACAGCATCGGCGGGATCGGCGTTGCAGCCAGCAGCAGGAAGAGGCTGTTGAGGCTGCCCAAACAACGGGGAAATACACCCCTCGACAGGGAGAGGAAGAATTTAAAAGGGGAGGATACGAATAAAGGGAAGGGGGCTGAAGTAGAAGAGGGACAGCAGCAGAAAGCAGGAGAGAAAGTGATGGTGGTGGTGGTGGGGAGTAGTGAGAAGGAGGCGGTGGTGGGGAAGTTGGTCGATATCTAGTCTCGAGTGTCTTGCTGCCTTGAAAAAAAAGCAAAAAACAATACGACTTATCACGGGGTGGGATGAACCACGGGGAGCAGAGGTCTTCTTCATGGATTGCTCAAAGAATGGCATTTGTATTTTATTGCTTGTTTGCTTCTATTGAATTGAGAGACTCTTCCATACGGTAAACCTAATGTTCTCAGTTAGCTTCAGTGATCTTGCCAAATAATTTAAATATGTCAGGAGCGTTGACAAAAAAAAGGCAATGTCAGGAATAAAGTGTAATGTGAGATAGTCCACACCGACCTCTCCCGAGAGAGAGATCTTGAGAATTGCAGAATTCTTGGAAGAATCATTCATCATGTGTTTGCCTGGAAGTTATCAAAGAATAAAGAGTAATAACTTACATGTTATCGTTGAACTGACGACCGACGCCGTGATGCTGTGCCAATTCTGTGTTTCCAATTGGTCGTGTCAGGTTGAAAAAGAATCGCAAAAAAGGCAAGCTTGGAAATTTCTCGTGCTGTGGGGAGAAAACTGTTTGCTGCTAATTATGTAAGCGTTAAAACGAGGGGATGCACGGCCAGGGTTAGGGCCTAGTGAATGAGCCCCTATTTATCCAGCTGTGTATAAAGCCACTGCTGCCACAGTCCCCGGCACATACAGAGTCAATATGTACATCACGGAACCTCATATTGTCTTTCTCATTCATACCATACAGATACGATCACATAGACCCCCATCTCATCCATCAGTAAGCGCTCCCACCTAGCCCTCATTAGAAATAATACTTCTTTCTCTAAACAGCAGTAACCCCATTAACCCCCACCGCCTCAATCCTATTCACCAGCTTCTTCACACTCGCCCACTCCTCATTTTTCAGATTCTCCCTCCCACCCAGGTCTGGCCCCACCTCAAACACCGTAACCTGCCCATCGATTCCACCAGTCGCCAGCCTCTTGCCCTCCGACGGCTCCCAAGCAACCTTGTTCAAACTCTTGCTCAACATCGTCCTCCCGTCCTTTCTCGCACTCGGACTAATCCTCGCCACCGGCTCCTCAGTCTCAACAGTGATGTCCCACAACTCCAACCAACCCGCTCCGTCTACTAAACTGAAAACTCCTGGCTTCACAGGGGACCAAGCCGCATCGTAGACCACATCCTCCCTGACAAAATCTAACAGGGGGGTAACTTGTGATTCCGTCCCCACAACAGATCCCACAGCCGCTACAACCGCCGAAGTAGCCGCGGGGGCTCTGACCTTCCAAAGCTTAACACTCCAGTCCAAACTGGCAGACAACACCAAATCACCCAGATCCACTGGCCCCTTTGAAGGGTGGAAGTCAACCGACATAACCGGCGCCGCGTGGCCCTTGTAGCTAACCCTCGCGTCAACACCTGCTTTGGCCCCAGCGCGATCGTACCGGTGGCAGGGGTAGATCGTCCCTTCTTCTGACCCCACAAGGAAGAATGTCGGATCTGCTTGCGGGAATGCGAGACATGTCGGGCTGAGATCCTCATACTTGGCGGGCGGGGGAGTGACGAGTGTCATTGCCTCCTGTGGCTGTGTGAGCATATCGACACTCCACCCGCAGACGGCACCGTCGGTGGAACAAGAAATGATGTTGTTTGCGTTTTGTGTGCCAACAATGTCGACTGAGTAAACGGGGTGGGTATGACCTAAGCCAGTGAGTGGTGTCTTTTGGACAGGTGCTGATCTAGAGCGAGTGTCCCATAGTAACACCTGGCCGCTGTAGGCTCCGCCGATGATCAGGTTAGGGTGAAATGGTGAGAATTTGGCGGTAAGAATATCGGACTGTGCGTGGAAGACAAATTCGGGTCTGTCGTGAAGGTGCATGTTCCAGACTTGCACAATGCCATCCGGGTCGTGGGGAGCGGTGGGGTTCTTGGTGTAGGATGCCAAAAGTAGTTCTGGGAATTTTGGTGAGAAGTCGATGGAACTGATCATGCGCTTCTTGGACCAGCGTTCGTCATAAAACTGTGCAATTTCTCTGACCTTGCGCCGGCCTTTCCCGCCAGTGTTGCCACTTTGTTCGTCATCATCGTCGAGGTTTGCGGCTTGGAGGGTATAATCTGTGAGGATGTCGTATTCTTCGTCTAGAGCTTTCTCGATGACCTTGGTTGATCTTTCAACAAAGTCCATGAAGTCGTCAGACTGTGTAACAGCCTTTAACTCCTCGGCCGTCAAAGCCCGGACGGGGAAGTTTTCCTTGGCTGAATGTTTCAGTGTTCCATCCGTCACAAGCTCCTTTGCCGCCTTTAGCTCCTCCTCGATCTCTTTTCTAATATTCTCCCTTAGCTCCTCTTCGCGGTCTCGCTCCCTCCTGCTTAATCGTTTGCTTGGGGTGGCTGTCACTGTATCTTCGAGATCTGAGTCAGAGGCAGCGCGTGATCGGGTTGGTGGTATCCATTCCTCTGTTGTTTGTACTCCTTTGCTGTACGAGAAGATCTCTTTGACCGGTGACGGAGGGCACTCGTATACTGTTTTCAATGAGACGGTGGAGAGAATTTGAGGCTGGCTTGGTGCGGGAACAACCTGGGCGTTTGCAGGAACTTGGAATTCAGATGTGGCCGCATTGCTGAGTTCGCCGCCACTGAGAACACTATTTGGTCTGCTGCCGCGCCGGGCGGGCGAGTTCATTCCCGTCGAGACGGACACCGAACGGCTATCCCCAACCAGGCTGTTAATCAGGTTTTCGATGTCATGTCGCGAGGTGTGCCGGCCAGGCATGGGCGATATAAGCTATGGTCATGTTAGCCTTTTACTCCGGAACCAAAATGTAGAACGAGACGCACCTCGCTGGGAGTTATGCTGCCACGGCCAGCCGACTGGCTTGCTCGAAGCTCTCTCTGGCGCTTAAGCTCGGCGAGCTTGGCCTTCTTTGCGAGAATCTCATCTCGTCGTTGTTGCATGTTGACTGATTTCTATCCGCATCTCAGGGCCAAGCCTAGAATAGTGAATGGCTCCTCCGCTGCGAAACCTGGCGATCTCGAGGTTGCTCCTCTGTAGCTTCCCACCACAAATGGCTGAACTACCAATTCGGGGTATCAGTCGTGCGTTCGCTGTCGTCAAGGAAGATGGACGTTTCTCTGCTGAAGAAAAAACAGTCGTTTTAAAAAAGAAGGGCCAAGTAAACAAAGCACGCCGTTGCTGCTGTGATGCCTCCTATTTCGTTTGTTATATGTATACAGCAACTTTTCTTTCAACTTTCAATGCGCGTCGCCCGCCTTTGCCTGTTCGAACACCCGCTCCTTGCGACCCTCCAGAGTCGGACAGTCAAGCATGGACCAGGTCCCGTCTACGATTACACCGGGGAGTGCGCTAAATCACCTGATTCGCTCAAACTCTTGGCATCTCTTTGCTACCAGCCGCTGTGAGAGCTTCTTCTAGGCGGGTGAAGGGACTTGTGGGGCTCCATGTCAAGCAAGCAAACCACCGCTCGCCTTACCAAAAAAACCGCGAAAACTCCCGAGCTTCCCAAAACTTGTTCCAACCTCAACCACACCCAACCCGCGCAACGACGACAAGCCCCGGCCACGGCCAATTCCTTCTCCTCGATACCGAGTCTTCCTCCTATCCAGATCGAATTTCTCCCCGATCCAGTTCGATTGCCCAGATCCTCAAAATGGCCTCTTCCGGAGTCAATGTGAGTGGACACTGTTACCCCCCCATCAGCTCCCTCCACCCACAGCCCTCGGCCCTCTGCAGCGAACCACCACCCTTTGCACAGAAAGAGGAGGGTATATCTACGACACAACTACTGCAATACGCAATTGGAATTATTTGGTCTAGGAGTTTTGAAGCAGCACCGAGGAGCCTCGAGACATCCGCAAAACCCGCATCATGTGAAAGCCTGTCCACAGTGAACTAACGCCCAAACCCAGGTCCTCCGGTACTCCGCCCTCGGCCTCGGTGTCGTCTACGGCTTCTACCACCAGCGCCAGATCTATGCTTCCGACCGTGCCGCCGCCGCCCAGCGCGAGTATGAGCACAAGCAGCAATTAATAGCCCAGGCCAAGAAGGCCTACGCTGTCAAGCACAAGCCTGCTGTCACTTCCTCTTCCGCCAGCCGTATGTTTATCTGAGGTAGATCTGTGAGCTCAGTACTAATGCAGACCTACAGAAGATATCAACAGCTCAAGCTTCGACCTCGAGAGCTTCATCGCCCAGCTGGACAAGGCTTAAACTGTCCGTCGACGACTTGACCGATAGCGTTGGTATAGGAGGGGGTAATAGAGGGGTAGACTCGAAGAAGAAGGTACACCGATTTTTTTTCCCCGAGCAGGGCAATCAGCCTCTCTTAACTCGACTCGACTCGCCTAGGTGGATGTGGAAGGACGGGGAGAACGAGGGAAGAGTGGGAAACGAACGAATGGATGGATGGATGACATCAGCGCCGGAAATACCCTCACAACCGGGCGTGTCACATCGTTGATATTCTGGGGGAAAGGAACAAAAACCCAGGAACGGACAAGGCGAGCAAGGCGCGAAAGGAAGGGACGGCTTGGGTCCAAAGGCAAAACGGTGTTGTATTATTATTGTCGCGGTTAAAAAAACGCACAACTACCCACACGGCATTAGAGAGGCTTTTTTTCTATCATCACACATGCACTTTTTTTCTCCTTTTCAAGCAGAGTTGGTGTGTACATTTGTTTGTACATTATAACTGATCTAGACAAGAGACGAGGGTAATGAAGGAACTGGAAGAAGAAAACATCACACGTCATGTTTGGTGATGTTCTTTGGACTGCTCAGGAGCACAAATAGGTACAGTAAACAGAGAGCGGGTACGATACAAAAACGAACACCTGAGTGGAAGCAACAAACCCGAAGCATACTAAACGACATAGCAACAACAATGCATTGTATCCCCATCGCACTGTACCATTACACAGGCCGGCTTCCGTAGAGCAACATAGGCAACTGGAGTCATGTATAACACATTCGACTAGATCTCAAAATTCCTGAACAACCAACAACTCCTATGGCATCACATATTACATGAAAGTTATGTACCCATCTGCAGGTGCCTTTCAAACAGTCCCGTTTCAGTTGAATATATAGATTGTCTCGCCTCAGCAACCAAAGTATAGCTGACCATGTCCTTGGTGCATCATGAAGAACATCTAAACTAGCACTCAGCTCTGTGCGGACATTTCCGAGTGCCAACCGCCTTTTCGTATGTCTACCATCACCACACCACAAAACCCTTTCATAACCTAGATATAGGCTATCATCATTCAAATTACATTCCCTGAGTTAGGTCTAATGAATCCCCTCATCACCTCCCCCCCTCCTAACCATTTTCATCTAATGTGGATGCTCTAAGGAGGAAACATAAACCCCCCACCCGCCCCAAAACCACCCGGTGTGACGGGAGTAAACCCACTCCCTCCTATCCCTCCCGCCGGGACCTCACTTCCCTCGCCCCCACCCGCGCCACCGGTCCACAGCTTCCCTTCAAGAATGGTCCTCTCAATCCGATCCGCCACTTCCATCAGCCCCGCCGCCATCGAGATGGTATTATCACTACCACTCAGCAAAGCCCGTAAACACCCCTCTGCCACAGCTAGAGTGATGAACTCGTCGTAATGACTAGGCGAATTGCACGCCCGCTCCCTAAAGTCTTCCAGCTGGTTGTGTACCAGCGCTGTAATTTCACTCTGACTTGTTGGGGTTCTGTTATCTCCCAATTGTTGCAGTTGCACAGCGTTGAGAGACAGTCTTCGGCAAGACACGATGAGATACAAAATCGCAGCGCCGAAGCCATCACGGCATATATTGACCAGAGAGTTGCTCGAGGCGTTGTTGGCGAGTAGTTCAGCCGCCTTCCCCAAGGCTGTAGCGGAGTGGGTTATATTAGAATATGTGAGATTGGTGTGCTGCTGGTGAGTGGTGGAAGAAGGTCTGTACCATGTTTGGTGAACGGCCACGATTTCGAGAGAGGACCTGACGACAGATTGGGATGAGGCCGGGAATTGTTTAAACCGAGGGGTGGAGATGTAGTGGTGATGGAGAGCGAGCAGGGAGCGGTTAACGAGTACTCTGAGAAAGTCAAGCTGTATCCGTGGTCTGGAGGGGTATTTTGCTTGGGACTGGGCTGCCACGAGCAAGATGGATGCAGCTTCTTGGAGCTTGCGGTGGAGTTGCTCGTCCCATGACTGGACTTTGTCGTATTTGAGGGTAGTCTGCGTGGTGGTGGTTTGGTTCACCGTAGTGGTGATTTCTGAGAGTGCGGGAATGAGGTTGGATAGTCTGGTCTGAAAAGTGCCGTCTGTCAGAGCAAAGTCAGGCTGGGCAGTGGCTGACTCCAAAATCCAGCCGTGCTCGGTGTGGTATATGCTCGTGTCATCGATGTTTAGTGGTGGTTCAGCGTCGTAGTCTTGGTATATACATGATGCTCCTGTCCTCATGGCGACTTGAAGCTCGAGGAGCTGGATTGTAAGCCAGAGCCTTTTCCGCATTTCTGCCTCAAACGCTGACAGTTCGGGAAATAGCGAGGTTGTTCGGTTGAGATGCAGTGAAACGGCCATTCTACTAACGTACCCCATCAGGCTGGCCAACTGCAAAGTCTCGCCTCCCTTGACAATATCCATTATTCTCGCAATGATTCCAAGGCATAGTGTCCGGGCTGAGATGAGAGTTGGTGTCCCTACAAAAGGTGATCTGCAGAGGAAGAACTGAGAACTGTTCAGGAACTGGTCCGTCCAAGAACCCGGCCGTCTTCCAGTACTGGTAAAGACATGGGCAGGGGCTGCTTGACATCCCAATGCCAGTATCATAAAGAACTGAGAAAGCCACTCCTCGGAGAACTGATTGACATTCATCCAGAAGGCCTCAAGTTCGTACTCAAACTCTGCTGGGTGAAAAAGTCGGTATATCGGGTGGAAAGTCTCGAAATAGCACCGAACGAGGGTGTCAACAACGGCTCGTGGTGGCAGGCTCTGGAGCACATTCTCTCGGCTTTCTGAGCAGTGGCATATTTCGCCGAACGGAAAATGGTGAACTGGAAGCGCAGCGACCAGGTACTTTAGACTCTGTAGATGTCTATATCTGGGCCCCCATTCGGGATCTAGGCCCGCTATATAAGGCCAGCCTTCTCGAAACTAACATCGTATTTATCAGCAAACATGCTTGCTGGAACGGAAGCTAATTTCTTCATACCTCGGAAGCAATAGTGCTCCAGTGCGTGACGCCATGGAGTCGAGGCCTTGCTTCACTACCACTTGGACCAGGGGTTGCTTGCGGGCTATCTCGTGCCGGACTTTGCGGTCCTTCTCCTGACTCGATTCCAGGCTCATGCTTCGAGCTGAAGGGAAATTTTTGGTATACACATTCGTCGGCGGCATCGGCCTGGATACAACGTGAACAGGGTTGTCCTTTATCGCATCTCAGCTTCCGACGATGACATGGTATGCAAACGTAGACTCGTCTGTTTCGTTTTTGTGGTTTCCCTGGGCCCTCAGGGTTGGGCCGGTTTGGATCGAGGATGGAAAAGGTTGAGAAATAACCTGCCGGCTGTTCTGGCTCCATGGTTGGTGGTTTCTTTTTAGTATGCCTTGGTGATGGCGAGCTGTACATGACGTTACAGTTCCAACTTTGGGTAAGTAGGCCCCCTGATTCCAAAAAGGGCGCCATCATAACTGCCCTGGACTGATATGGACTTCGGCAACTTAGGCTGTGGCGGGTGAGGCGACTCCACCACTCTAGGGACGACCAAAACAGATGGTAGAAGACTGATCAGGCAACAGTAGGATGTGAAGTAGGAGTGAAAATGTTTTCAATTCATATTCCGCCTTGTGGGACTCGAACTGGCGGCTCAGACACCCGGGAGCTCGAAACGAGCTCCATTGCCATGCACCAATACCCTGTTGGGTTATGCCGGAAGGCACATGGCCGTGCCGATTCTTGTGTAATGTTAAATATGTCGATGCTCATGGCTCAGGCGAAGATAGAGCTAATGGTACCCTGTCGTTGAGATGTTCCCCCGCCGCACCCGGTTCGGAATGTTCTGTTGTGCATGGTGCAGGTCCAGGATCACGGTACGGGTCCGGAGCTCGGAATGAGCTCGCACTTAAGAAAATTCAAGAAGTTGCTGAGATGAGAGTGTCCAATCCGAAGGAGAAGATAGTCTCATATGATGAGCACTAGCAGAAACAGCCGCGCGGGTGTCACCAGTATGTGGGAAGGAACCGCCTACTTGGGAGCCTGGCTCCTACCATGTAGCCACTTATCGCTCTCTGTGAAGGGGCGGCTTGATGAGTTATCACGGCGTGGAATCTTGACAGATTTACACAACCAAAGGCCGAGCAGGGGTGTTTTGCTTCGCCGTTTTTACGCAACATTGCTGCAACAGTCTCCTGAACTTTCAACGATGAAGCCGTCGTTGGGCCTGCCGAAGGATTGATCCCACCTGCCACGAACCGCTCTGCGGCCAACATTATTCTGTGGCTTTTACGACAAACACTAACAAACAGATTGAACTGAAAGATGTCTATTGCAACACAAACTGCCTTATCATGAGATCCTCCAACTTTGCAACCATAAACAAACCAAGTCCGGTGGTCTCGTCTTGACCATTCGACCAGGGGCGGCTCATGAAGGCGACGTCGTCCAATCCCACAGGCGGCAGTGACAAGATGTGACTAAGTCGCAACCAACCAGGTACAGCCCTACATGTGCGACATGCAGCCCTAGAGATACTAGTATCCAATTCGTATCCAACATATGCTTTGTGATTCCGAGTGTATTGATGTTGAATCCGACCCTCCCCCAAGATCATCCCGCATCCTTTGGCTGCCATGTTGATGCCTTGTCATTGCCTCGATTGCAGCACCAACTTTTCACCGCCTCTGCTACTCGTCCAACAGAGGGAATTCGGTCGTCTATCTTGTTGTCATTCCCCTATCGCATTTTCTGAGTTTGGTGTGATGTGCCCCTTGGACAGCCACCAACGTGTAACATCGCGCTTCTACGTGCCACCACCTTAATTGCATGCTATTCTCTTTTTGCTCTGTGCTACCACCAAAAGTCGTCATCAAACCGAAAATACTAAGCCGTGAGAGATTCAGTTCAACATCGAGCACATGCCTACGGTCTTCCACCGCCCGGCGGCGGGGGATTACAACTCCCGAACTTGTCATAAACCAAGAAACATACCACGGTAACTTACTAATCTGAGAGTAAAAAGGTTACTCTGGCTCCGTGGTTCCTATCATAAATCCCGAGCCCCCGCGAATTGCCCGAGATCACAGGGGTGAGCTTTCGCCTATACCTCAGCTTCTAGATGCAGGCAATGCTCATCTCACCGTCTTGTGTAACACCAGACAGCTTAAGCTACAACTTGAAGTGTGACAACTCATAAGTACCCTGCAGTATGTTCACTAATCTAAAAGTCACATATAAGTTCAAAAGGCCCCCACAGTCAAAAAAGAAATGCGGATGCTGAGCGACTACTCCATGTCATGACCAAACTCAAGTCCGAGCAAAGCGGCCGCCACGTCTTCGGAAGTCTTTGAACTCTGAGTTCCAATCTGCCAGCACTCATACTCTTACTAAAAGTGGCTTGCAACCGAATGTGGTCGGGTCAACATACTTGCATTCCCGCAAAATATCCAATCAGCACCAGATATTCTCTACAATTCGCCCATCTAAGGTAGGTCTAATTCCGGGTTACACACGCAAAAATCAAGAGAGAACAGGCATTCACCTAGCACCAAGAAAAAAGCCAAAGAGAAAATAAGATGGAAACTTATCCCTTTTCATCCTACTCAGCTTTCCACCTCATTCAGTCAGACTTTTCGCGGAGGCTATTCACAACCCAACCTCCTCATACCCCCTCCTCCACGACGTACCTACTTACCCCCAGTATACCATGAACTACCATACCTATTCCACCTCAACCATAACGCATATACACCTTCCTGCCTTCCCACTCAACCTGATCATTCAAACAGCCACCATTCAACTGCAAAATCTTCATCTTAGGTTTTCATCCATTTTCTCCTCGCAAAATTCCCCCCATCTCAGACATCATTGAGATGAAAACGGAAAAAAGATATATGTGATACCTAATCTAGAGCCACCTACCTAGATAGGAAAGGTAGTTTAGCTTATAAAATAACGTACACTTCACACCACTACGTCCCATAGACAGCAACAGCAACAGCAACAACAAGCCCAGGCAACACTGCAAATTATCAGCAGCCTGAGCCAAGCCTGCCTCCTGAGATCCATTCTTAAAGAGGTCTCAAGCCAACAGCCAATAATAGCGCCTTACAAAATAGGTTGACAAAAGCCTCATGGGATACTAGCCCGATTACCCTTCCCTCCCCGAAAACATAGTCGATAAAGTGTTCTTAAAAAGATTAGTTCGAAAAAGGTTCTGTTCACTAATGTGCAGTCTACGAGAAAAGAGAGAATCTTCTGCAAAAAAAAAAAAGAAAAAAAAAAAGGAGGTTCCATTCGCATGGAATAGCAATATCTGTTACTCTCTCTAGGAACGCATATAGGTCTAACATCTTAATTCCGTGGCACAAAATTTGTCTTCTGTGATAATGGCGGTAAGAGACTTCTAGAGGGTGACTATATATCCTTTTACTTTCTTACTTCATTCACATGGGATATACCCCATTGCACCGACATTCAGAAGATCAAGGAAAAAGCATCAGCTTTGGAAAACTATACCAGGCAAAAAAGAACTGAATGTGTTGTGAAGTATGTACTCTGGGTTGTGTGTGGTATTTGGTATCTATTTTTTGTCATCTCTGCATTTCCCACACAAAACTCGCTTGTGCTGTTATTGTGATTCTGTATCGGCTGTGCTGTTACTGGGTATTTTCCCTCCCTGTTCCCTTTCCCTTCACTCGTTGTCCTCTCGACAGGCTTGCCAATGCAATGCTCACCCGGACTCCGCTACATCGCAATGTACATATCCCCAAAATCTCCCACTCCCCTCCCGTTACTTCGGATCAGTACATGTGGCTCGCCGGCTGCCGTTTAGCTTTCATCACCGGCAACATCCGCACTGGGGCCTGACCGTCCATCCCGAAATCACCGCATAAAAACGTCTTGGCGGGTATCGTTTCTCCCCATCGAAAAATCAGGCATGTGCAAAACGTCTCCCCTTCCAAGCAATATTAGACAAGGGGGATAATAGCAAAGGCGAAATTGTAAATACAACAAACACACTCTCATGCCAGGACGTCGAGATTTGTGCAACGTGGGCACCGGGCCCCCAAGTTTCAAGGCGGGCTGATATGACCTAGACTTCGATGATGGACCCAAATCCATGATGAAATGAAATCAACGTAACTTCGTAGAACCAGCATGGTGCCAGCACTTCAGGCTCCCTGCTGGGCGGTTCTGTGAAGTCGAACGTCAGACCGAGAGTGGCGAATCTCAGGACCATAGACCGCAACTCTCGCAAGAGATCCACGACCGTTGTGGTACCTAACTGAGGGTCGTGACGGAGCAGTTGCTGGCTGTGCCTGTGGTGGCCTCTGTTCCGCGTCGATAGTTTGACGAATAATATTGTGGACAAAGTCGGGAATGCCCTCCCAATGACCCGCGCGAGCAGCAGCCATCATCCTTGGCGGGAACACATCGTCGGCGGTGAGCGCGGGATGTGGGCCAGGGAAGCGGGCAATCTGATCAGCAACATGCAATTCTCCCGACTCAATGGCATTTTTTAGCCAGTTTTCCCATTCCTCGTCCAACGGCATCGAGTTGTCGCCTGATATGTTGCGAAGAGCCACTCGCTCGCGTAGTCTTTCGTTGAGCGCCACTCCGACACTTTCCAGTTCCTCGTCGCTTTCCTCCTCCATTTCCTCATCCTCCGGGCTGGCTACCGTCTCGTTCGTCTCTTCGGAGGCGCGGCGGAAATATCCGGCGGGTCGGTGCTCAGGCTCCACCCAGTCGGGGAATCCATCGGCGGTTGTGTCTTGGATCGTGGTTCCCTGTTCCCGCTCGAACCGCTCCTTTGCCCACCGGGTGCCCTCCCACTTCGTGAGACCTTGGATTTCGGCGTATGTGAGACGGAGGCCGTCAAAGGCGCGGAATAAGCGCCGGTGCCACTGCCATCGGCTGAGGCGGATTCGGTGAACGCGATTTGTGTAATCGAGGCCTGGGTATTTCGCTTCTGGTGTGTCTAAATGGCCGTAGAACGAGTGAACTTCTTGCCGAACCTCGAGGACGAGATATCTTTGAAGAAGTTGTGTGAAGTTTTGGGGGTCCGTCTGCCGCGGCTTCGGAAACATGTACTCGTAGACGAGCTGGTCTACTGGGCGGCCCTTCATCTTGACCGTCTTTTTTGGGAAGCGCTTCAGCCCAGCACAGCGTGTGGCTCTCACGGAGGAAGTCAGATGTCGGGGGCGTCAGTGTTGTATGTTATTATGCCCGTCGACGAGTAATAGTAAGACGGATAAGACGATGGGGGGAAGATATTCGAGTTGCTAAGTAGTGATGTTGAGCTGTTGGTTTTGTTGCCTTGCTGAAGATGTCGTGTTGGAGAGGAAGTGTGTGAAATAAGTCAAAGGTGGTTGACAAAGATCGGCGCCGAATCAGGCAGGTGATGATGTATGGTGGGCAAGAAGAGAGAGAAGAAGGAAATTGGGGTCCACGGGACCGGTGTGGATCCCGGGGCACTTAAGTACAGCACGGCAGGAGGGTGTGCGGGTGGTGCGGATGCAGATGGCTTTGGTCCCTGGAACGGCTGGACGGGTGGACAGGCTGTCGGGTGGGTCGGGGCGGGGGGCGTTGTGGTCAGTCAGTCAGAACCACGAAGTCAGATCAAGCTGGAGGCGGAAAGCGTGAATCGCTCGGTGAATCGGAAGGTCTGAGTGCGAGTCTGACGTGGATCTGGATGGCAAACGAGAGGACAAGAAGAGTTAGGAAGAAGCTCTGGAGACAGAGCACGGTCTGAAGAAGGAGACAGCTCAGCAAAGGCAGGTCGACTGGGGCGAGGAGAGGCCCAAACAGTTCCAGAGACACCAGCCTGCCGGGTGTGGGTAGGCGGGAAGTTGGTGCGGTTGTGGGTGGTAGGTGGTGGTGCGTGGTGCGACCTTGGGTCAGGAACACGCCTGGCAGCCAGCTGGGATTCTCAGGAGAGTGCCACGAGTCCCCTGACGAGAGCACACTTGCATTTGCATGTGTCTCTGCCGTCTTCTGACTGGCAGCAGTTGGCCTTGACTGGATCTCATCGTCCGAAGCCGGGATTCACTGGGCCTCTGATGAGAATGACTGGACGGCATTATCCTCCATCGTATTCCGATATCCCGTTTACGGCGAGCAGTTTGCGCCGACCAAACACCAAGCACCAAACACCAAGCACGCAACCATCGGGCTGGCCGCGGGACCGGCTGCAGCTCTGGCTCTCCTCAGCTGCATCCCATTATCTGCCAATAGCGTCGGCTCGTTGTTTCCCTCGCCCGCTTTGGAATTCCTTCTTTCTGCTTCCGGGCTTTTTCCAACAACGCATCTCCCTGCGTGGGTAGCTATGTACAGCTCACCAAACTTCCTCCCAGCCAACACAGCGAACAACACCTCTCAGTACGGCGGTATATCGCCTGAATGGTCATAGCGCACCGTTTGACTCCATCCCCCACATGTCGCTAACACTAACAGCGCTGCACCTGGATGACTCGCCGGCTCGCTGGGCTGAACTCAGCTTCAACCCAATACTCCTTCTCGTGGAATCTTAGTGATCATCGTGGCGTTGGTTTGATCATCAACCGAAGACCCAGACAGGCACGTTGTGTTTATTCTACCGGCCGCTTTCGCCGACGCCGACGCCCAGGTGTCTGACCTCAGCAGCTCAGCAGCTCCCGTTGGGCATTTGAGCGACTGCGGAATCAGTCAATCCGACTCTGGAGTGGCCGGGGCAAATAAATGTCGGCCTCCTCAACGGGCCTCGACCGGTGGAATTCTGCTAACTTCCTCATTCCCACCCAGCCAAACCTAAATCCAAATCCAACAAAGCATCTCATGATCCTCAAGACTCCCCCACTCCCACTGACCGCCAGATCCCAGCCAAGAAGACCCGCAGGGCCCTAGGACACCAAAGTGGAGGAATCAGAGGATGACGTCGGAGTTCATCAAGGGACACAGCCTGCGAAAATCTATTTTTTCTCTTTTTTTCAAGTCACTTGAGTGAGCAAATTCCGACTCGTTTGTTTTGTTTGGCGCCACGCTCGCACAAAACTGCCCGCTAATCTAGCATGTCCCCATCGACCGGAACCAACTCTCAGTTTTCACACGTTAACGACAAGAAAGGGCGCACTGGGCAGGATGGGCGTGGGTGGTCGTCGTTTTGGCCAGATGTCTGGTCCTTCTTTCTCCAGCTACTATTGATTGATATATCTGCAGCTGCCCGACATGCTTGGAAGGAGGTCGACAGTGGTCAGGTAATATGGGTTCGGCTGGCGGTGAGCATGGCGTCTACCCAACCGCCCATCCAATCAGCGTTGCCATGGAGCCTGTTTAAGTCATCCACCGGCCGGGTCTCGGTCACGGCGACCGCCCTCCAACAACAACCAAGCCCTTGACTATCGGCGAATGAGATGACGCACCTTTGGTCAGGAAGCTTTCCCCACGCCGGATGTTTCTTCCCTACTACCCTATCCTTCAGGATCGGTAGCTGTGCCCGAGAAACACATGTCATGCCGTAGCCCATCTGCACGTTTGTTGGTGCAAACCACATCTCCGTCTGCACTTGAGCAATGTTTCTTGCGTTGTAAACCATGGCTGAATCCTCAGTTCCCCTCGGCCCTGATCCTGTCGGGGCGCATGGCACCGCGCACTGCTCGCGAGTGTTAGCGAGACCGGAGCGGGGCCCGGTCGGGGCAGTTTGATGCCGATGTAGGGACCGGTCCTGGGCATTTCCGACCGTGGCCGATTTATATTACATATTCCGCAGACCATCTACGGAAAGCAGCCCGTGTGATGCGGTCTTCTGTCACCCTGCAATCTAATCCCGCTGTCTCTCCGGAACCAAGAAGGAGATCTGGAACAATATCGCCAGAGCGCTTTTTCTTCAGAGACGGGTGGTTGGTAGTGAGGCATGAGCAAGTATCAGTAAGATGAGAGGGGATTGTTCTCCCGGCCAGTTGATGCGGCCCGTGGGGCCATCCTGGGTGTTACTCGCCGCTCACCATCGTGATCATCCATAATCCAACCGAAGGGTTCGGCAGCTCTGTCAATTTCCCTGGCACGAAAACATTGGCCGGTTATCAAGGCCCAAATGTTTGCACCGAGCCCAGAGGATTACGCAATCGTTCGGTTTTCTGAGGAACTGGTGATGGGGTTGCATCTTTTTCAGCCAAGTGTCTGCATGGGGAGGCGAGATCCTCCTCACAAGTTTGCAAACGCTCCGATCTCATGATTTTCATTGCCTGTTAGGGGGTGCACAGACTGACCTGTGATGGAATTCCTTGGTGTTGAAAAATGGTTGGTCATCATGACTTACACTTGCATATCTTGTGATTGATTCTTCTTTTCATGTCAATCCCACAAACTCTACTTATATATTTTTATTTTTGCAATTTTACAGTTGAAGGTGATAGGCTGCCCTTATTCATTGCATACGTACTGCTGATGGTGGTTGTCGTCGTTGTCATTAGCTTCACCTCACCACCAGATTCTCATTATCACCACCTAATAAACATCAGACTCAATCAAGTTTCTCATATACGACCATAGGCAGTTGAAAACACGGGATCCCGTCCGCTCTCCCCTAGTGAATCAATTGACCGCCGAACCAGTACTCAGGTGGGTGACCACTGGGGAATCCTCGGTGTTGTATGTTTTTGCTCCACTTCTATAATAAAATCTTTTTGAAGCTTTTGGAACCGTTCTCAATATCTTCTTCAATATCATCTTCTTTGTTCTGTGACTCTTCTTGAGGGTCTGATCTTGGGCTAGTTGGAATGGACGGAGCAGGCCGGTAGATGTTGTTTACAGGTCTCACTCCAGCCTTAAGGTCTCAAGAGCTCTTTATGATCACTTCAACAAAACAGCTGATAAAAAATCTTAAGAACTGTGCTTGTAACATAACAGTTCGGTCTCTATCTTTCTAGTGAAATAGAGCCGAGGCGGCTGAGCCCTTCTAATTCGAAATTTTGGTAATTAGATGCTGATCAGCAGACCCGGTCGATCGGGAACTATTCCACAGAGACAATAACGAGATGCTAGGTTTTTTATGGAAGATGGGAAAGGGAAAGAGAAAGAGACACCACCGAGTCGATCCTTCAGCCACTGACTCAAACGGCATGACCGTGGGCTGTCGGGGGTTGGTCGAGGAATGGATCATCAACTCCAGCCGATCAGCTGAAAGAGAAACGATTCTCCACGGGGGTGATATGTATGGAACATCTTGGAGCGGTGTAACAAGAGTTGCTGCTTCTTCAAGTTTATGGTATGTCATAAATATCTCTCTTCCATCCTCTTAAACATTTATAGTTTCTCGCAGAAGCTAGACAACCTCGCCCGAGACTACCTACCCACCTATTTTGTGCTCAACAACAAAACATCAGTACCTATTATACAAAAAAAACCATATTTTGACTTAACACGCACACACACACACACACACACAAGTCCCACCACAGATCAACCATGAAGATAGGTACCTTGGAAGCTGTCAGACTTAACATGCCATGCATTATTCCCAGCTCAAACGCGCCTCCATCCTCCTCGCCTCCCCCATCATCGACATAGAACTTAGCACCTTCAAGCTCGTGTGTTCTAGCCGCGTCCAAAACTTTTGCAGCGCGAGCAAGGTTCACTCCAGGTGCACTTTAACCGGGGAGTTCCAGAGCTAGGCGGTGAATACCTGTGAGGTGTGTAAATTGTCTGAGGGTGTAGCATCGAACGAACCAAGGTAGTATCGGAAAGTCTGTACTTCTTGAAGTGAAAATTCGAGGGAGTTACTTTGCCATACATGTAGTGAAGCTTTTGTACATATACACCAGGAAAGGAATGCTAATAACGGAAAGAGATCAAGAGAAGCCAAATTCGAATTGTCCACCCCAAATGCCAGCTTCCTTTTCTGCAGGTTATAACTATCAACTAAGATAGCTTGCTCTTGTTGTAAAGGTAATAAATATGCCTCCCATTCGGGACTACCATCCATGCCAAAAAGCTCAATAGTAACAAAAGAAACGAAATTAAATAGATACGGACAGTGTATGCCATAACTTCCCCAATGTGTCCTGTCCTGTTGGCTCCAAAACCTTAACCAATTTATGCTGGTTCATCCATGTCCCCAAATGCTCATTCCTCATACCTGTTTTGTTCCCATCAATCAACCATGTCAAGACCCCTCACGAGATTTGCCCTAGTTTCTCCCCCAGGAGTCCACTCTTCCCAGTGTCGCCATACATATCCCCATCTGGGTCCCATCTCCCCTTCCACCTCCTCTCCCTCTCCTTCTCCTTCTTCTTGACCCGCTCCAGGTATTCTTTTTTCCACTTATCGACCTTCCACCTCCCTTTACTAGCTCTGATCCAATCAATCATCTCCACCACCTTTTCCACCAACACTTTCAGTTCTCCGTCTGGTCCACCCTCCTTTGTTGCCACTCGTTTTTGGATCGCCTCAGCGACGACACTTGCCTCGCTGCTACCGTCTCGCACACCAGCATCTCCCGTTTCTTGCTGAGACTTGTGACAAGATGAGCACAACCCCCCATAGTATTTCACCAGCGCAGAAGCAATCGGAAAGAAGAGCTGCTCAGCCGATAACGACAACTAGTCCGCCACCGGTCCGCCTCTCCCTCCTGCCCCTACCGGTTCAGTTGGTGCCATTTTTGGTGTCGGCGGCCAAGGACCAGAAGAGGACGCTACCGAGCTAATATCGGGGTATTTCCTGCCTGAAACTCCTTCGCGTTTTGTTAGTTGTCAATTCTAATAATTTACTCGATAAGGGTGTGACGGGGGAGCATGTTGATAAGGAGCATGAGGGGGAGGAACCAGGAGGAGGAGGAGGAGGGGCTTTGGTGATGGTTAGGGTGGTTCGTACCAGTTACGCCTGCCCCAGCAGGACTGGGCATTCGCTCACGTCCTTCGTTGGGGAGGGGCCTGTCTCTCTCTCTTTCCCTGTCGCGGTCACGATCTCGGGATCTACGGGGAGAGCGATCCATACGGGGTGGTTCCCGTGGGGTGGCTCGGGGAGAAGAGAGACGTTCCTCCCGGCGCCAGCGCTCACGATCATCGTGGTAGCGGTCACGCTCTCGCTCTCTTTCTCTGACGCGATCCCGTTCACGATCACGCTCTCGCTCTCGATCGCGGAGGTGGTCACGATCTCGAAGCTCTCTGTCGAGGTCCCTTCGACGGTCAATGTCGGCATGGCTGCTCGTGCGGCGGTGGTTGTCAGGACGGGAGAGGTATGGGCCGCTGTTATTGCGGCTGAAGCCCCGTACTGAGGACAGATCGTCGTCAGATTCGACTTCAACGACGCGATGGCCGTTGCGGTGGAGAGAAGCTGCTGCGGCAACGGGTGCCGGGGCTCCTCGATCTCTGCCCCTGTCACTGTTCCGGTCACTATGTCTCCTCTCATCGCTGTCCCGCTCGCGGTCGCTGTGCCGCCTAGCCTCTCTGTCGCGTTCCGAGTCTCGTGGGCGTTTCTCCCGTTCTCTGTCCCTCTCCCGCTCGCGTACTCTATCCCTTTCCCTGTCTCTTTCCCGTTCTCGCTCCCGCTCCCTATCAAGCGCAGCTTCAGCAGCTCTTTGACGTTCCCTCTCACGTTCCCGGCTTGAGTGCTTTCTACTTCTGTGGATGCGCTCCTCCTCCGAGTCGGTAGAGTCCATCTCGTCGTGAGACCAGGATCGATTGAGCCTTGAACTGGGCAGATCCCCATCTCTGCTGCCCCTAGAGGCAGTCATCACGACCGGTACTGGGCCCTCTTTTCTTCCTCGTGAACCGCTCAGGCTTCGCTGCCGTTCGCTGGCGGGTGGGACACCTGTCACAAAGCTAGTGAATTTGTCTTTGAGGTCGTACAGAGCGCTTCTCCGTCGGCTTTCATCGTCTCCTCTTGGTGTAGTCCTCCCGCTGTCACCCGGTGATGGTCGTGGCGAGTGGGTTCTCACACTGGGATGGGAATGTGGATGTGAAATCGGGATAGGAGGCGGAGGCATGCTTGTGCGGATGATTCGAGGCAATTCTTCAGAGCTTCCGGTGTAAACGCGGCGTACCCCGGGGATAGGGGGCTCGTTGGAAGGGCGTTGAGAACGTCTTGGCGTTCGGGGGCTGATAGGCGGCTCATCTGATTCTGAAGTGCTGTAATGCCTGGGTTGGCTGTGTCGACGTGGTTGCGGGCTACGATCAGGGGCAAGGTGTGGTACCCGGACCGATGGACGGCCCTCCATCGGTGAGTGTGGATAGTCGGAGAAGCTTCTTCGGCGTGATGGTTCATCGGAGGAAGACTGGCGATGAAGGTAGTGTTCGCGCTCCCGTGCGGCCTGTTCTCTTGCCCGCTCTCGTTCTCGTTCTGGTGATCTTGATGGTCCCGGTGGCCTACTCACATATGTCACTTTGACTGGACGAGAGCCAAAGTAGTCGCGAGGTGTCCCTGGTTGTGATGGCGGTGGAACATGATGAAAATTGTAAGAAGGGACCTTGCGCTCTGAATATGTTGGCTTCGGCTCCTCTCTTGGCTTCTCTTTGGGCTTCTCCTTGGGTTCCTCGGCAGCTTCTTGGATATGTTTTGCCTTGCACTCTTGATACCACCGATCAGTATCAACATCTGTGTCCTGGGGTAATGATTCCTTGGGCAAATCAGCAGGAAATTGGAAGGCAGTATCGGGGTGTCTTAACGCCCAGTGTTTCGCGGCATATTGCAATACCGGGACTTGTTCTTGTGGCTCGAGAAGTGTCTGAATTGCCTGCCACCGTACAAAACCCTTCACTGTCAAGGCTGGGACCGATGGGGGAGCATAGTCATCTTCTGTTGGTAGGAGCCAGTGCTGGCAACCCAGGCCCTGAAAAACATCGGAAATGAAGAGGTTGTCCATGTCTACAAAGAGGACTATAAAATGGTCGTTGTTAGCTTGCGCATTATTCCAGTGCGAGACCTCCATTCCACTTACAGTCAAAGTTGTAGCCGGCGGCTTTATAGAAGGCTGCCAACTTTTTTGGCGTCAAGTACCTATCATTATTGTCGCCGACCTCCTTGATCTAGGCACGCAGACCATAGTTAGTACAAGGCAGCCCGAGTTCCAATCCTCTTACACCGGGGAACATACAATGTGTAATGCAAGTGCTCTTAAAAAGGCATCGAGAATAGGAGTTGGCGTTGGAATCGGTTTTGCTGTGGTGAAGAGGTGGCCATAGTAGGCGTTCCCGTCCTCTGCGTCTGTTGCTGTTGGATTCGCCATTGCTTCAGATGTCCCTCAGACCAGCTTCTTGCGATGTTGGCGTCGGCGTAGGGTCGTTCTGAAATACACCAGTGCGCATCATATCAGCCCCGACTCCGAGTTGGACTTCGTGGGCAGTGGGCGATAATCGGCGCTGGAGATGCTGTTGTGACACGATCGGGAGGGGCAAATGGTGCAGGAGGGGTTCACAGCAGAGGGACCCGGACATGAGATAATTAACCAAGGTCTTGGATCTAAGTAGAGGTACCCTATGTAGAAAAGTAGGCGGGCAGAGAGGCTGCCGCTTCCAAGCCGGCGCGAAAGCTGAAGTCAAGAATGCTGAGTTGTAGTCGGGTATGATTTAGTGTAGTAGCAAAAGCTCAGAGTCGCGTTCCAGATGCTTCTTAGGCAGACTTGAGTCAACTCGTGTGTTCTTCAGCGATGTGTTGCAAGAATATCTGCGGCAGCTGTGCGCGGCGCTGTACCAAGTTTGCGAAACCAACACTGCGGGCCAACATATGGTTGACGCAACCAGTGACAGGGGTTCACCAAGTCTTGCCGAGGGGCTGGTGGTGGAGGGGCAGCGAGGGTTGGCAGGTTGGGTTCCAGGTTGGCAACACCGTCCACTGCGGACGCTTCAACAGCTGACACGTGCTTCCGTTTACAATCGGCTCGTGGCTTCTCCTAGCTTCTCTGTGCAGGGCATGCTCGGGGTTCTTTACCAAGACTCTGCATAGGAACTTAGTATCATGAACCTCAGCTGCACGAACCATCTACCCTTGAGATCCACCTCCGCGTGGCTGGGGCAGATGATCTCGGGGCTACGCCTTTGCTCATAAAAATGTAAAGAAAGAGAGGCTGGTGTTGACGTCGGAAAGCAGGTGGAGGCCTGCCACTCAGAAGCTGTTCATCCGATTACAACATCAGACCTAATGAGCCCATGCCATCGGGCGCGCGACAGCTACTAACTTGGGCAAACGAGGTCAAACGCTCAAGTCGGGACGAAATCGAATTCAGACCATGAGGTCGACGCTGCTTGGAAGATGAAAGACGGGAAGGACTGCGAGCTTGATAAGACAAGCAGCCACCTGTCTGCCCCACCGTTTGATAAACCCCGCACATCTCTTGGTATCATCACACAGTGATCTGAAATATATCTATTTCTGCCACTTTTGATGTCATATCCAACAACTCCGGGAAACCATGCCAACAACCGCACGTGCTGCTGTATCATCGTGTAACAAATCTTTGCTTTTGACGCAGGGCGTACACATGTCCATGATGTCTTTCTGTAACTCTGCCGTACCCAACCGCGCATATCTGGCCTCGGGGCGGCCCCGGCCGGAGCCAGAATGTTACCCAACCCGGAACACGGACACAAAAACACACCCGGAGGACCACCGGACCACTGCATTCCTTATTAAATCCAATAACTACCTCACACGTACAATGTGTATACCCTACACTCCCCATCTCTTATTCTTTCCCAACAATAACATCACCTCTCCCCTTCCTCGCTATCACAGACCATACACCACACCACACTCTTCATCACCTCTCCTCCCCAACCACATACCGATACGTAGGCAACCTCACTACCCCTCTCCCACCCCCATCCGTCTCCTCCCAAGTCAGCAACCTCTCAAACCCGCTCTGTTCCAAAACCCTCTGGCTAGCCTTATTCCCTTCCGCCGTCACCGCAATCACCACCTCCTTCACCTTTTCCCCATCCTCATCCATATCCCTCACCACCGTCCTCTCATCAACATCCAACTCCAGCCCCTCCCTCTCCAACTCCTCCCAAATCCCGTTCCACCCCCTCATAAACTCCTTCGCATACCCCCTCCCCCAGTGCTCCCTCTTAAACATATACCCAATCTCTGGCCACCCAAAGCTCCACATCGCATTGTGAAACCCCCCAATCCCAATCATCCCCCCACTTTCCTTCAAACAAATCGCACAGTTGTAGTTATCGACATCATTCGGCTCGAGGTATTGCTCTAACCGCTGATACGTCTCCCCGATGTCCTTGTCTACCACCCCTAAATAAGTCCAGACCATCACCTCAGGCTGGGTTCGTAACTCGTGCAAGGCTGGCAGGTCGTGCTTAGATAGGGGGCGGATGATGAGTCTCTCCGTGTAGACTGGCTCGCGGGCGCTGTTGGGCGGGAAAGGCCGCTTAGGGAGCGTGGTTTTCACCCGGATGAAGGTTGATTTGTCTGGCTTGGGATCGATGGCTGTGTTGGGGTCGAAGTCAGGGCCGTTTTTGATGGCGGCGACATCGGGCGTGTTCTCAGTCATGGTTCGACGTGATTTGTGCGCTGTATTTTTTGTGAATGGTATGTGAACTAAGGTGTGATGTGAGTAGTAAGTTCTGAGTGGGAGAGAAATGCGTAAAAATATTTATTATGGAGAATAGCATATGGGAGCATGAAATGAGTAAAAATATATTGTAACTGAATGGTAGAATCAGCTGTTGAGTCAGGCATCCCTGGCAGATATCAATATCGCAACCTAGCTTCCTCATTTAGAGTAGGGAAATGCAAGGCTGACACACCAGCAATCGTAATGGTAGCAATACTCGGGTTCGAGCCATACACCGCGCTGAATCATTCAGCTCGCGCCCTTTGATTAACAGAATACACTTTAACCGCCACAAACCTACCGCAGCCATTGTCACCACCCACAGAATCCAGAGAAGCGTCCAAACTTTTTGTTCAATTTCATAAACATTGCACGAGCAATCCCAGAGACCGTGGACACCAAAAGAGCAATAAGAAATGTGCCCCGAAACGCAAACCCGTGCTTGACCATTTATTCATTTCATGCTCGTTCTAGGGAGCAAATGCTGGATATCCCATTTTCCTAGTGAACACCTGAAGAACCTGCCAAACCCAGCCACAACCATGAGCCCCTTCAAGCAATAGTCGATGGGCGAGTAGCGCTGAAGACCTTCTTGGTGTTGGTCTTGCCGACACGGTGGGGGAGGGGGAAAGTAAGGTCCTTGGTGATGAGCTGCTTGATGTAGGGGCGCTTGACGTCCTCGGTCTTCTCGATCTCGACAACACGGAGGATCTAGAGGGAAACTGTCAGCACACAGACTTTTGGGCTGTTATTCGTGAATTGCTCATACGTGGATGGATCTGAAACGGGCACGGTGGCGGGCGGCCATGTCGGAGTAGAGAGCCTCAACAGCCTTAGTTCTGGAGGTCTCGCGGTACTCCTTATACATGTTGTGGGTACCAGACCGGGAGTCGTAGCGGATCCAGATGCCAAAGTTCTTGACTCTGAGGGGGTGCTTCTCGGAGATCTATAAGACGAGTCAGTCTCTCCCATCCTCAGCCAAATATTGATTCCAGGCGAGCATACCTGGTTGACGCTGACGATCTCGCCGGTAGCCTTCTTCACCTTGCGGAGACCGCGAAGGAAATACCAGAAACGGGACTTGGCAATAACCTCATTGGGCGCAAAGATGCGCATGCGGTAGAGGGCGGGGCTGGGGTTAGCCTCGGTGGGCAAATGGCGCCCGATGACCTGGTATTCCTGAAGACGACCTGGCACATATTGTCAGCATCTTGCGTGTGTTGCCGTACAGAGCCCGGGTTTGCAGCGATGGCGGCGTGTTCGAACATTCTAATGCTGGCAGGTCGAAAGAGAGCGGACGAATCCCTGGTTCCCCGTCGGAAACATCATGAGTGAAAATTGTTGATCCATGCGACATCTCAATGAAGCCAAACCCTGATATATCTCTTCAACATGGTTCTCCACAGCAACAGTCGGCCAGTCCTCCCTTTTCCCTGCCCAGTCCAATCGTATTGAAGCCATTTTCCCCCGTCGTGTCATATATTCGTCGTCGATCATGTAAATTTGTTGTCGTCGACAATATTCTCGGTCGCCGCCGCCTTCGCTGCAAACTCAAAAGATGCAATGGAATCGAAAAATTGCTTACCCATCTGCGAAAAGATTGTTAGATTAATTCAAGAATATCTTTACCACCGAGGCCAAACTTACTGTGCTGGTTTGTCGTGGATCGCAGTCGTTGCCGTGTGCTGTCCGAGTCCAGAATTAGCGATAACGAGGGTCAAGAAAAAATTGGGTGTGCTTGGTTTAGGGCTCGAGGCGCATGGACCATCCCGCAGGACAGCCACATGTGGCGGGGCCAAGATTGCAAACTGAAAAATTAACGCCACAGAGGTGGGGCGCCTCTCAAAGGGAGTACATTGAGCAGGGGAGCCAAGAGACGAGCTTAGAAACCAATCAGAGCAACGCAATCCTCATGCTCGAGCTTCAACCCTCAACTCTTCGATTGCACCACCGACATTGAACGAGCTGTTGCTACACCTACAAGATATTTGAAGATTTCTTGCCGAGAATAATACTGTACGCCTTTGGCGATTGTCTTCCGGTCAACGCGCATTTTTGCAGATAACTGTCCGGTACCAAAAAACCACAACACTCAACTTGATACCACTCCCATCACTTGGTGGGGCAACCACAATATCACACAGCTTGAGCCCAAGCCAGGCTCACGCTGTCAACATCCCAGTTCAAACATCGGTCCTCAAACACCCACCACTTCTCACCATGGAATTTGGTCCAGCACTTTATCACGAGTTTGGAGAGGCTTGGAAGACAAGAGATGGCTACCGACTAGCAAAGACCATCTCGCCAGATCTGCCCCCTGCCCAGCTGTCCAACATATGGCAAAGTGCGAACAGTGCCGGAAACTGGAAATCCGCTCGGGACGACGATGTGAAAGCTGCCATCAAACGTGGGCTGTCCAGTAGTCCAGCACGTTTGGACGGTATTAGCCAGAAGGAAATCAAGGGCTGGGTTGAAGTTTACTTTGCTTACTGGCAAGCGACGGGCATCCTTGCTGAAGTGCAGCAGACATCATCATGGACCACTGCTTATGAGCAATGGAAAGTGTTGATAAATGCTTTGATTCAGGGGTACAACGGTCATGAGTTTGAAGCATGGACCATTCCGTGCCTCTATGTGGCGGGCAAACATTTGCGGCTGTTTGCGATGCAGGCAGATGAGAACACAAGTGTCAATGACACCTCCGCAGCGGCATTCCAAGATGACTTTGATCCAGAACTACAGAAGCATCAGAAGTTGGAGGACTGTGCGAGAGTTCTCAACAGAGTATTTTCGCTTTGCTTAAGTGACAGGTTCGTGCCCCACGCTCTAGACATTGTCACTGACCAAAGCTAAGATCATCGCAGAGCACCACTTGAAGAGTCCCGTAAATGGGGCCTCTATTACATCATCAACCTTCTTTTCAAGACTTACTTCAAGTTGAATGCCACAGGACTGTCCAAAAATGTGCTGAGGATATTGACTGCAGGACGTGGAGACATGCCGGACTTTCACGCCTTTCCAAAGTCTCAGCAGGTCACTTTCAAATACCATGAAGGAGTACTATGCTTCCTCGAGGAAAACTATGCCGAGGCCGAGAAGCATCTTACCGAAGCATGGAATACTTGTCACAAGGATGCCATGAGAAACAAGGAGTAAACGGTCCTTCACTTTGTTCGCCAGCCTCTTACGCTTTGCTAACATGGTATCTATAGGTTGATTTTGACATATCTGATTCCATGCCACCTCATAACAACACATACGCTCCCCACCGAGAAGCTTCTGGAGCCTTACCCCAGGTTACAAAAGCTCTTCCTTCCGCTATGCCGGTGCATCAAGAAGGGTGAGCTCCACAAGTTCGACCTCGCCCTTCAAGAAGCCGAGGACGAGTTTGTCAAGCGGCGCATCTACCTCACTCTTGAAAGAGGACGCGACATCGCACTACGCAATCTCCTTCGCAAGGTATTCATCGCCGGTGGCTTTGAGCCAGTAGCGAAAGAAGGAGACAAACCTGTCCGCCGGACTCGTATCCCAGTAGCAGAGTTTGCAGCTGCTATCAGCCTCGGCAGCGAGGAGAAGGTTGATAATGATGAGGTTGAGTGTCTTTTGGTGACTATGATTTATAAAGTGAGTGAAAAATATGCCTTATTCCAAAATCTCTGCCTGGGGCGTTAAGGCAACTACGGCTGTCAACATTGATTGGTGTTACATTATCATGAGTCATCAAGCCACTGACACCGTTTGCTTTTAGGGACTTGTCAAAGGATACATCTCTCGTGAACGGAGCATAGTGGTTCTCAGCAAGTCAGGGGCGTTTCCCGGAACTGGCGTTTGAGCGGGGAAATTCCGGTGTTGGTCGCGCCCCGTCACAGGCAAGGCTTGAAATGCACTTAATCAACGACATTGTCGAATCCTGCACTACTGGATTCTTTTGGGATATGCCGAGAGAGAACTTATGAAAAGGTGGGGAGGGAGAGATGTGTGTGCGGCACACCATATCATGGTGGTGGTAGCTCAATCCAACAAGGAGTGGGGATGCATCCCGCACGACGGCATTTATGATTGGCGCCACCGGCTATCGATCATCACTTGGTCGTGCGTGAGTGGGCATGGGAGCCTTCTCACACCATCTCAAACAAAAGGAGGCAAGATCTCAGGCATGGAACGATATGAGTTATGGACATGGATAGCATTTTGAGCAAAAAGAAAAGTTGCCAGCTCATCAATTACAAAAGCATTCATATAGATTCAGTATCTTTCAATTCCCCCCCCCCCCCCCACACACACACACACTAAATAACATGACCGCAAATTTGAGACTGGTCGTGAACAGCGTGAATCAGTGACTTGGATTGTTGGGTGAAGCACACAGTGCGGGGTTGCTTTGGAAACAGGCCCAAATTGGGTGAAACCCACCAAATATCGCCCCCTTTTTCCTGCATCACACCTCCGGTTGGGAGTGAGTTTAGGGACTTTTAGGGGGGGGTGTCACACCATCGTTATTACCACCGTTGAGTTGCCGAAAATGACAAGGCTATGTCCTTCAGGTTCGTTCTTTTTGAAATCTCTTTTCTTTCCCCCTGAAATTTCAATCGCCATTTTAAAAGATTCTGATATTCTTATGTGGTTCGCACACACACATCCAGCCACTTTTTCTCCACTGTTCACCACCAATCTGTCTATTCGCCAGATTTTCTGATTATCGTTGACCGAGGGCTTCCGTGGTTTCTTCTGCACGGTATTGTTTGTTCATGTGCCTGCGCAAGCAAGACATGAAATTTCATGTGTGTACCAGGATGAATCTTTGGCTTTTGTCTGTCTGGGTCACTTATTACACACAAGGTCATTGTCCTTGACGGATGTTTTGCGGGCGATGGCGATGGCATAAGACATGTTTCTTCACCCCCTCTCTTTTGATGATGGATGGATGCGCAAACGGGTCTGACCCACCTGTCCCCCCTTATCTTTCCCTGTCAGCTTCCATTCCAGGAGGGGTGTGAAAGGGGAGTTGTGGTTCCTATTGGGTGATTCGGCTTTCCCAGCTGGGTGGGAATGGATGATGCAGGATGGTTGGGATGGGACATGGTGCGGCAGGTCATCATTTGGGTGGCTGGGGAGTTGACTAGTTGACGCGAGAGCGGGAGTTGGAGGTTTGGGCGGGTGGGTTGCGGTGATGAAGGAGTTCCTTTGGTCTGTCTCGTTTGTTTGCTTTTTTCTTAACACTAAAATCACGAAGATATTTCAAGTTGACAAAATTTTGAAGCTCTCCAAAGTTTGCTGGCAAAGCTTGGTGTTTTCCATTCAGAAAAAAACAGCGAGAGAACAAGCCTCCAGCTCTTTGCTTTTTTCTTGGTTTCTGATATCTTGGTATCGTTACTTAGATCCCTTCTTCGCTGCCAAAATGAAGTATTTTCCACCAAAGAGCGTAAGAATCGTAGTCATACAGCCAGCCAGTCCTATCCCATCCATGTTTTCCATTTCCCCCGCACCAATCAGTCGCATTCTGCCCATCTGTCCCAGTCTTCCTCATCCATCGTTCGTCGTTCACTGACGACGATGTGGTCCCAAGCAAAAAGGAAATGATGGTACAAAAGGAACAAGAAACCAAACCACCACCCCCGCAATGCCGTGCAACAACAAATACGGCCAACTTCTTAAAAGCATGCCAAAATATTAAAGTGAAGAAATCCGACCCCGTGTGATGAGATAATAGTACAATGTTTGGGTTTTCCATCTTGTGTTACCAAAGAGAAAGAATCCGAATGATGCAATGGAAGTAAGACCCAATAACTCCAAGAAGTGAAACGAAGAAAAACAATCTATGAAGGTGATAATAATGTCAATATTAAGCCCGTCTCGAACCGAGGAAAAGAGTTGTAAAAAAATAAAAAGTATGAACAGAAGAGAAAGACATGAGTCATTAAGTTATGAGAGGGTGTAAAAGCCAGAAAAACAAACAATATCTCGAAGACGGGGGTATTTGCTTTGTTTTGTCGACGTCAAGAGGGGCTGCAAAATCATGGTATCGCAGATAAAAGGAAACAAACAAATGAAACATGTTTTCAGGCACCATCATGGCCAACAGCCTAGAATCGGCCGCCACTTCTCGGTGTGCGAGGGGTGCTCCTGTTGTTGACACTCAAGTCAGTAAATCGGCAAGGCAGACGAATATGCATGTGTGGGCAGGTGAGCAAAACTTACGCAGCACTTGAGAGATCGTCCACGTGGTTGCACATGGCCACAAACAAATCAAAGAAAAGTTGGGTGCCGCCGTTAAACATCTCGAGCTGCATCGTGCCGCTCTTCTTGAAGGTGCTGCGGCAGCGGATGATGAGGGCAAGGTAGTGCGCGCGGAGCTTGGAGTCGGTGTCGGGAGTATGAGCATAGGCGTAGCGGGCGGAGGAGAGGATGATGCTGGCTTGGATGCCAGATTCTGTCTTTGTTAGCGTGGAGATGA
The DNA here is from genome assembly GCA_033296915.1 of Triangularia setosa. Taxonomy (NCBI): domain Eukaryota; kingdom Fungi; phylum Ascomycota; class Sordariomycetes; order Sordariales; family Podosporaceae; genus Triangularia; species Triangularia setosa. The sequence goes on along the minus strand of MU866088.1, from coordinate 201,950 downwards.
ATGAAGAAAAAGGGGTATACATACGAAGACCTTGCTTCCTCAACGAAACCCTTTTCAACTCATCCAGTCCATACTTCTCCGCTGCGCAGTAGATCACCGTGTCCTTGAGCAACTCACCATCAACACTGTGGTGGTAGATGGTAGCGTCGTGGCGTGCTTCCTCTGTCAACTGCTCCATCTCCCATGAGTTGCGCTTCTTGTTGTGCACCAGACGGGGGAAGTAATCGCCCTTGTAGAGATACTCGAGGACAGAAGAAAAGATCTCGGGTTCTTCGTCGGGCAGAGAGATCTTCTTCGTTTGAGAATCAAACATCTGATTTTGAAGGATGTTGAGGAAGAAGGGTGACGTGGAGAGGACATGTTCATGGGCAGCAAAGATACGTTGCTCATGGCCGACGACGAGGGTTACAATAGCAGAGATAGGTGAGTTGCTGATAAAGAAAACATGTCAGCATATCGAAGTCAGCATGCAAGAGGTTTACTTGCTTACTCAAAGTTTGATTGAGACTCGTTGACATTGGAGGCTGTGCCCGCGCGCCGACGAGACTGAGATTCATGTCGTCGCTTCGAGATGCCAGCCTCTTTGCTGAACGATGAACTTGATCTCCCAGCCCGGTGGCCTTTACCGAAGCTCTTGGTACGCAGCTGTTGGACAGGCTCGAAGCGTGTAGAAAACATTGTGTTTGATCTTCTCTCCTTTTCGGTCTTCTATCTTCCTTGAAACTCAGATATCCCTTCCTAGGACTTTGCTGAGATGGCACGGTGGTGGCAGAGGCAGCAGATGTGGTGGCACTCAGCGACACGCAAACGATGCGCGATTAACAAACAGAAATAATGACAGTGAAAAGAGAGACAAAAATCTTGGCGCGGATGGCTTTTTGAAAGATGGCCGATAGACGATGTTGATGACCCTTACCTCTAGGAGTGAGGCGATGAAATGCACTCGATGACAGGACTAGAACAATCCAAGTGCATCGCGCGGGGAAGATGACCCATCTTATATAACGGCATGAGGCGTCCATGCGCAGATGCCTGGAAAATCTCTGCCAGGCGGACTCATGAAGGCTTGCTGGGCGACCGAAAATGGTACACTACCGTATCACAGCTTCACGCGTGATTGGACGCGTTGAGTGTTCTCGGATTGACGGGATATACACGCGATCTCACCTGACTTGGAAGCTAGCTGTTTTGGGCATGACCGACTGGGGTCCACTGGAGTCTGCCAGGGGAAATTCCATGGATCTTGTCCTTTGCAGGGATCAGAGAAGAGGAACTGGATGGACCATGGCCTGTGCGAGGCAAGGGATGGTGTGAATGGAAGGACTCGCGACACTGATGATCAGATGTGAAAACGGTAAAAGGAGGTGAAGGTAAAGGCTGACGCTGCAAGGCTGCCTGCATGTCCCTGGATCACCTGTCTCCCAGCAGTGGCGTGAATTTCTGCTAACCTGCAGCTCGCAAGGCAGCCAGAGCCCCCAGCCTTGTATTTTCAACGACGATGGCAAGGTGCTTTGTTGAAGCCAGCAGTTGAGAATCTAGCTCTAGGTTCGACACATTTCAAATCCCAAGACATCAATTGAGTCAATTGGGCCATTGCGACCCTCAACGCACAGCATTGGCAATAGGTTCGAGTCACAGCTTGTTGGTCCAGGCATTGTGCTCCCGTTATCCTTTAACACAAGCACACCTCGACGCACACCTCCACCACCCACCCAAGTCCCGCACCCAACACAACGGACGGAGCAAACGACCGCTTCAGCCGTGCCGCTAATTGACGTGCTTTAGGTAACATCACTAGGGATTGTCATTGACTTGCTTTTTCGCTGCTGGTTTCGCAAGTTTCTGGGATCTTGGCGCACACGCTGATGCAGCCAACCGGCTCCCCCCTTTTCTGGCCCCTCACCTCTTTTTGCCTGGCCCAATGTTTTGTGCTATAGGTCCGCTGCCGGGGTGATTTACAGGGGCTCAGATCCGCCATACAAGACGCTCAAAAACGGCGCCATCACCGCTCCGAAGTTCATCCCTGAGAAGTGTCCAATGCCCGTTTTGCCAATTTCAGAATTGCTTCTGAAGCAAGCTTTTTCCCAGGGCCTCGAGCAATCGCTTCTTGATGGAACGCAACCGAAGCAACCCCTTTTTCGACGGGAAGGCCGAGTTCAGTGCATCTTCGATATAACCTTTCGGTTTGCTCTTTCGGCACCAACTCGTCCCGCTCAGCCTGGAGGATGTATATGGAGGGTGCTTCCTTACCTTTCTCTTTGGCCTTCTGAGCGATCAAGCTCAGATTGGCATAGCTGTCCAGGTGATTCCGTAGAAAAGGCCATAGGTATTTGTATGGCAGCCACTTCTGGGGATACAACGTTTCGAGCATCGATCGTATCGATAGAAAAGGTGTCTCAAGAATTACCCCTTGGATAGGCAGTTTTTCTGGGATGCGTCCGGCAGCGGCCAGGTTTGTTGCTACTCCCGATCCAATAGACTGTCCCCAAACAAGGAGAATCGGCCTTGTAGTGCTGTCTTTGCCAAATGTTCGCTCGTGGTGTTGCAGAATCCAGTTTACTCCGGCTTCGGCATCAAGGCGGATGCCAGGCTCGGATGCGCGACCACGAGAGGTCCAATATCCTCTGTAACTCAGGCAGACAAAGGTCAACTCCATTGGTGCCAGAGCATATTGTTTGCTGTCACTGATAGCCCGCAACACCCACGACAGGTCTGGCAAGCGAGGGGGGATAGACGAGGCGTTTCCTACCGCAGCGTCAGTCTCGCATACATTGACTGCATATCTGGTGGTGGCTGACCCTGAAAGTAGAGAACATATACATGTGCCACGACAGTCTTCCCGGCGCCCGCGGCTACCTGCCGATTTCCCTTCGGCAGCGGCACCGTCGCAACCGCCATTGCAAGATCTGTTCCATCAGTAGCCTTGGTCCTCTCCTCGCTCCATTGGATCCCCCCGCAGCGGCTTAACCAGTCCATGACACGCTCACTCCTTGCATTCGGGGGTAGCCCCGGCATGTAGATGATCTTGTTTTGGAAGACCACCATCATGATACTTTTCCAAATCCACAGCCCTATCAGCAACCCAGTGAACATGAGCGGCGCCACTAGGATTTTCTGGGTATGAAGTCTGCGGCAGGTTCTATCCATCGGCATGAGAGGGGTGATACGTGGACGAAACCCCTGTGGTGGACCATGCTGGACATCGACACGAAACTGAGGCGATCTCAAGGGACTGCAGCTACGACAACTCATGTGCAGCAAAGATTTGGGGACAGCCTGATGCCATTGGATGTGCCTGCTGAGAAACCGACAACGAGCAGAGAGAACCGCATACGTCCGAGGCATTGGCGGCAGACATTGGCGGGATGGCTCGCGGGATGGCTAGGATAGGATGGCGTGTTGAAACCGCAGAGATCTCGCTTTGTGCATGTATTTCGCGCTCCTCATGCCATGCCCTTGGTCATGTGTCCATCTACCACTCGTCAGACGTGGGGATGAGATGCAGCAAGGCCCACCTGCAGGTAAAGACCCGTGTGAACAAAAGTTGGGTTTGGTGGAATTGGGCCGGTATGGTTGGGCGGAAAGCTGTCCAAGTCCCCAGTTGTTGTCGTGATGTAATTCGTTGAAAAGCAGCTACTTGGCCAGCATTATCGCAAGAGGCTCTGGGAAGATGGGAACCAGAAACCCAAAGATGAGGTTGCGGATGGGAAATTGGGTGTCTAAAAATCAAGCGAGGAATTGTGCATTTCGTCTGATGGGAAATATGATCGAGTGGTTGACGCTGACACTTGGGATGCTGGATATTGACAGCGGGACCGGCTTACCTAACAATCACCGCTAAGCCCCGCGTTGACTTCCCGGCTTAGTGCGTTTCGGGTGGCTGACAGCGGCCGATATGAGGTGATGATAAGCATGGGCGCCCCTCTTTGAAGGCGGCTGGCCGTTGGTCAACCGGTGACCTCAAATTTCTACCGCGTCTTGCTCACAACCACTGTTCAATATAAACTGGCCCAAGTCTCGCTAGGCTGAACATCTACTCCCATTTCTGCCTCTCTACTTGATTCTGAATCGCAATACACATCGATCGTATTCGACCATCGCAAACATCCACCATGCCTGCCCCCGTAGATCCTTCAGGGGAAGTGCCCCGGTCGCCTGGCCACCACATCGAGCTGGTCGATGACAACCCATCCCCGCGGCACGACGGCGAAACCAGTCCTGGGCTTAAGAATAGCAAGGGCTGGGACGGCAAGCTGCGCGTTACAAAGAGCGCCACCCTTGCGAACCCGGAAGCTCTCTCAGATCCCGAGTACTCTGACGATGAGAACGTGGTATTGGGAGAAGAAGTCCCTGCCGACGAGGGCGAGTTCTTTCACTCCAGCACTACAACAGCAATCTCTCAACTAACACCCCCGCTTAGACCTTCTCGACGACGAAGACCCTGAAACCGACGAGATCATCTGCACACACTCCCGCATCCAATCCATCCCCGCCCTCCGCCTTGAGCGCTTCCAAAAGGTCGTCCGCATATGCCTCCGCCAAAACCTGATCCAAGACATCGAAGGCCTCTCCGGCATAGCCTCCACCCTCCAAGAACTCGACCTCTATGACAACCTCATCTCCCACATCGGCCACGGCCTCGAGAACCTCACCAACCTTACCTCCTTGGACCTCTCCTTCAACAAAATCAAGCACATCAAGCACATCTCCCACCTAACAAACCTCACCGACATATTTTTTGTCTCCAACAAGATCTCCAAAATCGATGGCCTTGAGAAGCTGACCAAACTCCGCAACCTCGAACTGGGCTCCAACCGCATCCGTGAAATCACCAACATCTCCCACTTGACAGCCCTGGAAGAACTCTGGGTAGCGAAAAACAAAATCACCTCCCTCAACGGGCTCTCCGGCCTCTCCTCCCTGCGCCTCCTATCAATACAGTCCAACCGCATCCGCGATTTATCTCCCCTGAAGGATATCCCCCAGCTCGAGGAACTCTACATCTCCCACAACGCCCTCGAGTCCTTAGCAGGGATCGAGAACAACATTTGTCTGAGAATCCTGGAGATCTCCAACAACCAGATCAAGTCCTTGAAGGGCTTGGGGCCGCTGAAGGATCTGGAGGAGTTGTGGGCGAGTTACAACCAGATTGGGGACATCAACGAGGTGGAAAAGGAGCTGGGGGATAAGCAAGGGCTGACGACGGTGTACTTTGAGGGGAACCCGCTGCAGCTGAGGGGGCCGGCGGTGTATAGGAATAAGGTCAGGTTGGCGCTGCCGCAGGTGAGGCAGATTGATGCTAGTAGGTTCCCCTCCTCTTCCCTCCCTCTCCCCCTCCCCTCTTCTCTTTAATTTCAAGTATATGCTAACATGGTGGGTGTTGTAGCGTTTGTACGGACAACATAGCCAGCGTTTTGAGAGCTTTGTTTTTTGAACTGTAGTAGAAATTGGCTCGGCCCCGGTGGTAAAGATAGCTTTTTTGTTTTTTTGTTTTGCCTTATTTGGCTCGCACCCTCCATGTATTCCCCTGTTTTTATACCATCATTCATGTTGTTGTCACAAATAGCATTGCAAGGCGGCGTTCTTTGGCTTTTCATTCTTCCTAGTTTAGGGTTCTCAGGAAAGGCACATGGCGCATTCTGTGTACTATGTATTTGATTGTTCCTTTTTCTTCGTGGAGGTATCGCGCGTAGTTCATGTTTGTTGGACAGAACTCTGTCGATTTTTCATGTCTGCCCTCCCCTTTTCACTTATGTTTCGTTTTGGTACACAGCACCTCTGGTTCTTTGGAAGTTAGACCATTAGCGTGATAAGGGCCAGTAAGTTAGGAACGCGAACTGAAATAGGAAATGATAGAGAAATCAGACCTCTATCAAGGGCAGCAATGAATTATTGCCCCTTTTCTTGTCTCGCATCCTTGGGTTGGGAGCATTCCCTATGTTAATGCAGATTATGCATCGGGACGCCAATCTCACAGTTATGCGCACCTTCCAGCATAGACGGCAGTTGAGGTACAAAAGTCAAGTCTTCAGAGACACACACCTCACATATGAAAAGCAGTTATTCGCCATGACCAAAACTTGGATATTGTACTCTCTTCCGTTCTCTCTATGTAAAAGAGATTTCCTCTTCCATAAGTACACATATTTTAAAAGGCTACATATCCTGTCCTCCTGTCTTCTTCCATTCCTCCTATTTCTTTCAGGGGTATGTGTTGGGGGCATTATTTGTTTTCATTCCTTCGTGACAAGTTGACCGGCTGAGGTGGTGCCAGTCAACCTCCCTTCTTCCATCAGAAAAGGGAGGTTAAATCCCAACCATGTACGACACGGCTGAGATGATGGTCAGATCGGCTCGGTAAAGGGGTATTTTTATTTTATTTTGGGTTGCTTGGGCTAATTTAGCCAAAGATCCAAAGGAGCTCGGTGGGGAAGTACTATTCAGATTTGTTAGCGATGTAGAACAAGACGATATTCACAGGGGGAAGCTTACGTTGGAGGGCTGGTTGAAGCGGATGCCGCGGTTGAAGCCGGTGATGGTGGCAATGTCCTCCTCAGAGAGATCGAAGTCGATGTTCTGGAGGTTGGAAACCATGGTCTCCTGTCTGCTAGACTTGGGAATGACAGCAAGACCGCGCTGGGTAGCCCAGCGGAGGAGGACCTGAGAAGCAGGGCGGTTGTACTTGGCGGCGATGGACTTGATGGTCTCGTCCTCCATGAGGGGGGTGAGCTTGACGGCGTGCTGCATGTTGAACTCGAGGAAGGAAGCAGGGCCGAAAGAGCTGTAGGCAGTGACGGTGATGCCTTCGCGCTTGGCAAGGTTGAGGAGCTCCTGCTGGACGAGGTAAGGGTGGTGCTCGATCTGGAGGGTGGCAGGGCGGATCTTGGCATAGCGGAGGAGGTCGTAGATCAGCTGGGATTGGAAGTTGGAGATACCAATGCTGCGGGCAAGGCCGGCATCGACGAGGCTCTCCATGGCGGTCCAGGTCTCCTGTATGGTGGCCTTACTGGGGCGAATCTCATCGCCCTCATAGTGCCAGCCGGGAGGGTAGCGGACGGAGGGGTCGACATACTCAAGGGCGACGGGGAAGTGGATGAGATACAAGTCGAAGTAGTCGACGCCCCAGTCGGCGAGCTGCTTCTTGACGATGGGCTGAACGCGCTCACCATCATGGAAGGTGTTCCAGAGCTTGGAGACGATGAAGAGATCCTCACGCTTCACGATGCCCTCGGAGATGGCACGGGCAACACCCTTGCCGCACTCAACCTCATTGCCGTAGTCTGTGTACAATTCATCTGTCAGCTTCTGTCACTGTGATCATTGATGCTAAGCAGTATCACAGCAAGAATGGCCCGATCACCAACACCGTGGGCCTTCTTCCCCTGGAGTGCCCCTCATCCCGTCTTTCCCCACCCCCCATGCTTGTGTCTTGGTGGGGCAGGGTAAAGAGCGGGCGGGGTAGCAAATGTTCTCAGCTATTCTTCGTGCCCCTCACTTTCAAGCAATACCCTCCTCCCATGGTACCTTGAGAATTGAGGTACAACCAGAGAAAGCGCGAGTGCGGTGTCCGAGAAGCCACGTCGTGCAACGAAATGAAGGGGTAGGTCTCAGCTTACCGCAGGCGCCGTCGAAAAGACGGTAACCGGCCTTGATGGCATTGTAAACGACATCGGCGGCGATGGCGTTGTCGACCTTCCAGAGACCGAAGCCCACCTGGGGCATGTCGTAGCCGCTGCTGAGCTTGATGACGGGGGCCATTGTGTCGGTGTTTTATCTGGTGTGCGAGGTCAGTTGTCAGTGCTTCGTCCTCAGAGTCTCACGGACTGGGCCCAGGAAGACCGAGTGCCAACAGAGGTGGGAGAGTGCGTCCAGGTGGTGATGGTGGGGGTTCACTCACGGGATAGGATGGAAGAGTGATGGATATGTGAGGAAAGATCAGCTGGAACGTCATGAGGGCGTCGAGGAGCTGCCGTGCCAGTACTTATACCGGCTCGCCGTCTCCATACTAAGCTTTCGACGGCCGGAGGGGAAGGCGCCCTCCCATCCTGTGTCCACCTTTGGGCTCTGCGCCGAGTTACGCTTCATCTAGATGATGTGCCGTTGCGCAGGGTCATTCCATCCCGTCTACCTCCTCCCCCTCTCCCGTGTCCCAATTCCAAGACCCGCCCGCATCGTCATACAGCGCGGGAGCGCAAGCTAGAACACCAGGGACCCCCTCACCTGCGGCCTCTCTGCGGTGCTTGAATGCGACAGTCGCATGACCAAGGTCTCGATGATCTCGGCTGGCATGGAAAAAGCGCGTGTTTCTACTGGCCGGCAGCAAGATGTTGAGATGCGTGAGGCGGCTACCTTCCCGAGCTTGCCTGCTTGATTGGCATGGGTAATGGGAGCAGCCCGTCTGTGCCATTGTCCACTGACACGGAGCTCGAAGCTGTGGACCCCAGTGGTGAGAGCCCATTTGTGCGGTTGAAACGGGCATCTCTGTTTTTGTTGGAGAAGCTGTGGATTCTTCGAGGGGTGAGTGGAGCATCACGAAGTGGCCGCTTAAGAGGTACAGGAATTAGCCTCGTAGCATCGTGTATGTACCAAGTAGTACCGGCTCTGTTCCTAGCCCATTGAGGCTGGCTTCAAGATATTCTCATGGTGTTGAGAGGGTCCCTTTTCAGTCCTGGTGATCCAAAACGGGACATCGCGATGTCTCTTTTGGAGGGGGGAGGGGGGTTAACTGCCATATTGGTCCAGATCTGAGGACGCTCACCTGGTACCATGATACCATCCGGATGGAACGCAGGCAAATGGCTCTGGACGGACGTGGCGGAGGGGTTTCTCTGTCTTGCAAGTTTGATGCAGGGCATGTCCCACTAGAGCTGTGGAAACCGAGATGTTCGACTTGACCCGGTAACCCGGTGCATGTTCCTCATTTAGCCTGAAGAAGGCCCCGCCAGAAGCCAACCGGATAATTAGCAGCAAAAAGGCGAGATATCCACCATGGACCTCCTATCTCGCCGCCGGCCTCACTCTCGCGCGCAAGGCTGCCGTTGTCTCGGGAACCTTGTTGCACCACACCCTGGCTGTATGCCGGTGGTGAAAAAGAGAGCAGGTTCGACCATCTGTCATCTGACTGCAAAGACAGGCAGAAGCCATGTTCTGCCGGGCAATATTTCCGGATGAAGTTGCTAGTCTGCTGGAGTTGTGTAACATCAGTCTTGCCATTGGGCATGTGTAAGTGGAAATCAGAAAAACATGCTGAATCATCTGATGAGAGAAAAAGCTGGAAGAATAGCGAGGCTGAAATGAGATGAAGTTGAGAGTTGATGTTGGAACGGTATTATTGAGAATTGAGAACCTTGATGGTCCGTCCACATGGTCGCCAGCCTATCGTGTCTAAATGAGACATCAGCTCTTGCCCTATTGGGTACACAACCAGACTGCTGGTCCGTCATCTCATGCTTCTTTTTGAGCCTCCCAGTTCCATCAGGAACACAGAGACTTACCGGCTCAATTTTTGGTTCTTGCACCTCTCTCACCACACTCAAGGTGCACGTTATGTTCATCGATCGCTTGATTGTACCACAGCATCCAGCATGGGCATTCAAGTTCAGAGAACATGGCACCAGAGGTTACTTCAAGCAATCATAATCCCAGAAAGACACAAGATAGACGAGCCAGGCTCTCGGCACCTATATTTTCGAGCTCTTCTCTTGAGCCCAAGCCTTCCATGGCCTATGGCCCATGGTACGCCCTCAGCAAGCCATCCACGTTGCGAGAGGAGGGCACCATGAGAACCAACCAAACAGGAACCACAAGGTCCATCCAATGGAAAGCAAGTGGGACAACACCGTTATTGCAACTGTCCTGTCACTTTGTATCCCCACATGGTTCTCCAACTCCAAAGGTTCTCAAAGAAGCTTATTCTCCTGCTCTGGAACCCAATCTCTTCGCGTTGCCTCCTCTTTATCAGTCTCCACGATTTCCACTTGAGCTTCCAACACACTATTAACCTAAGAAGACAGCCCTCCCCATATCCCCTCTCACTGAATCAGCTGAAGGGTGGTCGTACACTTACCATGTATCCAAGTACATGACGTTTGTACTTATTCATTACCACTACATCCGCCAAGAAACCTCCCAACGGCCACCAGGCAAGGTACATGCTACCGTCATCCACCGTAGCCTCGCCATCTCCGCCCTTTCCACACCTTTGTAACTAAAAACAGCACTCCTAAATGCATTAGCTCCCCTTCCAGGCTCCCGTTACTCGCTCACCCTCAGCGTGGATCCACAACCTGTAGCTATGCCTACCTGGGCAGTACCTCATGAAGGGCCCATCCTAGATAGGTAGCTTATTAGCTCGATGTGTATCCAATTGTAGGATGAGTCTCAATTACCCAGGAGATCAAATCAGTGTCGGGTGCAGGTCACGTGTATCCAACCTCCTGCATCGAACACATCGCCCCCCATCTCTCTTCATAGGAGACTTAAGACATAACCGTACGTAAGAACTTAGTTATGGATGTCAGGAACCACCATATTTAGTACTACAGCGAAAAGAACGCGCACATTAACATGAAGATACACTAGTAGCTCTGCTCCTATTTACCATAACCATAAGTAGGTAGCCAACAGCAGCCAGCAACCAGAATCTATTCCCTAACTAGAAATAAAGAGACAGTGATAATCAAGCAACACCCTCAGAACCCAACTCTGAATCTTGACATGATCTAATAAACAAGATATCTCATCATCTACAACTGCAAACCCCCCCTTACAAACCAGCACACCTATCAAGACCACAGCGAATCCAGAACACCACGCCGATTTTTAAACGCCGTACTATCTCCTCAAACATCTAGCCCCACTCCCATCCACCCTCTAAGCCCCTGAGTTATCTCTGACTAAAAACTACAAGGAAAGGAACCACAGTGTTTGTACTCTGCCGCAGGGTGTGTTAATGGGTCTAGGGTTGGTTGATGGCTTTTGGAGCACGTTGGCGGTTTTGGAGGAGGTTGGTGGCTTGGGAGGAGGCTGATGTTTTTACTACCTACCTAGTATTCCCCCGAGTTACGACAAAGTGTTCTGATGTTAATACACCCAGGTGTACACCGTCTAATTGTTTTTTCATGCAAGATAGTGAAAGCTGGGGCGCAAAAGTTGTAAGCAAAATTATCTGCAAAAGAAGTAGAATCTTTCTCTTTTTTATTTTTTATTTTTTATCTAGAACCGCCCTTCGCTAAAAAAACCCCCCCTAATTGAACAGAAGAACTTCCAAAAAACGAAAACCACAAACTTATTCCAACCAGAGAGCTAGGATACCAAAAAGCAAAACGACAGAGCCACCTGCCCACCCACCCACCCACCCACCCAACCTACCCTGACTCTGTCTTTGCCTTTCTTTATAATGATGCCGAGCACCACCACCAACGCTCACCCCTCCCGTTTACGCTGCTCTTTATACATATCTTTCTTTTCCTTTTGCCTTCGCTAACCCAAGGCACTCACCCACCCTAATAAGAAAAGAAAATGGTATCATCCATCCTACCCATCCCCCCTCCTGCCATCATCATATACCTTCCCCCTTCTCGAGCCGTGTGGCGTGCACCCAAAACATCTCGTGTGTGAAAGCAATCATTAACAATTACAATATTGTTCCTGCATTCAACAAACCAACCTCTCTTCCATCATACAAACCACTCAATCACAACACCCACCACCGTTCCAACACCCCTTCCTCTTCTCGCTGCTGCCGCCGGCGCCCTTCTAAGACAACCCCAAGAACTTGCCACTTTTCTTCTTCCCCAGCCCAAAAGTGAACCTCTCCATCAACGCCGGCTTATGATGATCCTTGTCCTTCGTCGGACTGCCCCCAAACTCAGGTGCCGTGTCTGATCGTGATGGTCCCGGAGAGTGTCCGTTTTGTGGAGCAGACGACGTCCCGTTGCTTCTGATGCCGTTGAGATGAGGCAAGTGGCTCAGTGACGGCACAGGAGGCAACGCGTCATGGCTGTTACTCGACTCCCCAGCAGCCGTACTAGCCCTGCTCTCCGTCTTGTCACTCCTATCGCTCCTGTCGGCAGCTTTATCGTTGTTCTTGTCCTTCTCCTTATCGTTGCTCTTGAGGAAAGCGAGGCTCTTCCGCGTCATTGTTTTACTGTTACGACCGGCGCGGTTGAAGAACCCTGCTGGGCCTGTGAACCTGGTGTCTTTATCAACAGAGGGATTTTCGACGGTGAAAAAGTCAAAAGCGTCCTTCTTACGGCGCTTCTCTTCCTCATCTTCGGTGGTGGAGTCGCGAGACTTGTCAAGTTTCTCCTTGGCGGCAAGTTTGGCTGCTTCCTTCTCTGCTGCTTTTTCGGCGGCTTTCCGGGCTTTCTCAGCCTTTTCTTGAAGCCTTTGCTCCTTTCTGACTTCCTCCTTCGACTTGGGGGGTATCGTTGCTGCTTCGTCGGCCTTTGTCATGACCGCCGAGCCAGGTGGTGGTGCGGCGACTAATGGATGACAATAACCTTCAGGTTCAGCTGGTATCACAGGCGAGGCCAGTACGGATGCTGGGCTTAGACTGTCAAGTGGTGCCGATTTAGTTTGCTCCAAAGTAGCCAAAGTCTCGTTTTCTTCTAGGGTTGGCAACGGTTGGGTGCTGAGTCTCGTCAGTGGTGGCGGTTGCGTGCCGTTAGTCTGTTCAGCTGTCACTGTGGCTGATGCGAGATCTGCTGCTTCGCTAGCTTCCCGCACCTGATCCAACCCCTCAGCATCCATCTCTTCTCGCACCTTCTCCCACGTGGTCTCCTGGTAAAACAATACATAGGCGCATGCCATTCCTGGTTTGTCGCCGAAAAAGTTCTTAACAAAGTGCTTGTCCACCGGCTCAACCATTTCGTCATCAAAGAGAAGCCAACCTCGATCCTTGGTCTTGATAACCGACACATAATGTCCATGGTAGGCGTTGCCTCCGATGTGGATAACAACCGCATATAACTCATACAGCCGATCCTGGTCCTCGGCATCGTCCGTAGTGTTGAACATGCGGATATGGTAAGGATATACTATCCGATGGAAGAGCTTCTGTAGCCGGCTGTAATCCTCGGTATACTTGAATCTTTTCAGATGTAAAGCCAGCACCTTTGGTAGTTTCTTGACCTTCATCCGCTTCTCAGCCTCTTGCAAACCACCACAATGGTCGCAGTGGAACTTGTTCCGCTCGCACAGCATTTCCTCGGCTGAAAACTTTTGCAGGCATGACGTTACTGATGAGTGCTCCTCGAGATCGATCGATAGATCCAGAAATGTCTCGTCTCGTTGTGAGGCTGCTTCGCAGGTCAAGCATCTGGTCTCGGATGTCAAAACGCCTTCAAAAATGTCGTGTACCCATCCAGCCCCGGGAGTTCTTGCATCAACGGCATTGCTGTTGTGTATCGATGTAGTGTCTGGTGAGTATACTATGCCGTCTTTGTCGGTACCTTCTGCCTGTTCCAGCAGCATGCGCTTAGCGTTTGCCTCCACATTGGCAATAACATCGTTCAGGATCAGGCCGTAGAATTCGTGCGCGTCCTGGTGCATCGAGTTTCGAAACATTTCATTGTCTCGCTTGAAGATATCCAGAAACCGCTGGGGACTCAACACTCCGGTACGAGACGGGCTCTCGATAAGGGCTGTAAATATATCCTTGAGGCCGGTAAACGTGCATTCCTGCATGCCATATGCGTCTGGGTTCTCCTGCGCAAGCTCCAGGACCGGGCCTTTGATCATGGCCTGTTTCTTCTTGTACTCTGGCGCATCGGGCCTGTCTTCGGGACGTACAGGTGTGACACCGGGAGCCAGCTGCCCTCCACCCAGTACCTGTCGCTGCTTTGCCTGAGCCGAGATCGCCTTCCCCTTTGCGTCTTTTGGATTCGGTTGTATTGGCTCTCGTATTGTTACGTTAACCTTATTTGGTGTGCCGTTGGGGTCGCCATTAGGCGGGAGCAAAGGATAGTTGACGACATTTTCTCGAAAAGGCTCGGAATAGTAGAGTGCCTGTAGTATAGAGTTGCAATAACTATTGTATTAGGGGGTCAGTCGTGGTCTGCAGAGTTCCGCCTCTGAACCTAGGCATACCATGTGTTTCCAAACTACAAAAAGGCAATATATGTTAGCTTTGTGACGTGCATTTCGACCTGGTATAGAGCAGGCCTTACATTTTCCAGCCCAAAGAACTTGTCGCTCCCATCCGCCCTAATTGCTCCGGCATTTTGGAGCAACTTTTCAACCGGTGTCAAGTCGAGCGCAGAATCATCCTTTTCTTTGCCCTTTCCCTTTGACGATGTGGTGCTGTCAGACTTGGAGCTTGCCTAAGGTCAGCGTTAGTAACGTAGGTGGAGAGCCGTCGACATTGAGCATCGGGTTCCACGCAACAGCAAGGTTAAATAAACACCCGCGCTCGGAACATTTAGGTGTACATACAGTGCCGGCACCCTTAAGTTTCTGGAAAAACCCCGCCATTGTGAGCGCCGAAAAATGCTAACCCGGCGGCGCGTCACTTGTCAGGCGGGGAGGGTCGGTCGTTGTTCGACCGCCGCAGAGCCGTCGACGCGGGGACGAAGCAGGTAATAGGATCAACTGAATATGCCGAGGGGTCTGGTGTACGAAGCATTCGCCAATCGATAGGGACTACCGGAGAAGTAGCTATGGGCGGACTGGAGCAATGCTCGACGGGAACGCTCGGATGACGAATGGCGTATGCGCGTAGGGGTAGCGCAGTGGCTTTGGAGTCGCAGGATCGGGTCAATCCCCGGCGCGTCGTCGCTCGTGTGATCCGACGATGCGTATGCGGTATGTGGTATTCAATGCGTTCTGTGATCTCTCGCGTCTGGGTAGATCTAGGGTGGATACTTTGAGAGAGAGATGCGCGGGATCGAGTTGCTTGATGCAATCAACAAGGTAAGCTCTCGGCGTTGCGACCCATCAGCAGTTGACTTATCGATAATGGCAATTGGACCAAAGAAGGGCTGAGCTTTCGAACACCCGACGGACGGAGGTCTGGAAAAGGCGTAGACAGAAGCCAACAGCTACGGCAAAGAAATATCGAAAAAAGGAGCAGTGGACGTTGAGGCGTCTTGGACATGCAGTTCAACCTGGATGGACAAGTTCCTGTATGTACTTTACACCACAGTGGGATTATTGCCAAGTACCCGACTGCAACTCAGAGGATCCGGCTCGATTCCAGAATAGTTGAGTGCTCAGGCGGGGGTGGGGCCACAAGGAAGCCCCTCCGCCGCAGCTCGAGGTCCAAAGGTCTGCCAGGACTCCCCTTACTCACACCATTCCACAGCCTACATTTTCCACCTCTCAATGCCTCCCTTTTGGCTTCTACCTATAATTGTTGGGTCATGAACACCCAGTGCTGGGAACAGCAAGTGGCACACTTCTGACTACTCGGCCAACATAGTCGGCAAAATTACAAAGAGCGCCATAGCAATGCACCATATGCACCTCGGGTAGTCTGGTGAGTGGTAGCCGAGCTCAGCATCTTCCTGTTTCCGTCGTCTTGTCAAGTCTTCCGAGTTCCGGCATCTCTGGGGTTCGTCAACGGTTTCTAAAGTCTTGACCTCCGCCAATTCTACAGTAGCTGCCAGCTCGAATGGAGCTGCACGCTTGACTGCCGTTGTTCCAAGTGCCCGCCCTAGCGGATAAAGTGAGGTTCGCCACGGTCCATCGTTAACTGTCGCCCAGCTTGTTTATTGTTATGCTGAAGAATGTCCTCAAAGTAGAGCTCTCTAATACCCAGCCTATGCATACCGCTCACAAGACTGCCTACAACAAGCTTTGTGGCGGTTGTCATGGTCGTAAGCCGAGTGATCTGTGTAATAGCTGGGCGATTCAAGCTCAGCTACCAGCGCATGACCATGATCAAGAAAGAGGAAAACCCTTCCTGGCTTCCTGACCTGCTTCTTCAGACGTTACATGCCCGACGGTGTGGTTGCAATATAGGTTGGCCGTAGGCAAGTCGAAGTGCCAGCAGCTTCCCAGACCGGCTCCAGTGGAACGGAATCGAGGGCCCTGCTTGGCTACGATTCGTCCATAATATTCGGCGGGTTTTAAGGCCATGGATGCCACGCTGACAATCGCGTACAGAACGGGAGTGACGGCGAGCCTCCAGGAGCGCGGAAGTGTGGGGTAAAATCTAAGACATTGTGGCCTTCCAGACAGTTAGTTCGCTTGCGTGCCTTGAGTTTATCCGTCCTTCCTCAATGGCACGGGAGGCGGAATATCTCGCCCGGGAGAACATTGCCCTTTGTCTCTTGGCAATTATTTTGACGATATCGGAACAGCTGTCGATTTGTCTGCTCGTCACTATCTATCCTGTCTCTCACGGACGTTCGCTCTTCGGGGGGCTTCCTGCTTTTCTCTTTGATGACGATTTGGCCCCCCCGCCCCTTGGACCCTTGGCTCTAGATTCGCAATGTAGGCCCGTCTTTGCGGAAGGAAGGTCAACCAACGATTCTTCCCGTGTGGCTACTCCTCCTTGGCCATCCCCTGACCTGTTGAACCAGTGGGACATGCAGCGCAACTCGCCTCGCATTAGCCCTACAACACCTCGTACGTCAACCTGTTGATCCTCACTGGTGAGGATCTCGCACTGGATTCGGCATATGGAGCCGACGACAGCTCAGGCCAACCACCAGATATTCCGTAGCCCACCGCCACCATCATCCATAAACCTCTACCAGGCACCGCAAGGCGCCCCCGAAATCTGCCAGATGACGAAACAGCTTCTAACCCACGGTGCTTGTTTTTTATTGCGAAGGTTGTATGATACTAAAAACTCCCGGATAAATACCTCCACATGCATCTACATACACCTTATTTGACCCTTGGGTTCCACGACAGTCCTTCTGTTGTACCCTCCTTTCTTGGTTTCAAATGTTTGTCTCACAGAAGGTCTAATGGAAGACGAGAAACTGACCGAGAAAGTCGCCGGGTCGGGTAGGGCAGAGAGCAGAAGAATAAGGGTATGACCACCTGCAGAACCATAGCGAGCGGGCGAATCCCGATGCATGATTACGTCAAGGGCATGTGTGTATCTCTGTCACATTTCTAGAAAGAGACCTCGTGATAAGTCATCTGGGGTCTAGTTTTGAAGAGGCGGCAGCATTTCAACGACTTGAACGTTGCCAGAGACTCGATACGAGAAAAAGTAGGAATACGTCCCCGCAAATTGAGCTGATGGTCGCGGGAAAAGGCTCAGAAAGAGAGGGCCGGTGATAGCCGTGGACTATAATGGCTCATACGACCTCTGAAGCCTCCGACTCGGAAGTGATTCTGCAAGTAAGAGAAAGCTGTATTACCATATGGCCCTGAGGGCCAATATGATAAAGCATCGAGGTTTACGAGGCAGGACCACCTGATTACCAATATATAAAAACTTAGAGTAATCTTAAGCATGTACGATAATAGATCACAACCCATAGATTATACTCAAACCAAGAGGCAATTTCCGCTGTCGCTGAAACATAAAGAAATCTTTCACATTCTACCATTACGAACCCTCCCCTCCCCCCCTTTTTCTTTTTTTTTTTTTTTAATATATATATTTATTTATTTTTATCCTAGTTCCATTGCTACAAAGAGGATACTTCGTCTCACGTCACCTCGTCTACTTGTTCGTAAAAATGGACATTAAACCAACCTATATAAAACAAAACCTGCCTAATGTGTACATATCCCTGCTTACCACATGTCCTTTCCGTGGTTTCACGTTCCTGTCTTGACCAGAACTGGTCCGCAACACTTTCCTCCTTAGACACGAAAAACAAATAACCAGAAACTCGAAACTATTAGACACGAAACCCAAAACCAGCAAAATCAAGAAAATAATGCGCATCAAAGGATAGCGGTAGGTCTTAGAAAAAAGATATCAATAGGCCTCTAGGTTTTCATGATCTTCTAATACAACTCTCGACTATCCCTAGGCCAGGTGTTCTTGTATTTGCAGTTTCCAAAACTTTTTTAATTTCCCACGCGACAGTCAGCCATGAAATTATCAGGACAGTAACAAAATCTCTCTTCACTAAAACCTACACAAGAAAAAAACCAAATCTCAGAAACCTATCGTTCATTGCTTTTGTACATATCCAATCCCCCCTCCCCTTTCAACATTATCT
The DNA here is from genome assembly GCA_033296915.1 of Triangularia setosa. Lineage (NCBI taxonomy): Eukaryota > Fungi > Ascomycota > Sordariomycetes > Sordariales > Podosporaceae > Triangularia > Triangularia setosa. The sequence goes on along the minus strand of MU866088.1, from coordinate 183,813 downwards.
TTGCTATCAAACAGTACACAAAAGATCACCCCTATATGTAGCCCTCGCGAGCCACCATCTATCTCCAACCATTCCTCAATTAAACCACTATCCCCGACCCCTCCGTCCCAGTCCTCTGCTCCTCCGTCTCCGTCTCATCACCCTCATCATCGCTCATCACCCGGCTCTGAGCCTCCTGGTACTCATCCTGCGTCTCCTCCGCCTCCGTCTGCTGGTCCTGCTCATGCTCCTTCTGTTGCTGCTCCCCATCCTCCTCCTTCTCGACGTAAACAGGGGCGCCCAACTCCTCCTCCTGGCCACCAACCCATACCTTGTTGAGCTCCTTCTCAATCTCCTCCCGTCTCTTCTTCCACTGCTCAACCTGCGCAAGCCTCTCCCTGAGATCATGAAGTTCCTTCTCCACAGCCATCTTCTCACGCTCCGTGCCGATTCGCTGAACCTCCCACTCGTCGCCGCGCTCGCCGAGGCCGAGGACGAGGTTGTAGGTGTGGTATTTCTTGAGGGAGGCACGCGTAGAGATGGTGATGAGGGCTAAAAAAGCACACATGTTAGTTTTTTGAAACATCCAACCAAAAAAAAGCGGTGAACACGGTGGTGACTTACTGATACCCTTCTCCTTACAAGTCTCATACAACAACCCCTCCACATCGCTGCTTACCGCGCTCGTGCCCTCGTCAATAAATGCATATTGCGGCTCATGATACAGCAACCTCGCAATCGCCAGCCTCTGCTTCTCACCGCCACTCAGCACATCCTTCCACTCCTTCCTCGTGTCCCATCCACCCTCACGATCAGGCAGGTACCCAAGCTTCGCCTGTTCCAGGGCCTTCTTGAGATCGTACTCATTCTTCCTCTTCTCCCTCATATCCGCCTCACCGTCAGGGTAGATGACCTGATCTCTCAGGGTACCGATGCTGAGGTATGGTCTCTGAGGCAAGAACATGATCCCATCTTCACCATTGTTCTTCGGGCGCGAGACAAGACCGCGGTAGACAGGCCAAAGACCAGCAATCACTCTCGCGATAGCAGACTTGCCAATACCGTTGGGTCCCGAAATCAAAAGGTGATCACCCCGTCTGACGATCAAGCTCAGACTCTCAAGCAGCTCCTCGCCACCCTGAGGCCACAGCCCCGGTGCAACAATCGGCACGTTCTCCAACCTCACACCATCAAACCCCTTCTGAATCGTCCCCTGCACATCACTCAACGAATACAACTCATTCTCCCTCCCCCTAACATAATACGCATTCGCATGCGCCCGGTGCAGCGTCGAAATCAGCGTATACACTCTGCTCGTGTATCCAGCCAGCTCGCTCAAATCCTTAATGCTATACATCATCCTCCCACCCGCATCAGCCAAACTCAACATCAACCTCTTGTTGGTGATGAAGTCCTTCATCCTTTCCCTTTCTCTGCCTCCCTTCACCCCCGCCGCTCCAGCTTGCTCGGTCGCACCGCCCAATCCACCCCACGCAGGGAGGAAGACTGGCAGCGAGGACAACAGATACCCGTAGGCACTCCAGCTGTACTTCAAAATGAAGTCTTCCAAAATGTTGTACCGGATCTTGAGCATATAAATCCCCTCCATCCAATTCTTCAAGCTCTTGAATTCCCTGTTCAAAAACGTCTTTTCCATCTCGGCACCTCCGTAAAAAGCAACTTCTTCCGCGTTGGCGATCAACCTCGCGTGCAAGCTCCTAAAGTCACCCTCCTTTCTGCCTTCCACTGCCTTGAGTTTTCCAAAGGGAGGGGAGAGTTTCCTCAGAATGGAGGCAGTCAGGAAGTAGTTGCTTAACAATCCTGTGAGAGCCAATGGACCAAGAGAGCGGTAAAGTTGGTAGTTGAATACACAAATATCCACGAATGGCTTTCCAAGTGATGAGTAAAGATTAGCGGCAGCAGCGCAGAATTGGGTTAAATCCTGGGTGATGAACTGATCTGCTCCTTGGCCGACACCTCCGTCAAGGTTGTGGAGTTTGTAGTAGTTCAGGTTGTCATTTAGGTACAAGTCGTGAATGTACCGGGTCAGGCGAGTGCGGAAGGCAATCGATACCTTGGATTCGAGGTACTTGATCATGGCGTTGGTGTATGAAGCGAATCCTCCCAGACCGCACCACTTGGCTAGGCCGAGGAGGAAAGCTTTCCCGTTGCCTGCGACGAGGTCACGGACGATTTCACCGTCTAGACGGGCGACTACTAGCGAGAGATAGGTGCGCAACATCAGGAAGGCGCCATGACTGACGAGGAGACCGGCTTCTTTGCTTGTCCAGCGGGGTATCATGATGCTCATAAGACTGAGGAATTGATGGAGGAAGGCGAGGTTAAGGCCGGGCTTGGTTTGAGCTGCCGGGACGTGGCCATCTCCTAAACCTGATACTCGGGGTGGGTTGAGGAAGAGTCTGCGATGGGCTTCGAAGGTGAGTGGCTTGGTGCTGGAAATAACGACCTTGGAGGTGCCATCTTTGTAAGGGACGTAGATGGTACGAGAGCCGTCCTTGTTGTGAAGCCAGGAGTTGGTGCGCACAAGTTTCCTCCCCGTTTCGCGCTCCTCACGCTTGCGCTTCCATTTCCGCCGGGTGCCCTCGCCAGCGAGGATAATGGAGGTGGCGAGAGCGAGGGTGCATAACAGGCGCGTGGTTTTGGAGGTGTTGCGCAGCTTTGTGCGAATGAGTTCGCCATACTTTTCGACAAAGGCGGCAATTACCTCCTCAGCGGCCGAATGCCGGAGGGTTGACTGAACTGCCATGGCTGTAGTCGTGGTTGTAGTCGTCGTCGAGGTGCAAGTAGCATGCGACGAGAACGGAAAATGGGCGTGTAGTTCTGTTGTTCCTCCCGAGCCCCCGGGCTCAAGCGCTCTATTCCATTCGGGCTCTTATATATTTGTGCTGTTGTTTCTTTATTACGAGGGAGACGCAAAGCGGTGTGGTGTAGTGGTTGTTAAGGAAGCGGAAACCAAGTCCCGTAGAATTTTGGAAACAAAACGGCGGCGAGTGCGGGTTTGGTTTAAACCGTAAAAGAGACGCTTGTGTTTGTTGTCGGACAGTCGAGGTGCGTCGGTCCTCGAGTAAACATTGGGTTAGGATGAGTTGTGTTGAAGAGGATCGCTTAGAATTGGACGTCGTGTTTGTCGTTCACTCGGTTATGGCTTGTTGTTAGACATAAAGAATGGCATGTGAACATCCCGAGGTGTCGCTGCTCCAGCCACAGCATGCTGTGTTCAACGTCATCGCCCCCAGAAAGCAAGCCACTGTCCCTGGTCAGGTGCGCCCCTAGGCGTGCGGCTTGGGGTCCCAAGACCCGGGGACCTACCCAATTCAGTGGGTTTTCCCCGCAGCCATCGTTGAAAAGGGCGGGGCGTTTATCCACATTTCTCACTGTGCATCAAATATTGATGTTCCTTTCCCGAAACCAAGTCTTGAATTCCTGGAGAAGCCTGTCACCGCATGTGCCCTTTCCATCAAACGACAGTGGGAAAGTTCAGGAACACAGATGTTTTCAATTATCCTCAATATAAATTCGTGTTAGGGTCAGACTCGAACTGTCTTGGTGCTCATGGTGGAGATTAGTAAGTACACTGTATCGAAGCGGAGAAAGGACGGAAGTCTCCCAAAAACTGCTCAGAGGCTGAAAGATCGATCTGAAACGGTAGATTTTTCACATCTTCACATGGACTTGGTTGTTCACCCTTGACTATTTGTATCCTATTTCTGTTTAAGGCTCGTGAAGAGGCGTACAACAAGTCTCGGGCACCCAGAACGGGATGGCACCCCAGCTCCCATCTGGTTCGCCAATCCCTTGCAGTTGCAGACCGGAAGATGTGGTGCGGAGCAGGCCCGTGAGGCGACCTCTATGATCCAGGTCCGCCCTCTCCTTAAGAAGACCCGGCAGTCAGGGACCAGACATCCATGACTGTCCCTTTAGAAACAAGAGGCTCTGGGAGACCCCAGCGTCTCAATTCAACAGCGATAAAGCAGAGGTGATGACTGGCTGCGTGGTTGTCCTTCTGGTGCTGACCCGTCACCGTCCCGGGCGGTAACATGGCCAATCATATCGGGCTTGGCTACGGCATCCTCCAACAGCCCAATGTTCTCCAGCATCCCCTGCCGAGGACCGGTCTCGAGCAGATGCAGCTCCCCTCCAGCAATCCCCGGCCGAAGCAATGCGGACCGCTCGCACGCCATGACGGGCAAGACGAAGCAGTCGATGGCTTGCGGGGGGTTGCCTGCAGACTCCAGTTCGACTGTGGAGAGAATGCAAGTCTCCTGAGGGTCTGACACTGGACAATTGGGCAATTGGGCGACTGGGCTCTCATGCAGTCGCAGAACGTTGCGACAAATGGCAACGCATGCCCCAATCAAGCTTAACCCTGGCAATAAAACGACGCGCTCTGCCAGGTGGCTGCGTATTCGCCTCATCATTGATTTCACTCAGCCTGGCTTGCTTGAATGGACAGAGACACTCAGCAGAGTGAACGGTGTTGGATCAAGTCTCAGAAGGCTTGGAATGGAAAGGGGCAGAGGAGGGTCCACGATGCCGTGGAACCCTTGACCTATAAAATTGACTATAGCGATGCTGTCCAGTGCCGGCGGTCTGCAACTTGGGCTGCCACTTAGTTGCATGTCATTGTTTGAGAAGAAGCCATGTGGGAGAGCGAGGGGTTGAATGAGAGAGTCACGCACGCTGCATGTTTGCTTCTTTGCAATGACCTTTCTGTGCTGCTTCACACTCTCGAGAAGCTGCATTTCTGCAACGACACAGCGTGGAATCACCAGCCCAGCTTGTAAACACCACACAACCCTCCCATCTCAGCACCCACTTTGCCCAGAGTTGCGGGCGGCGGGTCTGGGACGGATTTAAACTAAACAGATGTATCTGTTGGGTAAAAAGTACCTGGCAGCTGCTGGGCCGCGATGAGACGTGTTAGTAGAATGCGTGCCTAGGCCTTTTGAAACCACACAAATGGCTGCTGTGGCTCTACGCGCCGCGGCAGGCACTATCGCCTGGTAATAGCACATAGTCTGCACCACGTAGCCGCAAAGTTACTGGGCTGGCTGGGTAATTTTCCCTGAGGGCAATCCGCTAATCCTGTCTTGTCCTCCTTGTTCCCCCATCGTTCTCTGCTGCTGCGCTGCACTCAAGCCATCCCAGAACAAAGACCCATCACCTTTAAACTCCATCATCTCGCTTGTCCACCACGTCCCTCCTCAGCCGCTGATACGCCCATCCTCTTTTTTTTCCCCTTCAACCATCCCAAGGCCATTGTCTGGTCTCCGGCGTGCGATTCTTCAATCCGTGGGCTCCTTTTGGTCCTCGAGTTCCCTCCTCCTAACCCTCGTCCCTTTTGCCTCGAGCTGCCAGTTCCCTCGCTTGACAAGACACGCCCAAGTCGTGTGCTCGGTCCCTTTCCCGATCGGCCTTGTCTGCGCGCCAATTTCCCGTTTGCACCGACCGTCACATCACGGTTCGCATCGTCCTCCTCGCGGCTTTCTTCTTCCTCTTCTTACCGATATTCTTCACCGAGAGCTTCGCGTGCTCGATTCGCAGCAACGGCTTCGTCGACAGTTAGGAAAAGGTGGTTCGGGACGAGTGAAGCGGCCTTGAAGGGCCATACTCCGCTGAGATAGGGGTTGGGTCGCGCGCCGAGCGTTCCTTGGATCCGATCTTTGAATCTTGAAAGGTGGGTGATGACATGCGATCGCGTTTGGGAACATTTTGGGCTTTGGGTGGTTATGCGGTGATGGGGCATGGCAGGTCACCAAGTCGAATTGGCCAGCCAAGCATCAAGCTCCCCCCATCACGGCGCCCAACATGCCATCGCGCTCCCAAGCTCAGATCCTACCTTGCACAGTCTCTTAAAAGCTGCAATGGATTGACCAGTCGATGCTAACTACGGCAATGGATAGGTTCTAATTCGTCTTCATATATCTTATACATTAAAATGGCTTGGGGCACCGAAGAGAGGGTGCCAGCGGCTCCTGGGAGTTCCAAGGAGAAGGACACGCTATCAGCCGAGGATGGGAAGAAAGGCCGGGGTCTTTTGCCTGTGCCATCAAGGTCATCGTCTCAGAGAGCATCCCCAACGGCTACCGGCCTGAGCGGCGCAACTGCGAGCGATCCTAGAGATAGTATCGGCGGACATTCCAAGGAATCCAAAGGCAGTATGTTGGACCAGAATCGCAATGGAAGCGCATCTAGTAACCGTTTAGGTATGGGAACAGGACCAACAGCGACTCCGGGACAATCTGAACCGAGCTCACCGGCAGCTCCATCTCACAAGAAGAAGAAGGGCGGATTCTTGGCCATCTTTGGCTGCTGTGGTGTGCCGGACAATGCCAATGGGCTGGAGGCCGAGGTCCCTCATCGTCTCGACAAGATTCCCGCCCGGCCTACCACAGCTAGCCGGCGAACGGCCACGCCATCGGGCGAGCAACCATCTGGGAGCAAGACACAGCTTTCCGAGAAGGAGCCAGGTCAACAAGCACAGCAGTCTTCTCTGCAGGCCCAGAAGAACGGGAAGCGGATCTCGGGTGCTAGCACTCAGGACCAATCTACCGTGGGTGATCGCGATGGCGAGTCGAAGCAAACAACGCTTGTCGGTGCAGGATCCGGCAATCCTTCAATCTCGGTCGACCCCCCACACAGCGTGACAAGCGCGGATGAGACGATTCACGAGAATGCCTCTGAAAGAGATGCAGAGGGTGATGTCTCTATGCCCGATGCTGACAGCTCGAGACAACAGAACGCCCAGGGATCTGCAAACAGCGCTGACGAGCAGCTCCCGAAGGTTCCTCCACCACCCCCAGGACCGGTGCCAGCAGTTCCGAATGCGCCAACATCCACGTCAGTGGAGAATCCAGCTGTGTTTGCCCCTGAGGAACGGGAAAGATGGCTCCTGCCTCCTCAGAGACCAGAGCACAGGGGAAGAAAATGCTTGGTTCTTGATCTCGATGAGACGCTTGTCCACAGCTCGTTTAAGGTCAGTTCTTAATCTTGTTGAAAATATTATTGATGGCAGTCTGCTGACGGTCACTAGATCCTCCATCAAGCCGACTTCACGATACCTGTCGAGATCGAGGGCAATTATCATAATGTTTATGTAATTAAGCGACCGGGGGTTGACCAGTTCATGAAGAGGGTTGGCGAGCTCTACGAAGTTGTTGTCTTTACAGCCTCCGTGTCTAAGGTATGAATGAACCCCCAAGTCATCGTAGAATGCCCACATCTGACATGAGATAGTACGGCGACCCGCTGCTCGACCAGCTGGACATCCACAACGTCGTTCACCATCGCCTTTTTCGGGAGAGTTGCTACAACCACCAGGGTAACTACGTGAAGGACTTGTCGCAAGTTGGCCGTGACCTCAAGGATACCATCATCATTGACAACTCGCCGACTTCGTACATTTTCCATCCTCAACACGCCGTCCCGATTAGCAGTTGGTTTTCGGATGCCCACGATAACGAATTGCTCGATTTGATTCCAGTCCTCGAAGACCTCGCCACTCCTAATGTACGAGATGTCAGTTTGGTCCTCGATGTCACTCTTTAAACCGAATTTTCCTTTTCATAGCCGATACCCTTTCATTCTACTACACGTTATTCCTCGGGCCAGTAAAAATGGCGTCGACACGTCAATACTGTCTAATCTTCACAACAATTCAACGTGATGGATTCATTCGGAAATCCGTCACGACCTTTCAAGGGCCTTGTTTAGAAACGCGAGGCAGAACCGAGTTTGGGACAGGAGGCCGAACCCTACTTGAAGCGTTTTACTTCGTATTCTTGAGCTACACTCCAGGTCAAAGGAGGGACAAGCGTAAAGGGGTAGAAAGCAAAGGGTTGGGCTCTGTCTCCCAAGTTTGCAACACAAAAAATGGGGAACACTTCTTTCTTGGGGGCGGCGGAGTTTGTTGGCTATAAGTCCGGGTGACGGTTCTGATCCAGTCTTTTCATTTCTCACGTTTTTTCTTATCTTTTTCTTTCTTTTTTCTCGCGGAGCGGGGTGGAGAGGGGGATGTTGCTGTTGCTGTTGTCAGGTTTAGCAGGCCAAAGCTGGGAAATCAAGGGAAGAAGAGGAAGGAAAGAGACCAGCATTGTCAGATATCAAAGGCCTTTTTTTTGTTGTTTCATTTTCTCATTCTCGCTTTTGGTTTCTTTTTTTATGTCCATTTTTCTACAGAACACCACCACACACCAACAACAACAATCAATTGACTACCCATAACCATATTAAAACCAAGGGGGCTGTTCCTGCTGTTTTGTTTCTTCGCTTTTGTTATTATACACACAGCAGACATCTTCACCATACTTCCGCACCACGCATACTAGACACACTCTAGTCGTTTAGATCGTCGCTTATCATACTTTGTAGTCGAGATTTGTGCATTCCCCACGTTATAGCTTTTAAAATTTCTCTTCTTGGAGGTTATGCTGCCCACCAGGCAATCTTTCTGTTTATTTTACCTCTGCTTGGGTAACTAAGAGGACGGCTGAGGAGTAGAGATGGAATTATGAGTTAGAGACACAGGGCAGGTGAGGGGATTCCTGGTAGGATGGAGGGCGGGGGGAGCTAGTCAGTTGTGTAAGAATAGCAGTTACAAATGAAGAAATTTTTAAAAGAAACATGATCAACCTCATAGTCTATAACTGGCAGCTATGCTCAAATCAGCAAGCCAACTTGAACATTTTCTCTTTAGTATAGGAGGTAAGAATGCTGCTCTAAGCTTAGGATGACGAGCTCAAGAGACACAGAGCTCAGGATGGATCTCAAAAGTTACACTAGCAAATATTCTCTCAATTAACTATAAACAGACTCAGATCACACGAATCATATGTATATTTCCTAGACTCTCACTTTGATGTGGAATCCATCATATCAAGAACGCACTGACCACCGCTTTTTCACATTCATGGTGGAGCTCTGGCCAGAATTCAAAATCAAAAATCCACTGGAAATCCCCCATGACCCGTGCGCACCATGCCAAGCTCGCTCACTCCCCCTGCTCCCTTTCCAAACCGTGGCCTCAATTGACGCACGGGCCAAGTTTAAGCATTTAGGGGACAGATTGGGCGACGTGCTTGCTCTCGCTAGGACAGCTTGCTCTCTCTTGCTGGCCAATTCCAACAAGAAACGCGACTTTCTTTTCCCTCCTTCGTCATCAAAATCACCAACATCAACGTCGGCGCCAGCTTCTTTCCTTTCGGCTTTCGACGAATTGATTGCTTTTGATATTTTCCTATCAACTTTCTAATTTTTCCACACCACACACAAATCACAATGGTATGCTCCCTCCCAATTCGCCCCCAGACAGTCCAATCCCTCAACATCACCACACCACCCTTTCTTTTAGACAACACTGACATTAATATTGGTGATGATAGTCCTCCCCTCGCGCAGCCTCGCCCGCCTCCCCAACCGGCGGTCCTGTCGGTGTCGCCTCGGGCGCCCGCCCTTCCTCCCCCCCTCCCCCGGGTGGCGCCCGCACCGCCATCCGTCGCCGGGCTGCGGCCGACCAAAAGGAGAAGATCGCCAATGCCAGGCCAAACAGCACCCGCGCGGCGGGCGCCGGCGGCTCGAGCAGCACCATGCTGAGGCTCTACACCGACGAGAGCCCCGGGCTTAAGGTCGACCCCGTGGTTGTACTTGTGCTGAGCTTGGTGTTCATCTTTAGCGTTGTTGCTCTTCACAGTAAGCCCTCCTATATTGTTATTCTGACTTGTACTTGGAGAGGCTGTAGAGAAACACTACGGATTAGTGCGAAAGGATGGGACGAGGAACTAGAGCTGACAAGAAGAAAACAGTTATCGCCAAGATCACAAGGAGATTCTCGAGCTAAATTCCTCTTCCCGATACGATCGACATGCCACTCCATGGCTACAACTAGCTGGCTACGATAACGAGAGTCTGATGAACAACAAGAAGAAGCGGAACTGGTTGGAATCAGTAAGCAGGAAGGATAGGTGAACGACCGGGCCTGTTGGGGCAGGACTGGAGAACAAGGACTCACAGGGTGACGATTAGGGACATCACACAACACCTGGCTTCTCTATCCATCATGAGGACTCAAAAATTCGCTGGGAAAAGGGGTGGTGAATGGGGTGACAATATTTTGGTTTTTGGCGGCGTTTCATAACATACATTACATATACCTAGGGAACGCGGGAGAGAGAGAGAGACAGATAATGGGGCAAGGCCAACGGGTGGTTCAAAGTCCATGGGGACGGCTAAAAGGCATGTTGGTTTCTTCATGTTTTGTGTTTTTGAGATGGTGTACAATGTAAATTTGTTTATATATGGAGTGGTTGATTGTTGTGTGTTGACTGTGTCCGCTTTGCTCTGTTGGTGCTCTGTTATGTCGCCCCCTACTCGCTGACTTTGTATGGCAAATCGCGAACCAACATGGTAGATAATGAGGCGAATGGCACACTGAGTGAGGCTGAAGACGTTTTGTGGGGTGTGGTGATTTACGGTTGAGCATAAAGCCATCACTTTTTTTTATTCGGGGTCACTTCTCGATTCAGTTTTTTTTTTACTTCTCGTAAATGTGCTGGTCTCGGCTTGTTTGCATTTGTAAGCTCGGGTATATATTCTTATTTCTCTCCCTTCATTTCATTCTCTGTTCCAAATTTCCCTTCTTATACACATTCTTTTTTGTTCTCTTTGCCTCGCAGGACTATGCCGAAAGGAAAAAAGTCAACAGAGAGAAGAAAGAGAGGAAAACACAGTGTTGATAATATATATGTAAAGCCCCCAACCCCCCTTCCCTTGGACCCCCTTGATTCCTCACGAACGCCATAAAATTTCAAATCCAACCGTGTAAACTCCATTTGATAAGCCAAACCAGAAGACAAACAAAAAAAAAAGGAAGAAAAAAAGGAAGAAAAAACCAAACGCCATGAACTATGCATCAAGAGCTGATATAAAAAAGAGAAAATATTACACACAACACCATTCAACTCTCACTTCTTCCACGCCTCTCAGCCTCATACAGCTCCCTTCTCATGTCCATAAACATGTCCTCAATTTGGTACACCTCCTGCCTCGACAGCTTCGCAGACCTTAACGTGTCCAAGCCGCCGCGGAATATCTTCATGATGGTCTGTACCCGATCCTCTTTTTCGTCAGGTCCTGCTTCTGCTGCAGCAGCAGACGACGAAGGTCGTTCTCTCTCTTCTGCACTCGCCTCGACGGTAGATGCCGGACTGCTCGCCTGTTCTTCTTGCGGAGGCTGTTGTTCGTTGTGAGGCTCATCGATTTGCATCTCTTCTGGATGGGTAGGTTCCGCCACTAGTGAGCCGGTGGTTTCTTCTTCTACTTCCTCCTCGTCATCATGATCCTGGCGTTGACTAGCGCTGAATGACTCAAGGGCAATTTGGGATTGGACTTCGTCGTCATCGCTGGTGTTATTTTCAGGGTGTTTGGCATCCATGGCTGCTCTGCTGTCGAGCTCGGGCGAGCCGAGTGCTACGGTATTGTCGATGGCTTGTTCAACAACTGGAGACACGGGAGGGCTTGACACCTCGGGAGAGGAACTGAGGAGCTCCGACATGGACTGCTCATGTGGATCTTCCTCGGTCTTCACCTCTGCGGGTGCAGGTTGTTGAGGTGCTTGAGCTTGAACCTGTGCAGGTTCGCGCTCGGGTTGGCTGTCTGAAACCTCCTCATCCGCCTCCGCAGGCTTCTCGGTAGGCTCGAGACGCGTTCTCTTGCTAGGATCCTGCGCCCTATTAGACCCTCTCTTTCTCTTGCGAGGTCGACCCCTTTGCGGTGGCATTGGCTGCGAACTGGGGATTGTCTCCAGTTCTGGTGACGCTGCCGAGCTCGACCTTGTGAGTCTTCTGGTGACCGGTGGAATAAGTGGGATGGTGGGTTTGCTGAGCTTCTCGGAGCTGTCACCAACCACAATGCACTCCCGAGGGGGCGCCTTAGGCCCCTTGTAGTCAGGGGAGGCGGATGACTGGTGATACTCCTGCCTGTCCACTCGTGGATTGTCCAGTTCAACCACCAATCGGAGAAGGCTTCTCTCGTCCAGTTCACTGACTTCAAACGAGGTGTTGTCTGCATTGCTATGTTGGCTCGTTACCGGAGCAGTTGATCTGGCTGGCATTGCAGACCGTCGTGCCCGGCTAGGGCTTGTCGGCAAAGGACTTGATTGTGCGCCTACAAAGTCTTCGTCAGAGTTGGGTTCTGGTGTTTCACGAGCAGGCGCGGCTTCGATGGCCCAGGGCAGTCTTGAGTGTCGTTCTTGCTCAGCGGGCTTCGGGAGCTGGGGCTCATTGGCAGAGTCAACCATCATGTTATCCTCATCCTCTCCCGGGAGCCGTGGCTCTTCCTTATCTTCTCCGACGACCGATTTCTGGGGAGAAAGGGTGGGAAGCGATACCACGGTAACGAAGCCGCTTTGACCAGACCGGTCGGGGACCACAGCGTGGCGGGCTGGAATAGGCGACCCTGAGATTGGTGAGGAAGAGAACTGCCATTCTTCAAGCAAGCTGTGGCTAGCGGACTTTGACCTTATCTCGGCAGCTAGCGGGTTGCGTCTCGGTTCCGGAGGCGATGAGGGCGGATCAGTCATGTCGTGCTCCGGAATCATCAATGGCTGACCTCGGCGCGGAGTTGGTGTTGACGAGACATACTCATCAAATCGAGCATCCGGCTGAGGGGTGGCTGCTTTGGGTGTTGCGACCTTCTCCGGAGCTGGAGATGTCCCTTCTTCGGTTGCTTTGGCATGTCTCTTCGACCTGCGTGGGCTTGACCTAATTTCAGGGAACAGGGCGGCATTCTCTTTCTGTCGTTCGCGCACCTCCCTTTGTCTTTCGGTCAAGGCCTGCGACTCAAGGGCATCCATATCCGTAACAGTAGAACCAATGGCTGCGAACTGAAGTTGTGAATCATCGTGCCTAAGTTTTGGTGCTGCCTTCCGGCGATTGGCAGCAGCCAACTTCCTCACAGGTGATGTATCAACACGCCACTTAGTTGACGGTGTAAGCCGAGTAGATGCTGGTGACTTTGCTGGGGAAGAGGTTGCGCGAGGAGCTCCACGTCGGCTACTAGATCGAGTGGACATCCTCGGCAGGCTGAAATCCTCAAATGAGTCAGTAAACAGCATTTGCTGCTGGCCTGCAAATTGGGAGCTGGCAGTCTCAAGGCCTGGCAAAACAATGTCGGTGTGGAGTTGCATCTGGATGAGCGATGCTTTGAGCTCCTGTGGATACACCATGTGTCCAACTTTCTCAAACAGCCTATTCCACAAAGAAACAGCAGAGTTGACGATCGACCGATGACAAGACGCAAAAGACACGCAGAAGAAACGCTCGAGAGTGCCGAGCTGTTGAGCTGGCTGCTCGATCTCGCTAATCAACGAGGCCATTTTGTCCCATAGGGCTTTGATCTGCTTCTTGTTAGTAAAAGAGCGACAAGGTAGAGTGTGTGTGTACTCACTGCAGCAGAGACAGAAGCAGTCTGACTGCCAAGCTGTCGATTGCTGTCCTGAAGCCAGGGGAGGATGCCATCCTGGAGAGTAGCCATCGTTCTCAGGAACAACTGGCGATTGCACCTGTCAAAGAAGCCACCTACTTCTTTCAGAAGATGGATAGTCGGATCGGTATCGGTGGGATCAAATGTCTTATACTTGTTCACCAAAGCTTCGCTGACAGCCTTATAGAGGTTATCAAACGTGTCAAAGGACGAAGAGCGAGAGCCAGCAAGAGCAGTGCCCCAAAGGCGTCGCCGGGCGGCGTCTACAGCTTGCCGGTCGCGTGGTTGCGTTGCAACCGAGATAAGCTCAGTCACGCATCTCAGAGTATTTGGGAGCAATGTGCCTTCAGTTTCAACGAGAGTGATCTGGTCCACCAATGTCTTAGAAAGGGGCTCAATGATGACGATGGCTGCTCCTGCATCTCCAGTCTCTTCGCGTACTCTTCCGAACAGGGCATAAAATAGGGACTCCCAAGGCTTCCAGGGGAGGTTGGGGGTCGACCTGATGCCGCGTTCGAGTACCTTGACAATGTCACGATATTCGTTGCCAACTGGGGTATCAGTCCCAGACCCTGTTGAGTGATGGCTATGGTGTTGAGGATCGAGCCAGGGGATTATTTGCTCAGCAACAAGCAGCCACATTCCCCAAGGGCGAGGTGTCTCTTGTGGAATGGTTGCAAGTAGATCCTGTGCCAAGTCCATCTTCGCCTTGTCGGCCTTTGAGGCAAATAAAGGGGCAAAGATTTGGCCTAGGAAATCAGCAAAATTCTGGTCGTCTGATACTCCCGAAGGAAGTGTCGAGAGACTAGAGAAGAGTGTGTACAGTGGAGCCTTCAGGGTTCCTTGAGCCTTGCTGGGCTTCTCTGTGAATGGCAACGGCCCCAGAGAGCCGAACATGAGCTCCAAGTACGCCTGTGCAGCCAAAAGGAACTCTGGTCCCTTCCCTTCAGGGACTCCTTGCTTCCACATTCTTTGCAAAATATTGAAAGCTTCTGTAACAAAGCTGGTGGTATCCTTTGATACCTTGATCTCCTTAGCCGCGGCAGAAGCAACAGTAACCACCAACGTCTCCCAAAGCTTATACGTTGTTTTGTTCTTCTGGGCCAGAGCAATGAAATCTCGCTCAAGGATGTTTTCTACCAGAGGGAACACCCTTCCAACATTGTGTCGGACCCATTTCGAATCTAGAGGTGGAAGTTCGCTCGGCTTCACAAACGTACTGTCCTGAATGCGCTCTTCTTTCCATCTCCGCGGCGTTGTGCTGTCAAACAGTCCAGCCAGGATCGCAGTGGCTTGCTGAAGATTATCTGCGGCAGTTTCGGATGCTGGGTCAAGAAGTTTTTCAACGATGGGCTTGACACTACGGTCCCAATACCGATCCAAGAGCGCCTGGTTGGTATTCGGTTTGAATGTGTAGTACAAGAGATTGCAGATACACCCAAGCACTGCTTGCCGCAACTCCTCGGTCATCTTGCCAGGACCTTTCCTCCCCAACTGACCTGTCAAGGGAGTGACCAGTGTCGAGATGTTCTTGCTGAATGACCGATCGTCGGTTTGTACGAAGTAGGTGAGGCGGTTCCAGCCACGGTTGGCGGCGATTTTGGTGGCAAAGTCGCTGCTATTGAAACAGCCTTGGATGAGAAAAAGCCAGGAAACTGAATGCTCCCACTTTTCTAGAGGAATACGAAGCAATAAAAGTACCACACTCCATATATCCGGAACCACGACAGAATCTTGTTTCTCTTTGGTCATAGCCTTGAGTCTTTCCTCGTAGTATTGGATGTACTTTTGGTCCCCAGAACTGGTATTGAAAATCTCAACAACCTTCCTGGAAAACGGCTTCTCATGACCCATAGTAAAGGCCAGTTCGAGACCAAAAGAAATAGCAGATGATCGAATTTCCTTCAGATTGCTGAGCATATCGGTAAATAGATCCATCAGCCAGTCTGAATGAATGATCATGTATTGCCTCGATTGCTTAACCAGCTTCCGGTAAATGAAGATGCGGGACAAGAGGATGCTCTTTCCCGTAAGGTGTTCTTCAATCCTGCGCAAGGACGAGACTATTCTCCCAACCCTTTCTGCGGTGATGACTTTTGGCGGAAAGTTTTGTACAGACAGAACTTGCATAAGACGGCGGGCAATGTCTTTTGGAGTAGCGGGGTCTTCGAAGGACCGAATGCAGTGATCAACAATGAAGATGCCAAAATCGTTGCTGATGGAGGAGGCGATGGCGGGAAAGTGAAGGAATGTGATGAGCATGTTGAGGGCATGGTTCACGAGTATCGAGTCCAGAGCAGATTCCGACGTCCTAGATACGATATCTCTCTGAATGAACTGCATGAAAAGGCCCAGCTTCTCTTGCAACGCCACGCGGTCTGGCAGATTATTCGATGTCTTGAGCGCCCGGGTCAACATCTCGTATGAATCTACCTTGGACTCGCGGTCACCGCCCGCGAGCTGCTGAATTGTTGATTCGAGCATGGCGGCGAGATTGACATTCGGGTCGGATGGATCGCAAGGGTTGCTACTGGTTGGGTCGAGAAGGTTTGGGACGTGGTTTGTAATCTTGAGGATTGATTTGACGGGCTTCGAGGCACTTCGAGGGAGGGAAACAGGTGTAGGGTGTTGCTTCGCCGTGCCCCCTTCCCCGTAGACGGGAGCCTCCTTATATTCGGCCTGAGCGGAGAATCCAACCTTTTTGCGGCGGCGCGAGGTCGAGTTCGTCGTGATAGAGGAGCTTGGAGACTGGTGTCCCGGCGGAGTGTGAACGGACTGGATGGGACCAAGGGTAGGGTTGAATGGGACGGAAGGCTCATTGTGTGTTTCTCTCGGTGGAGTTGGCGGTCGTGGGGGCAGAATACTGAGGGCGGTAGATAGGACGGCAGGAGATGACATGTTCGGCGGATCGAACTGTCGAGAGAGGCTCTACGCCGAGAGCGATGGAGGGCGACCCAGAGACCCAGCGACCCGTCACCAGAATACCGTAGACTGACGAAACGGCAGACGCATTTAGAAAGCAAAACTTGCGATGGTTGCGATGAAAAAGGCGGGTCGGCTACAAAAAGACAGTAACGAGCGTGGTGCCGGTTTCGGTCGTACAGCAAATGTGTGTATGTGGTTGAGCCGCTGGAGGATCTTGGGCAATTAAGACTTTTAACGCGGTCGCGACATATTTCCCTGGCCCTTGGCCCGTTCACACGCGTCAAGTCGCGACTGCACTTTGTCAAAGGCAACAGCTCCACTATTCAGCCCCCATCTTTTTCCGGGGTTGTACCCCATTCGTTTGCTGGAGATGCATCTCTCCAACAGGTACTTGTGCCTTGCAAGAATTGAACATCACAAAGAGATGAGACTTCAATTGTAGCTTTCCAGGTTATTAGATATCAGTTGTACTTGGTCTGGTATCTCTGTTGATAATTATCATCCTCGACTGTTCAAGCTTTTAGTATCTGTTCGGTGTTTCCCTAGCAACAGTTATATATACTTGACAGTTACCTTTGAGTTGACCCCACCCAACACCGCCCTCTTGGGATGCGCTTGGGGTAGGCAGCATGGGCCATCTTTCACTTTTAGACCGCCAGCGAGACCAAACGAAGGCATCTTGTTAACTTGAAGAATACTCGCTGCATATACCGCTTTTTACTTGTGACCTACCAGCTCACCCCAAGTCAGGACGAGCATAACTACCCTAAAACAAGGCCATCCATCTCCTAAAGTGGGGCACCTCGTCTCACGAACTGGTTCTTCAATTAATCAATCAATTGATACCACCAAGTGCCTGCCTCTGAGCTCAAAGCCAGTCATCGCAATATACGATCCTAGAATTAATTACCCAACTTCGGCCGAATATTTAAACGCACATCTCATAGAACTCCTCTCCAGCACACAGCACAGCCAATATGGCACAACCCGCCTCTTTAGGCAGACTCACAGGGTCTGGTGAGTTGCAATACTCGATTGCCATTTAGTGAAAATACACCTAACATTTTTGTAGCCAAACTAGATGCAGTGAAGCAACTTTTGAGCTCACTCACAGAGGATCTTAATACTGGCTTCCTACAACCTCAAAGTCAGTCCATCTTCCCAACGTTACTCTTGAGAATGCGTCTAACGGATTCGACATAGGAAGAGAATCGATTCTCGAAGAGCTGAAGATATATGGCCGGGATCCCAACGATGCAGATCCTATCTTCACGGAGGAAGGTATCAAGACTCTAGTCAGGCACGCTTTTGACAGCACATCGGTCAACACCTCCCGTGGTGCTCTCAGGATTCTTTGCAATGCCCTTCTTCTCCAAACAGAGACGCGGCAAAGATTCATTGACACCGGGTACGCGGTCAAGGCAAGCGAAAAGTTACAGAACGATAACTCCGACGACGAGTTTCTTGTGTCTAGGCTGCTCCTCATTTCGACATACAACACCAATATTGACCTCCCCAAACTCATTGCGCAACATGGTCTGGCGGATTCCATAGTCAATCACCTCGCGAGGCATGCCAAACGACTTTCTTCGTCTACAGTCAGAACGGCCACCGCAAATCCTATGGATCCGATGGCCCTAGAAGAAACCCTCAAACTTACCTTCAACGTCAGCCAATTTTGTCCTAACCACCTATCCTCTTTCGAGCCAGCAGTTCCCCACATCATCACTATCCTCTGCAGTCTTGATCTACCCTCCTCCCAGAACAAAAGTCCTCTTGGCCCCCCTTTCGGACCCGCAGTCAACGCCGTCCTGAACCTGGACATCTCAACCCCAACCGCAAAGAGACACCTCTACCCCGCCGCCTCACCATCCGGCTTTTCCGACCGCCTCATCAAACTCCTCTCCCTTTCTCTAAAAGCCTACAAGAACCCCGATCTCGAACAAATCGTCACCCCTTTGGTCTGCGTCCTCTCCCTAGTCTACGAGCATGCCCCAGCCTCCGTCAAGCACTCCATCCAGTCTGCTCTCCTGCCAACAGAAAAGGACCGTGAAGACGCCCTTGGCAAGGCTGACACCTTGCATGGCCATCTCTTGCAAAACTGGTCCAACCCCGAAGCCCCCGAGTTAGGCAAAGCGATTGCGCACTTGCACTTTGACCTGTCAGATAAGGACCCGCACAAGTTTGTCAAAAATGTTGGGTATGGCTATGCATCTGGGTTTCTGTTCCAGAACAACATTAATTTTACTCCGGAGGAGCTGAATCAGGCTGGAGAAAACGAGGTGGAAGGGGAGGATGGTGTGAGGGAGATCAGAAGGCCGGTCAACCCCATCACTGGGCAATTCCTGGACACGGAAAGGGTGTCTGAGTTGCCGGAGATGACGGATGAGGAAAAGGAGAGGGAGGCAGAGAGGCTGTTTGTTTTGTTTGAAAGGCTCAAGCAGACCGGCATCATCGACGTGCAGAATCCCGTGGCGCAGGCTATGCGGGAGGGACGGTTTGAGGAGCTCCCTGACGACAAATAGTATGGGTGCTTTTGGAGTAGCTTGGCTGTGAAAAAGGAAACGCGAGATTGTTCAAGTGGCAGGTATACCTAAGCTCGGTAAGGGTGGTTGTTGGCGATGACACTACAGCCAACAGCTGGTGCTGGTTTCAGATCTCCATGTTTTTTCGTTGACGAGCTAGAGCATTACCTAGGCAACTAGATAGCTGAAACTTGAGCTTCCAGGGTCCGGAGCCAGAGGCAATGTTACAGCAAAAAAAAAAAAAAAAACAGGGCGTATGGTCTAGTGGTACGACGTCTCAGTTACAAAAAATGTTCGTTGTCTTGAAACTGTTAGAATGATGTAACAGATGAAAGAGTTCGAATAATACAATGCTCCGTGAGAAGGTCCCGGGTTCAAACCCCAGCACGTCTAGTTCATTTTGGTATTGTCGATAAGAGCCCTGCCACCTGTGCTACTCTCGCACTCCGGTCCTTCGGCTGTGGTCAAGGAAGGAGCCCGATCTTGGCACTAGTAAAGTGGGCCCCGGCCCCGATGAGTGTGGGGCTCCCCTCGGGGAAACTGGTGATTTCATGACATTGCACTTTTCCGTCGGTCCAATTTGCCTTGCTTTCCACCAACAGCTCTTTTTAACAAGCTGAAGCTTGACAAGCAACTCCGACTTTTCTCTTTGCTTCGTACGCTCATTTCGGACCACATTTGATTCGTCGGTTTATTGTTCATCTATTTCGCACCAATCGCCAAAATGGACGCCGTACGCACCGCCCTCCAACCCATAACCCACAACCTCCCTGCCCCAATCCGCGATCTTGGGGTTTCCATAATTGGCGATAAATGTTACAAGGCCCTCCTTCTCGACATCGACGTCGAGAACACCGAATGCCTGAAATACGCCATTAGCAAGGGCCTCGGGATTGGCATCGTTGGCGCCTCCTCTATCGTCAAGGTCCCGCAGATTCTGAAGCTCCTCAACTCCAAGTCCGCCTCGGGAGTTTCTTTCCTCGCCTACCTGCTCGAGACCTCGTCGTATCTGATTAGCTTGGCGTATAATGTTCGAAATGGGTTCCCTTTCAGCACCTATGGCGAGACGGCAATGGTCTTGGCCCAGAACGTGATCATCACAGTTTTGGTTCTACACTACAGTGGAAAGGCCAGCATGGCGGCGCTCTTTGTTGCTGCGTTGGCCGCTAGTGCTGTCACACTATTCAGCGAGCAGGCCTTGGGTATGAAGGAGCTGGGCTGGCTACAGGTCGGAGCTGGTGGATTGGGCGTGGCAAGCAAGATCCCCCAGATCGCGGCCATTTGGAGCCAGGGAGGGACTGGGCAGCTTAGTGCCTACACTGTAAGTTTTCTCTTTATTTGGGACAATGTCGAGAGTTGTAGTCTTGCTAACGGTGATGGGTAACAGGTCTTCAACTACCTGCTGGGTTCGCTCACCCGCATTTTTACGACACTCCAAGAGGTGGACGACAAGGTTATCCTCTACGGTTTCGTGGCTGGCTTCACGCTCAACTTAGTGTTGGCGCTGCAAATGGTGTACTACTGGAATGCGCCCTCGGCTAAGGTCAAGGGCAAGCGAAAGGAGGCCCTTCCCGCCAACAGTCTCCTTAACCCCTCGTACGCGGAGGTGACAGCGAGCTCGACCGCGAGACCTCGCAGCAAGGGCCCTACTACTAGACGTCGCGGTTAGATGCCCGAGCCCCCCTATTGAGGTATGGGTCGAGCACGATGGTGCGGGAAATATCACCTAGTATTGTGACGCCAATCCGATGACGATCACAGGGCTTTGCCTCTAGGGAAGCATTTTTGGACTTTGTTCTTTTGGTATTATTTATCATGATTGGGATTACTCTCTTGGTAGGCATGCTTCCCGTCGGGCTTGGGCTTGGGTGGTCCTGGTGGGTATCGGGATCGTTCTTCTGGTCATCTTGATGATTTTCGGGCTGACACTTGCGATCGTCCTGATTTCAATGGCAATTTTTTTTTGCTTTCAGTGATGTTGATACCCATCGGGCTGCTTCTTTGGCCGTTGTCAGTTCCTATCGATTTTTCCCTGTCAGTGGTATCGATCCCAATAGCGGCTGTCTATTTGATTTACCGAATGTTCTCTTTTTCCTTTGTATTATAGGATTCTTTGACAGTGTTACAGGGAAAGCGGTCAAGTGATGGGCTCACATGAATGACATATTTTTACGAAACAACTCGGGCTATCGTCCAATCTTTCGACACGAGGTCCGGGAAACTGCAGCGAGGGAAACGGCTTGTCACGGACTTCCGAGTCTAAGCGTTGGACAAATGTTCCGGAGGGGCTCCGGGGCTCCGGTGAGCGGAGTATCATATGCAAGAGACGAAAGCAGATCACGACGATATCGAAGTGGTTGGGGCATGAAGTGCTTGCGGTCTAGACCTCATTCGGCCTCGGAATGGACCCCGATATTCCCCACAGACAGTTGCACAGGCACAAAAATGCAACTTGCAAAAATTTATCGACTTTAACTGGGTTACCCATCAAAGATAAGGTACATGGTCTTGGAAGGCCATGTTGCATCGGCAGACGCGGGAAGGGTCTGATAAGATGTTTTTGATAGAGATATCAATCCGTCAACCTGGGGAATGTAATGTGCGTAACGCTAGCACTTGAACAAAGTTTGCAATAGGGGCTTCTGGGGTGCATGATCAACGCCATGGTATTTGCCAGCAAATTTCGGCCTGTTCCATTTCTTTGTTGGCTACTTCCTGGTATGCCCACTCATGACCCTTCACCGCCGCTTTTTACGAGAAAGTTTCACGAGCCACCATGATAACTTCTTTCCCCCCTGGAAGGAGGAAAGATAGCGAGCGGTCTGGCTCTTGAAGGAACTGTGCCAGCAACGCCAAGGATAACACCACAGCGAGATCGCAGGTCCACTATCTCTTCCTCCGATGGTTTGCTGCATTGCAGCGGTCCTTCAAGCTCCTTTTTTGGGGAGGGGGGTTGCTACGCATGGACAACCTGACAGGAGGTGCTAACAGTGAAATAAATGTAGTGTGATGCCCTTCCTCTACTTTTCTCATCCCGTCTCTCGATGGCGCAATATCGGTAAGCTGTCCCACAATTGCGTCAACGAAGCGGTTGCGTGATCTTGCGAGCAATCCGATCCGCCTCTCGCACATTCACCATTCCTGAACGTTTATACCCCCCTTTCACGTTCTCCGTGGGGGTTTCTCTTTCGTTTTCCTTCTTTTACTACCTAGGCTAGTTTTGCTATTTTCCCCACGCAACAAGAGCGACGCCACCATCGACATCAAAGAAGTTGTTGCCTATTCGGTCCACTTACACGCTGTTGGAAGTTTCCTAACTTTGATATTGGGGGATTCTTGGCGAGACTTTGCCGACCTGCAGTCTCTTACGAAATTCCTCGTCTTCTTTAGAAACCACCGCCTCTCGTAGGGCTGAGTGGCCTTGGTTTACGTGGGAGGGCGATAGCAACCCCCGAAGCTTATTCACAAACCTTGACATCTTACTCGTTGGAGACATACACCATGTCACCAGATCTCAACTCGCTTCCCGGCGCTGACAGCGCCCCAACACCACCACCACCAATCAACAGCACCCGAGGAACGTCCAACGGCAATGGCCACCACTTCACCAACGGCCATGGACAAGTGAAACGCCCCAACATCCTCTACGTCATGGCCGACCAGCTCGCCGCCCCCTTGCTCAAGATGTACAATCCCAACTCCCAGATCCACACCCCCAACCTTGACGCGCTAGCAGCCAAATCCGTCCAGTTTGACTCGGCCTACTGCCCCTCCCCGTTGTGCGGCCCCTCGAGAATGAGCATGATCACGGGCCAACTTCCCATGAAAATAGGGGCGTTTGACAATGCCGCTCAGATCTCGAGTGATATCCCTACGTATGCTCACTACCTCCGCCTGAAGGGCTACCACACGGTTCTGGCGGGGAAGATGCACTTTGTCGGGGACCAGCTGCACGGGTACGAGACGAGGCTGACGAGTGACATCTACCCGGGGGATTTCGGGTGGGTGCCGAACTGGGAGGAGCCGGACACGAGGCTGGAGTGGTATCATAACGCGAGCTCGATCTTGCAGGCGGGGACGTGCGTGAGGAGCAATCAGCTGGACTATGACGAGGAGGTCATGTATAGGAGTAGGCAGTTTTTGTATGATTATGTGAGGGAGGATGAGGAGAAGAGGAGGCCTTTTGCTTTGACGGTGAGTTTTATTCTCCTGTTTTGGAAGGGGGGGTGGGCGTTGTATAAGTGACCCCCACACGACCTGGACGGGGTGGGTGGTTACGCCATGACATCTAGATCATGCACGAACGGGCGTGATTCCCCGCATATCCTACTCGCCTAGTGGCCGTTGGGTACCAAAAAGGGGGGGAATAATCTGGGGAAAATCACCGTTATATTAGCTGGCGTACTAACATTCGGGCAGGTCTCCCTAACGCACCCCCACGACCCCTACACCATTGAGCAGAAATACTGGGACCTCTACGACGGGGTCGATATTCAGTTGCCGCAGGTCACCATCCCGCAAGAAAACCAAGACCCCCACTCCAAACGTTTGCTTAAAGTGTGCGACCTCTGGGACAACCCCTTCAGCGATGAGCAAATCAAGCGCGCGCGCAGGGCTTACTACGGCGCCGTCTCCTATGTCGATGACTGCCTTGGTCAACTCCTCACTCTGTTAAAGCAGCTCGAGCTCGACGATGACACCATTGTTATCTTCTCCGGTGACCACGGGGATATGCTTGGGGAACGTGGGCTGTGGTATAAAATGTCTTATTTCGAGAGCTCGGTTCGTGTGCCATTGCTGGTGAGCCACCCTAGGCAGTTTGAGCCGAGGAGAGTCAAAGAGAATGTGAGCACGTTGGATATCCTACCTACGATGTGCGATCTGGCGGGGACCAAGCCATGGCCGCTGCTGCCGATGGATGGGCGGAGTTTACTCCCGCATCTGGAAGGGAGGAGTGAGGAGGGGCATGATGAGGTTTTTGCAGAGTATACCGGAGAAGGAACAGTGCGGCCGCTGATGATGATTAGACGGGGGAGGTGGAAGTATGTGACTTGCCCGGCGGATGGGTCGCAGTTGTATGATCTACAGGCGGATCCATTGGAGCTAAGGGATTTGGTGAAAGAGGGGGCGGTGAGGACGGGTGGGGAGATAAAGGAGGTTTTTGAGGGGTTTGAGAGAGAGGCGAGGAAGAAGTGGGATTTTGAGGGGATCACGAAGGAGGTGCTGCATAGCCAGAGGAAGAGGAGGTTGGTTTGGGGAGCGCTGACAAAGGGGAGGTTTGAGAGTTGGGATTATGACCCTGTTGATGATGGGAGAGAGAAGTAAGTTATGGTCTGTGTCATGTAGAGGAACTTGTGCTAATATGTTATGGTTAGGTATATTCGCTCGCACATTCCTCTGGATCACCTCGAGAGGCGGGCGCGGTACCCGGCTGTGGATGAGTTTGGCCGGGAGACGGGTTCGAAGATCGTGACTGATCAGGCTGGATCTCACGGGCAGTAACTCTGCTGACTTATTAAGGTGAACTTTCAACTATTACGACGGAGATGAAGGTGGGATGTGGTTCAACCCGGTTTCTCATAGCGAGCTTTGCCATTTTGGCGCGCAATGGGGGTTTCAAAACACCATGGTAGACGATATACACGAAGGCGTCCCGGAGCGTTTTTATTTTGGGCGAGCGTGTTAGTATTGCTCTTTGGTTAGCCTCTTTACAGGTTCACGAAAAGATACGATTGATTATACAATAAGTGTGCGATCATGGCCGTTGTGACGAGTGGAAACATTCAACGCGAAAAAGTGTGGGTAGTGGCTGCACGGGTAGACAGTATATATATTAGTTCAACCGGCCATCTTTCGACAACCGCCTACGCACATATCCGGCAACTGGAATGGTTGGATAGCTCAGCTGGTAAAACGTAGGCGGCCCGGAGAAGGCAACAGTGCCTGGTGTGAAAACACTGCTCCGTGGACACCTGAGTCTGAATCCTTGGTGAAGCCCTCCCTCGAAGAGGCTTTTCCGAGCATCGACCCGCCCATCCCCCACGATGTAAATCCTCTGGGGCTTCGTAGCCTGTGACCTTTTGCCAGCAAAAAAAAAGAAAAGGAAAAAAGAAAGAAAAAAAAATAAAGAAAAAAAAAGAAAAAAAAAATAAAGAAAAAAAAAGAAAAAAAATAAAGAACAAAAGAAGGAAAGAAACCTGCTAGTTTTTTTTTCTTTTTTCTTCACCATAGATATCCATCATCTTGCACAGATACAAGCCATCAGTTCTGGAGAAACAAGTGACATCGCAAACAAGCGATCGATGCTGAGAGCAAGCAGTGAGAACCTTGATGAACTGCCAGGGAAATAGGTGGAGTCACTAATTAGCACTAGCCCAATGAGGAAGCGGTGGTCTGCGCCTGTGCTCAAGCTCCCCCGCGCCAGAGAATCGCGAACTTGAGCATCATCAATTTTGCTTGTCGTCAACTTTTGCCAATTTTCATCACAACAACAAAACCCTTGCAGTGGTAACCAAAATTCACCAATCACCCATATAATTACCTACCATACTTGAACTTAGCAGCTTACCATCCTTATCTGGACGCCGTGAAGACACAGCCTGAAACAGCAACACACCCAGCGCAGCTACCTGAGATCTTTCCACTCCCATCAAAACTAAACCGTCCTCCGACTGATCGCACAACCACTTTTTTCCCCTTCAGCCCAAAATGGCCTCCCTAAACCTTCTCCCCGAAGACCTCAAACACCTCGACCTCCTCCGCAACCGCTTCGCGACCCTGTCTCTCAACCTCTCCAACGCCCACCGCAATATGGCGCTGACCTACCCCCTCCCCTCGCGGGAGTCCCTCCAGGCCTCGGCGGCAATCATACAGACCTCCCTCCGCTCCTTACAATCTATTCTCTCCGAAAACACGGAACTATTCCAGCGCATCGCCGTGCACCCCTCTACCAACTTTCCCGGGCGAACACAGCTAGATTTTTTGTCGTCAATGCTACGGAAGAAACCCGAGCCGGAAATAGAAACGAAGATGGAATTGGCACTGGAGAAGGCGAGAGAGAGTGGGATTGACGCTTCCACGCTAGTGTCGAAGAGAAGAGGCGGGGGGGAGATGGATGATGAGGAGGATGAGGATTACGGAAGGGGGGACGGGGGGGATGATGATGCGGGGGATGAGCCGACGAATGAGCAGTGGGCGGATTGCCTTTATATTTTTGAGGGGAGCTTGAGGGATTATATCCAGGTACAGGAGCAGAGGAGTTATACGGTGGAAGAGCAGCAGATGGGGATTGAGAATGTGAGGACGGGGTTAAGGAGGAATCTGTTGGAGGAAGAGGAAAGTGAGGAGGACGAGGAGGATGATGATGAAGAGGAGGAGGATGGGGATGAGGATTTGGTGATGATGGATGGGAGTAGCTGGGGTAGGGGAGTGGGAGGGGGGATACAGCAGTCGTCGCTGCAGCAGCAAACGAGGTATGGTGACGGATTTCTCTTGATACCTTTTTTTGTCAACTTTCTAACGAGTTTGCCTACAACAGAGGGAATACGGCGGTGCAGCCGGAGCATTTGTTTTGGCTGTATGCTAGGGGTAGGACGGATTTACCTCAAAGGATAGAACTGGAGTCTAAGAGGGCGCCTGTGAAGGGGCAGGTGAAGAGGCTTCCACCGAGGTAATGGGGGTGTTTTTTCTGGTTTGGGCGTTGGGAAGGGGCTGGTTGTATATTCATGTAGGTTAATGAGGAATGTGAAATGCTGTCAGTTTCCGCTGTGTGCATCTATTCAACAATTGAGCTTTTGTTGGAATATGGCTGGTCCACAGCGTCCAGAATAGAGTTCGGGTGGGCAGGTGGCTATCTAGGTAAAGTAATCTTTCTGTTTCTGCCATCATTTTCTTCCTCTTACCTTCTGTTCACACATTTATACCGGACACGGCAACTCACCCTTCTGCCAACACATCGCTAGCAATCTGCAAAACCAAGTCAGGAAAGTAATCATGCCCGAGTGCCTTCCAACGGGCCTGCCGTCAGGTCTACGAAGAGTGCAGGGTTACCCCTTTCAGCAAAACGAGTCCGTTTGGGCGGTGAATCTTGAGACGAATGACTTTGAGCCGGAGTTGGTGAATACACGGGTGTGGCAACGCGTGCTGGTGTCTGCGCTGGCTTGGGTGAAGTCGGTGGGAGATAAGGGGATGTGGGAGCTGAGAAATACTTGGCAATGAGGCTGGATATAGCTCAGCATCATCTCATGATGTACGACATTTCTTCGGCCCGTAATGGCAGTCATGGCCCGGGACAGCTTTTCGATCGGTGGAGGTTCGGGGTGGGGGGTCCCAGGTTGAAAATGGTGGAGCTGGAGATGGAGGACACAGACGTGCTCTGGTGGGGAGATGTTATGGAGGGATACCAGTCTTGTCGGGATTCGGCTGAGGAGATCATAGTCAAGGTTTTGGAGCAAACGAGGTGGAACTGGGTCCAGGATGGGCTTCGAAAAATGAAGGGGTTGAGGAACTTCGAGGTGGACAATGACTACCCGCACGTTAAGTTTAGGAAGGGTGGTAAGGTGGAGTGGGTTAGAAGGCTGGAGAAGGACTGAACCAAGGGAGGGAGGAGGGTGAGGAGAAAGTAAGTGTTGTTTGTGTACAGAGGGTGGTGGAGGAACAACAAGAGAAGGAGAAGGAGAATAAGTAGTGAAGTGGGGAGAATTATCGTATGGGGGTTTCTGCACAGTAAGTGGTTATCTCCACGAAAACATAGTGCTTGATCACCGGGGGCAAGCAAACATCTTATGCCTGCTTTTGTGGTACCCCGCCCAAACAGGTACAACAATTATATTTTTATTGGCCCACGGTTTATATGTAGGGCTACCTTAGGCAACCATATATACAGCTTGTGCTTGAATGTCGATAATCCTGATGTCCTCGTTTGGCCTTGTCTCGTGTATTACTCTGCCGAATCGCTTACTCATATATCAAGTTACCGAAAGCCCGCGCCTGAGCACAGGTGACTGTGAGAGAAACTGCATGAGAAAGATAAGTCACCAGCTATCCGCAAATTTATTTACCTCAATGCTTATTTGTTCACGGCTTGAGGCGCAGCGGCTATCACCATGACCTTCAACTTCCTCGCCCTCCCCCAAGAGATCTGGCTCGAGATTTACACCCAACTACTGCTCCTACATCCGATTAGATATATGGCGGACATGGCTCCCGGGAAACCAGCCCCGAGGCCGTCAGCCTGATGAGAATGGCAACAAACCAGAAGGCGTGAAGCTGTTGTTGCCATACAGGCCACACGGCTACATCCCAAAGGCCCTCCTCCAAGCTAACCGACAGGTGCACGAGGAAGGCCGACTGGTCCCTTTCCACGAAAACGAGTTCGTTTTCGTTCGCTATTACAAGTCCGGGGGAGGGCCTGCGCTAGAGTTTGCGGATGCGATGCTCAAGTTGCTCTTCTCAAGAACCATTCCAGGTTGCAGGGACGGGGCCTTGTTCCAGCTGCTACCCATGAGATATGTCCGGATGGATGTGTTTCAGGATCATATCATCACGGGTGATGGGAGGGTGAAACCTGATTTAACGGAATATGTACAGATGGAATACAGACAGATGGGTCACAGAGAAATGGGTTGGGAGAGGCTTTGCAGTCTGCTTCCTGCTGTTAGAGGCCTGTGTCTGAATATGGTGGCTCACCCGTCTTTGTACTCGAGGCCCATGGTGAGAGGAACCACGAGGGATTGGTGAGGGGATGCCCTGGAGGGGTATTCTCTTGATCCCGATCCTGAGTCTGATGCTGAGGAAACAATAGTTCTAGCAAGATATGAGCGTGATCTGGAGGAGTGGAGGTGGAAGTGGGTGGATTGTGGGCTCAGAAAGATGGAAGGGCTGGGAGATCTTGGGGTAGAAGTGAAGAATACGCGCAAGTTTAGGAAGAATGGAGTGACTGAGTGGGTTAAACGGCTGGACAAGAGACTAAACCAAGGAAGAGGTGATGCGCAGAGGGTGAGGGTTGTTTGCGTCAAGCGAGTGGATGAATCACAAGAAAAGGAGGACGAGAGCGATAGGATGCGGTATCTTCAGGCTGTTTGATGTTCGACACCGTGGTGGAAATAGTGAGGATTGTGAAGACGGCGAAAACTAGTGAGGCACGTTGTGCGTAGACAACAAAAATGGAGTTTGCTGGATAATTCAACACACACCTTCGATGTCTCTGCAAACCTGTATACACTACTAAACACCGGCTGTTCAACCTCTAGAAGATCTATCGAAATCCATGTATCTGGTAAAGTTGACGAAGGGAGCAGACATGAATACCTTCCCTACTCGCCAAGCAGAACTGACAGGGGTAAGCTTCTGACGTGTGCCAAGCCGGTACACGCGCTCGAAACATGCTCCGCCGCAGATCCCTGGAGCTTGTTCGCGTCCCAAGAGATGCTCGAAAAGAGAAGACAGCTGCTGAATATACCGGCGAAGTTACTGTTCTGGACTGATGGGAATGCAAGCTCAGAGGGCAATGGCTCGGTATTTATATAAAATAACCATCACGTCAGTGGCGTTACCGAAATTGTGCCTGTAGCGCCTTGTTGCATGTTCAGGTTCAGCCCCCTGCATGTTTTCTCATGGAAGCTTGCAGTTCCCCTGGGACCTGCAGGTCAGATCAAGCTTTTCAGGCAGATCCGTTCCTTTTCATTCCTTGGTGAGTGCCCGACGGAGTCTTTTGACCATTCTGAGACCCGGGGAGCTACACCGCTGGGTAGACTCCTCAAGAGGTGAGGCAAAAGGTCGGGTCGTACCTTCTCGATTTTTCAGCTTCTGCTTGTTGTGAGACACGACTGAGTTGCAGCTTGCCCTCTCACAGGCAACAGCACTGCAACACCTTTCGTTTTGTTTGCTCCCCCGCAGGAAGAGGGAAACTCATACTGGAATAGGGCAGCGCCCGTGGATCAGCCAAGGGTCTGGAACATCTTTTTCCAAGCTCGGTAATCTTGCCAGCCCCTGATTCAGCAGGCCCCGGACCTGGGGGCGTCACCATCAACGGTCATTTGAGACAATGGTCCCTGGAGCTAGCGACCAATTAGCGTGACGGTCAACCGGTGCACCTGGTCATATCGGAACCCCAGAAACGTTACCCACGCTTGACACTGCCACGATCTGGCCCGGCTCCCCAGCTCTCCTTCAAAACACACATTGTCCTCAAAGCTCAGCTTGAAGCTCCTTCTTTCCTCTCCTGGGACCTTACTTCGTAAACTGTACTCATACACACAAGCAGCCACCTTCCTGTGGCAGCCCTCTCCATCCATTGGCTTTGGCTTTGACAGTCAACTTCATACGGAATTGCCACCAGTTTACCACATCACTCATTCCAATCAATTTTTTTTTATCTCACCATCAGGACCACGTACCACTGTTCATAACTTATACCGAAACTCATTCAGTTCATCCCCCTAGGGCGCCGGCCCGACCTCCCAAGATGTTATCACCGCCCACGGCCGGCATCCACCGGTTCTTCCTCCCCCGGCAGACCCTCGCCAAGTTCCTCCTCGCCATGCTCCCCTCCTTCCTCTCCGACCGTCTCTTCCCCGACCACCGGCCTGCCTACCGAGTCCACCCAACTTCTTACCTCGACGGCCTCCGCGGCATTGCCTCCATCATCGTCTTTTTTTGCCATTACACCGAGAACAACTTCTCGGCATTGACCCCCTCCCACGGCCTCAACGTTGACCGCCCCTCCTCCTTCATCCAACTACCCTACTTCCGAATTATCTTCTCCGGCCGTCCAATGGTGCACATCTTCTTCGTCATCTCCGGCTTTGCCCTCTCGTACAAGCCCATCAAAGCTCTTCACGCCCGGGACTTGGATAAGTGCTATACCGCCTTGGCGTCGTCAACCTTTCGGAGAGCCTTCAGGTTGTTTGGGCCGTGTGTAGTGTCTACCTTCATGGTTCTTTGTCTCCGGCAGATGGGGCACCTCGGTCCGGCGCAGGATACGTTAATGGAAGAGATATGGAAGTGGAAGGGTGCAGTTTTCCACCAAATCACCTGGGGATGGGATTGGGATAGGGATTTGAAGCCGGCGTATGATATTCACTTGTGGACGATTCCGATTGAGTTTGCGCATTCGATGTTGCTGTTTATGGTGGTGCTTATGCTAAGTCGGGTCAAGTTGCACATCAGGATGGCGAGCGTGTTGGGGCTGATGGGGTACTGTTTGATGTGTGGGAAGTGGGCTGGGTTTGAGTTTCTGGCGGGGTTGTTTTTGGCCGAGGTGTTTGTGCTAAAGCAGGAGGGAAAGAAGCAGAAGGAGTGGGAGGGCGGGGAGGGGGAACAGAAGGGGGGGTTGATGGGGCCAGTCATGTTGGTGAAGGGGTTGCAGGTTGGGATAATTTTGATGGGGTTGTTTATTGGAGGGTGGCCGAATAGGAACGCGGATAAGACGCCGGGGATCAGGTGGTTTTTCGAGAGGACGCCGTTGCCGTTTGCGGAGATGGATCATTTGGCGCCGCAGAAGTTTTGGTTCGGGTTGAGCGCCGTGTGTATGGTTTGGGCGGTGGGGGAGCTGGATTGCTTGAGGAGGCTCTTTGAGGGCGGGTTGGCACAGTATTGTGGGAGGATTAGTTATGCGGTGTATATCATGCATGGGCCGGTGATGGATACCATCCAGGCGTATATTTTAGGACATACTGATATCCCAGCGAGGGGCCAGCCTGGAGACGCGAACTTTAAAGCGGCGCTTCCGGCTACCGGAGTGAAGGGGGTTTTCGGGGTGAAGACGCCAGCACAGATCACGATGAGCTGGTTTATCGGGATGTGGGTGATTGGACCGTTTGTGATTTGGGCGGCGGACGTGTTCTGGAGGGTGGTGGATAACCGTATTGTGGACTGGGGGAAGAGGCTGGAAAACTGGTGTCTTGATGAGGATACTGGGCCGAGCCCGAGGTCTCAAGGGTACTCGGTTGCTGCGTGAGGCTTTGCATATTTGGACCAAATAAAAACATGGGGAAAAGAGATGGTGCTTATAATGGGTAATTAGCAGGCCGGGCGTTATGGGGGGGAAGGAGTTAGACTTGGACTTGAACTGATCATTCTCTTTTGTTGCTTTTTGTTCTTCGTGCCTTAGAGTACTATACCCAGACTCGTCTTCAAAATACAGCTTTGCTTGTTTTCATGGTTTGGGATAGCTCTGTCAGGAGCATCAGAAACAGACCAACACATATCTCTTGGCGTCATGAGCTGTGATCGGAAAATTCAATGGCTCATGAACCCTTCAAGAGCAAGCAGAATCAGCAGGTCCAACGTCATGTGACCACGCGTTGCTGAGCTACCTTACCTCATCCAGTTGATTGCGTTGCAGTTGGCTGTCGACGCGGGGAGTGAGTCACGGTCGTGCAGGTTGATGGTCTTTTTATTAGTCAGTAAGGATGTATGACTGCATCAGATATTGACTGGGCAAAGCCAAGGGGATATAAACATCTCCGAGGCCTCAGGTTCTTTCCTGTTGTCTGTTTTCCGTTTTGGTGCTTCCTCCATGTCGAGTTCAGTTGTGTTGGTCAATCGGTTTTGAAGACCGAACCAATTGCTGGTCTTTGTTACGACCCCTCACTTTTTGCTGTTTTGCTCTTTTATTTCCTAATAAAGCCTCTTCCCTCCCTCCTCCGGTCTTCGGGCACGGCACGCGACAATCGAAGAGGAGATAGCCGTGGGAAACCGCTGCGATCCGATCCGAGGGGACATTGCATACTGTGTGATTGTTGCGGATGAGATCTTGGGTGTAGAGATTCAGCTTCCGATTTTTGGATGTAAGGAATTTTGTATATATATATATATATCAGGTTATTTCTTTTGCCTACGTCGTCGGGGTTTATTCCCTGTTTTTGTCACTTACAATGGGCTAGGCTTGCAACTTTCACCAACAGCATTCTCGCACACACATCACTATTGAGCTAGCATTTTGTTTCAAATTGGCTCACACCACACAACCCCCTTTCCAGATCAATAACCACAAAAAAAAACCCAAAAGACACCAACAATGAACGCCTCCTGCCAATGCGGCTCCATCCGCTTCAAGACCCCCCTCCCGAAGCCCCTAGCTTTGTACATCTGCCACTGGTATTTTTCCCCCCTCCCCCCCTTTCGGTTTGACTCTAACACCGGTCAACAGCGTATCCTGCCAAAGACAAACCTCCTCCGCGTTCGGCGTATCAGCCATATTTCCCCGTTTTTCCCTCCCTGCCCAGCTCCAGCTTCAGTCGTCCAACTCCCCAACGAGTTCACTCTCAACCTCCCCCGAGACGATGACTTCACCCAGCAGCCCCCCAACATGTGATGGGAGTGGTGGCGGGAACGGGAGCAGTCTGTTATCCGTCTACTCCCGCCCCACGGCCAACGGGCAAACGCTCTACTGTTACTTCTGCAAAAGGTGTGGGACAAGATTGGTGCATGCTACCCCTGTAAGTTGTCTCTCCCCTCCCCCCACCCTCCTCCTCCATTGCATCAACGTTTGACATGTTGACAAAAAAAAAGAACAAAAACGTCGTCAGTGTCAAGGGCGGGTGTCTAGAAGGGTTAGATTGGAAGAGCGCTATTCATATCTGGTATGTTAAACTCGCGTCCCCAATCAGGTTAAAATGGAAAGGGGGGGAAAAAAGAGGCGCTAATGAGTGTAAACAAATAACAAGGACAAAATCTGCCATGGTGCCGATACCCGAGGGCGTGGAATCCCACTCGGAGGAGTGTAGTGAGCCAGAGTACGGTGTTAGTCAGGAGGAGTTGGATCAGCCTGGAGGTTTGTGTGGGTGATTGCTTGGGTGCAATAATTGCATGAAAAAGGGGTCGAAGCTGACAAGATGGAAGAAATGAACACGCACCACTCACGCATGGAGATGAGGTCAACCAAGAAATGCCCGGTTGATGGAAAGGATCAGGAAACAATATACTCTACAAAGAAATGGCAAAAGTAATGTCATGCGTGTTTAATACAGTTTCTGCGATGCTCCAGCTCTTGCTATGCCGCAATGATATACTGTGCTCACAGTACATTGTGCTGACTTCATTATAACATATTCCTCACCGCAGCACTGTCTCTTGTCGATATATCAGCCATCCCATTCCATTCAAAGCACACATAATCATCCCACAATCATCTCACATCATTAAAAACCTGGTCCTGTTCCACCCTGCCATCCCATCAGCTTATCCCGCCATTTCCTGTTCCAGCAGCAGCACACATCACCAACCACAAAGCAAAAAATCCAACAAGCTGGTCGTCCTTTACTGAGAACTCCCACCATCCCCACTCCAAACCCCCTCCTTACACAACAACGCCACCTTCTTGAAGAACCTCCGCCACTCCAGCGGGTCGCCCTTCACTTTCACAAACCTAACCTCCAGCAAGACAACCTCCTGGCCGCCATCATCATCCCCCATGCCCGTCACCAACCTGTACTTATCCACAAGCACCTCCCCGTGCAAGCTCTGATTTCGCCCATCCACCGTCTTCACCTTCAGCGTGGCCACATGGTCCGACTCCGGGTTGACACTACCACCGATGTGCGCCGGCTGCGGTACGTTGAGCTGGTGAAGCGAGTCGCTGAGCATCTGCACAAGCAGCAGAGGCGGCATGTGCGAGAAGAATCTTGTGAGGCTGTACGAGGGGATGATGTCTCTGAATTGACGGGCGTGTTGGGTCAAGGAAAGAGGGATACCAGGGATTTGCGAGAATTGGCTCATGGAGGGGTCGTCCGACAAAGCGGAAAGGGCGGCGAGGGCTAGGTTGCGGTTGGGGTGGCGGTTGAAAGGCGCAGGAAGTATAGAAGCGGCATCGCGGGGAGCCAAAGGCTGGGTTGAGGAGATGATGGCGTGAGTACCCAATGTTCGGAGGGTAGGGCGTTCCCAGTCGAAGACTGCGTCTGTGATGGGAGTTTCTGGTTGGGTGGCTGGGAGTTTGGTGGTCCATGAGCTGGAGGGCTGGGAGTCGATATCCATTGCTTCTGGTTGGGAAGCGCGTTGAGAGGGGGTTGGTTCCGCGTTGAGATCGATGCGCAGGGCAGCCAGCATTTTAGTGGCGAGAGCCAGGGGGTCTGATACCTTGCCGTCGGCAGCGAGAAGGGGGTTGTGACGGGTGTACCATGGGTGCTGGCGAATCTGAGCAAAGGAGAATCGTTTCCGAGGTTCAATGTTCATCATGCCTCGGAGGAGAGATAATGTGTTGGCGGGGATCCTTTGCCATAGCTGATCAGTACTTCGCCCATTTGTCCGTACATACTCCTGAAACTCCCAACTCCCAGAGGTTGGCTCGTCCCACGGTGTATTTCCCACCAGAAGCACAAATAGGATGACACCGCAAGACCATATATCGACCAGATCCGCGGAATATTTCTGCTGATCAGGTGACTTCTTGTCTGGCCTGGCACACTGCAATACCTCGGGAGCGATATAGGGGGGGCTGCCGCACATGGTAGCCGTCTGCTTCCGTACTCCCTTGTACTCAAACATGGTCGACATGCCAAAGTCAGCAATCTTGAGGTTGCCGGTGTCTGAAAGGAGTATGTTTTCAGGTTTGAGATCCCGGTGGGCTACCCCCTTGGAGTGCATAAAACTGACACCGGCGATTAGTTGCAAGAAATAGAGATGAGCAATGTCTTCTTGCACGCCGACATCGGCCTCGATTTTGTCGAAAAGATCACCTCCTTCGGCAAACTCCATGGCGATCCATCTCCAGACAGCATCTTCGCCGGTAGCGAACCACTCGATGATATTGGGATGCTGGCCGATGTGAGAGTGCAGTGACACCTCCATGGCGATCTGCTTTGCTGATATCCGGCCATGCTTGACGGCGTAGCCCTTGTGTATCAGCTTGACAGCAAAGACTGGTGTCGGCGCATCCAGAGGAATGGCCTTTTTGATACTGGTTGACCGGCGTTAGTTGGTGGGGTCCTACCCTTGTGGAAGTGGGAGGAACGTGAGAAGAACTCACGATGCATATGCGCCCCTTCCTATCGTCTTTGAAATGATACGGAAGGGTAAATCGCTGGGAAGCGGGTCTAATTGTGACTGTTGCATTTCGAGAGCTGTTTAGTTGATGAGATCCGAAATCGATGTCCAAAGCTATGGTGATCGAGGTGTCGCAGGCAGCATCGCGGGGTATCCCTTTAGGAATCCGAAAGCGGTATAATTGAAAACAAAAGGCAGGGACGGGGTATCACCGAGCGCAATGAGAGGTAAGAAAGAGTACAAAGTTACAAGACGAATGGGGAAGGCTGTATGTATTCAATACCAGCCGGGTAACAATGGCAACAACAAGCGTAAGAAAGGTGCACTCACCATTCTGGCGCCGTTCCGACGAAATATGACGCGTCTTAGATGAAGTCGCGTACCCCCGTGTAAAGTGTATCTTGATGTGCTCTCAGAGTGGAGTGGCGGGCAATGTTTTGTCTGAGCGCAGCAGCCAAAGGCACAGTCTGATTGGTTGTGATGGGCCGGCACAAGGGGTTACGCCCGGACCAGGCCGCTCTTGGCGGGCAGCGGTTGCTAGAGGGGGCTCCAGCTTGTTACCCAGCCGCTGGTGGGGGCAGGCAAAGTTTTGGGTCTTTCTGTAAACATTCCATTTGGGCCTTTGAACTTCAGACGCCACTCCATCGGCAACTCACGAGGCGCCTTCCATCTTTTGCCTGAAAGTAATTCCAACCTCCTGCGCACGAATCGAGATCTTCAAGCCCTGCAATTCCTCAAACGTTGGCCCCTCCGCTGCAGGTACGCAGTCGACCTTTCCTCGAAACCAGCCTCTCCTTTGTTGGCTTGCTTGGGTATATTAACCTGGATCCTGTTGTAACATACGCCAAAGACATTCCCCAGTCTTACGCCCGTCTTTGTCGACATCATGTCTTACATGGATGACACCCAAAACTCGGCCCCGGGCAGCATCCCAGCCAGCAAGGCGACCGCCGGTGCTGCTACAAGCAAGAGGGTCATCGAGAACGCGACAAAGAGGTAAGTGTTGCGTGGTTGGGGTGGTGGATGCGGCTTGATGTTTATCTACGACTGATGGCTGACAATATGTAACCAAAGGCTGCAGAATGAGCTCATGCAAATGATGACCTCGCCTGCCCCTGGCATCTCCGCGTTCCCCTCCGCTGACGGCAACCTGCTCTTCTGGCGGGCTACAATTGAGGGACCCGAAGACACGCCATATGCCGGCCTCAACCTCAAGCTCAGTTTCGAATTCCCCGCCAACTATCCGTATACACCACCCACCGTACTCTTCACAACACCCATCTATCACCCCAATGTCGACTTCTCCGGCCGCATCTGCCTCGATATTCTCAAGGACAAGTGGACTCCTGCCTACAATACTCAGACGGTGTTGTTGAGCTTACAGTCTCTTTTGGGGGAACCAAACAAGTAAGACGTTGCCTGTTCTGCGAATATCTTGAAAGGAAGGGTCTCCGATTGCTAACAGACACAGCGCTTCCCCCCTGAACGGCGAGGCTGCCGAACTCTGGGACAAGGACCCAGCTCTTTTTAAGACCAAGGTCATGGACCGCCATAAGGATATCGAGGAGGACTGAACCGATAAAACTAATTCAATGAGTTTACGAGACACGCATCTGCATTTTCTTTTTGCAAGGGGGAACGGAATCATCATGGCGTGTTGGTTGTTGGTTGTCAAGATGGAGATCATAGGCGTATTTGGTTCCTGAAGTGAGGATTGCATTCCTGGGGGGATTGGTACATGGATTTCCCACATCGTCGCTGCCTGCTTGCAGAGCAGCTTCTGAAGTACATCGAGCATTGTTTTTTAATGGACATTGCCGTCCACGAGCGTATCACTCTGAACAAAAGTTCCCCAACGCAAGACCCAGCTCCAGCACCTTCACATGTCGGTTGGCTTGGTGAAATGGTTTTTGGTATCGGAGGTGCCGTATTTACGAACCCATCTATTCGTAATAGGAAGCTAGAAGCCATGCGTAACTCCGTAAAATCCCAATGCCGCCCTGAACCCGAACCACGGCCCGTCCTCAATCCCACTTTTTAATTGTTGCCGACAACCAAAATTTACTCCTCGACAACGACGGTGTGGAGGCCCTTGGGGTTCTTGACGTTGACGGCCTGGACGTAGCTGTAGAGCTTCTCCTTGGCGCCCTCCTCGTCGTTACGTTTCCGGGAGATGCGGACGCGGAGTCTGTAAGGAACGCCCTTGACACCCTGCTCCCAGACCTTCTTGTTCAGCTGGGGGTCGAGGCGGACATCGGTGGTGCCCTGTAAAACGACATCTCAGTCAGCTTGCTGTCCTATGCCGCCACAAACAAATCATCCAAAATTTCGGGTTGGGAGGGACAGGCGGTGTCGTGTGTCGTAAGCAGGGAGTCGTCGGGGTAGTGGGAAGATGTCTGCGATCGAACGTACCATGGCCTTGTAGGCAAACTCCTTGATCTCCTTGATCGCCTTGGGAGCCCGCTTCTTGAAGGTCACGCCGTGGAGCTGTCCATTGAGTCAGCACTTCCATTCTCCTTCGACAATCGCCCTCGTTCGACTTGACATACGCGCTTGTGGAGGTGGATGGTGTACTCGCGAGCCACAACGTCGGCGATGGCCGAACGCTGGGTCTTTCCGGAAGGCTTGGTGGACGACATTCTGGTGGGAGGTGAGTTAGCCGCTGCACAGCGTCTCTGCAGTTCCTGCAATGGCGAACAGAAAATAAATCGAGTCGAATCGAAGGGGGAAATGGCAGCAATTACGTACTTCGGAGACGTGGGATCTCTTGCACTCGGAATCGGGTTGAGTGGTGTCGTGAGATCGCGGGCTTTGCTGGGTTCAATAAACCTACCTCTGGGAATTTTGCACCTGGTTTTTCCGCGAATTCTGTCTGGTGCGCCGAACACTGGGCTCAAGGCACTCGCGTAACTGCCCTAAAGTGGAATGGCGCCTGTGCTCCCAAACCCCACTTCACTTTTTATCCCGCCAAGTTTATGGCAGCTGATTGCTACTGGCGGACAGCTGTTCGGATGCCATCTCGGCATGAGCCAATCAAAACCCCACAGTCAATCTCAGAGACGAATTGGCGCTGGAAGCTTGAGTGGAAACTCCTGCTCATCAGACTCTCATGCGTGCAGGGGCAGCCGTGCGCCTGGGAGCTCTTCATGCCAACTCCTGCGCCCACCTGTTCCAAGTCTCAACGACATTCCATCATCGCCAGTCTCTGCGCGACCCGACACTTCTCCCTGGTGCGCTGAGCGCACTTGACACTCTTTTCGTACGCCCTCAGCAAATTCGTCCTAATTTCTCCGCACCACCTCACCGACCCCCGCTGCCCCGACGACATTTGAAAGCTACACCCGAGCGACACCCTTCCGAAAAGTCAATTTACGCGGTCACCTCAAAACCGAGCGCTTCCCATCTCCAACGTCAATTCACGAATCAGACCCCGAACTAGCAACTCCTTTCCCCAGGACGACGCGAAGCTCCGTTTGGCGCTGCGATCATTCTTTTAACCGTTTCCTTACGATTTTATCAACGTCAACATTGGCTGGCGAAAATGAACGACCCGGTAGCGCCAACACCCTCACCGGTACCCGATTTGAATCGGAACCGACTTCCCACCCTCTTCGAAGTCTTGAGTCGGCGGACATTACCCCCTGTTGACTTGTTCTCCTTCTACATTTATATGCGGGACCAGCAACGCTCTGTGGATTATCTCGATTTCTGGTGAGTTTATCTGGAGGAGCGTTTGTAGCACGAAGTATTGTTTGCTAACAAGGGATCAGGCTTGATGTCGCCCAGCATATGTCCCTGTGCCGCCACTATGTTCGGGAGCTGCGCCGATCTGTTTTGGTGGGCACACCGGATTTGGACAAGACATCAAAACGATCTTCGGCCATCTTGGAAGGCCTGGGTGATTTGAACCACTCGGCCGCAGGGCCGTCGATGTACGCGACGGAGAAGGAAAGAGACCAGGATGCTCAGATGTCGATGTTTTTGCGGGAAGATAGGAACCCTCACGATTCACCACACAGCAGCAATGGAAGACGCGCTCGGGCAAGCACCAACCTTAGCAGCACCCCTCGCGAACCTAACACCGACTCAAACTCTCCCGCTCATACCGTTGCTCGGCAAGATATCAGAGCTTCTGCCGAGAAGATCCTCTATACGTTTCTTCTTCCTGGCGCAGAACGCGAGATAACGCTCCCGGGTTCAATTACCCAGGATGTAACGACAGCAATCGAGGAGTTTGGGCGAGATGACCCTGAAGTATTTGACGTGGCCAAGGATTATGTTTTCCAAGCGATGGAGCGGGATGCATTCCCTGGCTTTCTCAGAATGAAAGCCCTTGGAAATCTTATCCCGCCAACATTGATCATGAGACTTATCTTCGGATTAGTCTCCATGTTCGGCGGCTTCTGGGCCGCGTTCATCTTGATATTCCTCAACAAGGACCGCATGACTCGGTGTTGGGTATGCAATGACTCCCTTCATGCTTTTGTCGAGCCCGTCACTGACATTTTTTCCAGCTTATCCTTCCTTTCACTCTAGGGGTATACTTCCTCGCCTCCTATCAGTACTCGCTTGACCCAGTCCTCGCCCTTCTTGGGTTTAGCGAGTACACTCCTTTCAACTTTTCCAGAATACGAGAGCCATACGTCCGAAAGCTCCTCGCTCGACGAGCCATCATGGTACTCGCCGTGACAGTGCTCATCGATGCGGTGCTATGCGTGCTCTTCATCCTGGTGCCCGGAAAACGACTCTGAACCAACACCAAGAGCCTCTCGGGAGTTTGAACAGGCTGGTTTCCTTCTCACTCTCGAAACCAGAGTACACGAAAGAGAGCATAGCGTATCATATTCGAACCGCTTTGATACCACATTCGGCAAAGCATCTCTTAAGAGATGTCCGCTCAGGGTAACGGATTTAACGAGCAGGAGCATTTCTTGTTTTGGCCTTTCGTCGTTTTCATTTCTTGGCTTCCCTTTTATTTTTCATGACGACTTTATGAGTTCTGTAGCCAAACTGGGAAATACTAGTTTCAAAAAAGATTTCCTCGGATTGCTTTTTATTTCCCGATTTACGGAGGGGAGGGGGAGGGATGGCCACATTTGTAGTCACTTTTTTTTATATCACATTCTTTCGCATACCGTTTTTTAGACAAATCATGTAACTCGCTACTAGGGCACAATGGGAGGAAAGGAAAGGCGGGGTGAAGGAAAGGTGTTTAAGCAAGGACATCGGCGCTGGGCAATTTCAGGTGTTCAGGATAGCAAACTTGCGTGCTTTTTTTCTTTTCTTCGTCACAAGGTGTGGTAGTTGTAATGTACGATTGCTCGAGCAGGAGAGAAGGGGTTGAGTGGGTCGGGTTTCGATATTGATACCTTGGCGGAAGCTGTTGAGGATAGATAGCTGAAGCAAAGGATTCGAACAACACAATTATAGCCATGATGGTGAAGAGACACGACGATAATGCCAACCTACAACAGAAAAGACTACCTCGGCCCAATACCAAAAGCGAATATTCAATAAAACGGAACGGCTTTTGCTCTGCTCCATTTTTTCCCAACCACCAATAAGTCGCTGGAGGGGGAAAATTCACAATTTATTTATATGCAAAGTTCGAAAGCAGCGCGTCCTTCTCGGCGGGAGTAGTCTTGCCTACCTAGTTTTAAAACGGATATGTCAAAATTTGGGAAAGCAAAAACTCAAAAAGCTCCTTGTTCGAGAATGATGGTGGAGGGCGTAAGATTTGTGGGGGCAGGTGGGCGGTGCCTTTGCCTTTTTTTTTTTTGAGGATGCTCTCTGCGATTACGGGAAGCCTAGCAGAAGATGATATCGACTTACTGCTGTATTTTAAGAGCCACTACCCCCATGTCATTGTACTAGCCGCGGAAGGCAATACACATTCGCAACTCGAGAGGGCTACATGGAAGCCCTCAAACACCTAGCAATTGCTCGCTTTTTGTCATGTCGTGGGCTGTTCAAGTGAAACGGAGCCACGCAAATCCTGCAAATAAATGGGTACGGTTCTTCTCAGCTCGGATGACGGCAGTGCTTAGTGACAAATGAAAAAACACATGTATTTTGGTAGTGATTTTTGGTAGTGATGGCAGTTGTCAATGATGGACAAAGCCTTCTGCGAAGGACGTTGCGATGCTGCCTTGATTCATATGCACCAAAACCGTGGTGTCGACAGCCATACATCAACCCCAAGTTCCACATCTCCTTAATTCCTCCTCTAAGGTCCCACTCAAATAAGCGGTACGAGCCCAGCTGTCTTCTACTAACTAGACTCCTCCTTCCCTTCCTCAACCTCCACATTCTTCAAAGAATTCTCCACTGCCTTGGCAATCATAGCTTCCTCCTCCGGATCCGTCATCGGCACACCCCCCATCGTACCGTCATCATCGTTGCCCGGCCTTTCACTCAACTGTACCCCGGCCGGTGAATATCGAGAGCTTCCTGCAGGGAATCCGCTGCCGATATTTGATTGCCCTGGCCTCGCTTGATCTTCTCGTTGTGATGACGAAGGAAGTGAGCTGCTGCCATCCGAATCATCAGTCAGCATTCTCTTCAGAGAGTTGTTTGGATGATAATGACGATGATGATGATGAGAAGGAGATGTCTGAACGCTGTACGAGTTGGGATTGTTGTAGGCATTGTCCTGGGTGCTTTGGGCTTGGGAGTAGCCATTGGTCCAGTTCAGACTTCCCCCGAAGCTACTATCAGCGAAACCACCAAAGGACTGTTGAGAGTCGTGGAGAGACTTCCGCTTCTTGTGCTGCGGCCTGTCGGGGAGCCCGTGACGATATCCAGGGATATATGCAGATGGTGAGAAGAAGGAGGGGATTAAACCTTTTTTGTTCTTATCATTCTTGTTTCCAGTCTCCTGTTCCAAGAGCTTCTCGATTGTCTCTACCCAGGCTGTTTCCTGCACGGCACGGCGGTCGGCGTCGGCGCGGAGCTGGTCCATTTGTGCTGAGAGAGAGCTTAGGGTGGAATCGCATCGATTGGCCCAGGCTTGGAGGCTGGAGAGGAGCCCCCCAATGGCAGTGGGAGCAACATCTCGGAGAGGAGCAACGCTGTTGATCTGGACAAGGGAAGCCTTGGGGTTGAGCTGGCCTTTGATGAGGTCAGCGTAGATGGAGCTAATCACGAGCTCCTCGAGGGACTGCCGAGTAGGTAGGTCAAGAGCTTTTTGGAGGGACGCATAGCTCAAGGCTGGCTCAGAGCCCTCGTCATTGTTTTGGTTGGCGAGTGTCAGAAGAGACAGCTGACGGAGCTTCAGTCGCTGGGAATCGTTCAACTCGGGAAGACCTGCAGTAGACTTGTATGTTTCGTAGGTACCATAACTGAAGATCTGGAGGAGTGTGAGATGTGGGGCCAACTCTGGGTTCGAAGCAAGAGCTTGGATCTGAGGAGCCTGCAATAATTCGGTGAAGATGTATGTGTTCGGGGCCGAAGTCGCGCGAGAGATGAGGTCGGCGGCAGCGCGCGGGGAGGTGGCCGACTTGGTGAGTGCCAAGAAGGGCTATGGAATAGGTGAGCGAGGTGCGGGGTGGGATACCATCGATGTAATCATGCCTATGGCGATGACGAAACGTACTTCGAGAGCATTGAGAGCTTTCGCCTGCTCCATTTTGGAAATTGTCTGAGGTGTGCCCGAGTTTCCCCCTCGAATGGTCAAATCAGAAGATAATCGAGGTCGGTATTACTTTGGAGTTTGGGCAACCTGAAAACGTGCAACGGACGATTCCTGACTCTTGGGTCGTTGTGATTTGGTGGTTGGAGCTGGAAGGCAGCCTTGCAGCATGCGAAGTTATGGTGGGGCTGATCAGAGTCGCTGATAAACCTGGGGTAAGGCTAGGATCTTTGCGCTTGCCCCGCGCTGAACAATGTGTGGCTTGCACAACCACTGAGGTCCGTTTTGTTCCTGCATTTTTGAGAGCGCTATCC
The DNA here is from genome assembly GCA_033296915.1 of Triangularia setosa. NCBI lineage: Eukaryota > Fungi > Ascomycota > Sordariomycetes > Sordariales > Podosporaceae > Triangularia > Triangularia setosa. Next base: position 139,960 of record MU866088.1, on the reverse strand, counting down.
GTACACTACGATGAGTCAACACAGGGAAATCTTCAGGTAGGTAACAAGGTCGGCAACCAAGCGAGCTATTCACGATTATTGTCGTGCCACCTTTCCAGGCGTTTTCTAGAAGATGACCCGCCGTTTTTTGATCCGAGTTTAATGTGCAGGGGTCTCCCACCGCAGGGTTTGACCTGCTCTAAGCGGGAGAACGTCCGGATCGAAGCGGATCTTATCGACAGCAGCAAGGGTTCTCATGTCCGCAGCTTCTGAATCCGCAACGTTGCCGAGAAGAGCGCACAGTGTGCGATGTCTTTCGGGTCTTTCCCAGGAACGTCGTGCCGTCTCTTGTACCCGCATGTGCGTCAATATTTCGACGGAACATCAGGTACTAAAGTCCGGGGCAAGCTGCAATTGATAAGACTATTGGAATTATTGCTCCTACGGGCTGATGGAGGGTGTGACCATTCAGACCGCTCAAAATAGATTGGAAAAGGACTGCCGTCTTCGGCACTGGCCAAATGGTGGCCAGGTTTTAAACCCCGCGCCTGTAACATGTCTTGATCTGGCAGGTTCTTTATGATCGGGCTGTGTTCCTTGATCTTAAAGGGATGAAGAATCGCATGAGCGTCCATATTTCGGTGTACTGCTCACCAAGGCTGGCCAGCACAACATCAACGGGTGGAAGACTCACCCGTCATCCCGGAGGGGGGGCAGTGTTGTTCCTGATGGCGTGTCGCATCCAGGCCCGTGCCATTTCGTATGTGAAGATCAAGAAACGTGCTCATGGTTTCCGACCGCCCACAGGCCGCACCTGAGCGGCTGGACACAGTACCAACTCGAATCCGGAGACAGATCGTCAAATCTGTGGTGCCTGTTTTCAGCCCACCCTCCACGTGCAGGGGATCCTAATATATGCTTTGTCGCTGTGTCGCTTGCGTCCATTCTATCCAGAAGTTTGTAATATTTTCACTATAAAACAGCCAATCTGGCCTCTGCGGCCTTGGAAACACTCGGCAGATATCACTAGTAGCACTGACAAGAACTAAACGAAGCTAGCCGCATAGTGCGCCACACACTGTATCACCATTAATAGGGGCCTGCTTGGGGACCAGCAACGCTGACAAACTCGGATCCGACGCTGCCGCACTGCGATATTTGGCACTTTGCCTTCCTTTAACGCGCTATCCATTCAACCACCCTTCTCATTTATCTTTGCCGTGCCGTTTTATTTTCCCTTTCTTGTACATAAGCTGCAGCCCGCCATCTCCGCGAGGTGGCCTCGTTTTATGCGTTATCTTTGACGTCAAAATCATAGCCAGGCATTCTGTTTTATCGCCGCATTGTTTCACACTACTTTTCAAATGTTATAGCCTCGAAAGAAACGAGTAAGACCGTGATCCCGGCGTCGCATTCGACCGACCTGTCCTTAGACTCGCAATCGATTTCCGAATTCACCCTGGCCACCGATTAGTTTGTGGAGGAGGGAGGACGACCACGTATCTATTACTTCAATATTATACGATATCGGGTGTTGCGGTGACCGAAGTCCACCAAGATGGCCCCTCCTCAATTACAGTTCCTATCAGCGCCCCCAGCGCACATGGCTACTACAACACTGAAGGTCGAGGGCATGACGTGAGTTACCATAGCGGTCAAAATGGGGTTCCTTGCTGGTTTCTAACATTCTCCTTAGCTGTGGCGCATGCACCTCAGCCGTTGAAGCGGGCTTCAAAGGTGTTGATGGAGTAGGAAATGTGTCAGTCAGTCTGGTCATGGAAAGAGCGGTAGTCATGCACGACCCCCAACGAATAACCGCTGAGCAAATACGAGAAATCATCGAAGACCGAGGATTCGACGCCGAAGTATTAGCAACCGATCTCCCATCGCCAGTCGCGCCGCGGAACTCGTTTGGCGTCTTTCCTACGGACGATGGCCCGGCTATGACGGTCACAACGATCAAGATTGAGGGGATGACATGCGGCGCCTGTACCTCGGCGATCGAAGGCGGGTTCAAGGACGTCTCCGGGGTGAAGCACTTCAGCATTTCGTTGCTGTCAGAAAGAGCAGTGATCGAGCATGACCCGGTGCTTTTGACCGCTGAGAAGATCCGCGAGATCATTGAGGATAGGGGGTTCGACGCCGAGGTGCTGGAAAGTACGGAAAAACAACCGGAAGCGGATGCAACGGTAGAAATGGGTAAAACAATATCAACAGCCGCCACAACGACAGTCGCGATTGAAGGCATGACTTGCGGAGCGTGCACCTCAGCCGTGGAAGAAGGATTCAGAAATTTGGACGGAATTCTGCGCTTCAATATCAGCTTGCTTGCGGAACGGGCAGTGATCACCCACGACCCAATAAAAATTCCAGCGGACAAGATCGCCGAGATCATTGAAGACAGGGGTTTCGATGCCAAGATTTTGTCAACGGTTTTTGAGTCTTCAGATTTATTAAGTGGAGGCTTGTCAACTGCGCAGTTCAAAGTTTATGGGACTTTGGATGCTGTGGCTGCTCAGGGGCTCGAGGAGAAGTTGTTGGCGCTGCCTGGTGTCAGCAACGCAAAGCTTGCTCTAAGTTCATCTAGATTAACGGTTGTGCATAAGCCGAACGTAACAGGCTTGCGCGCGATTGTAGAGGCTGTCGAAAATGCTGGCTACAATGCGCTGGCGGCCGACAACGATGACAACAATGCCCAGTTGGAATCACTGGCCAAGACCAAGGAGATCAACGAATGGAGGCGCGACTTTAGGGTATCTCTATCATTCGCCATACCAGTATTCCTCATCAGCATGATCATACCCATGTGTACCCCCAGTCTGGATTTTGGGTCCATCAGACTTATCCCTGGTTTATACCTCGGCGACGTCATCTGCCTGGCCCTCACTGTCCCTGTTCAATTTGGCATCGGCAAGCGATTCTACAAGTCATCTTACAAGTCTCTCAAACATGGCTCACCGACGATGGATGTACTGGTTATGCTGGGCACATCTTGCGCATTCTTCTTTAGCGTCATGGCCATGCTTGTCTCGATCCTCATGCCTCCCCACACAAGACCATCCACCATCTTCGACACAAGTACCATGCTTATCACCTTCATCACGCTCGGTCGCTTCTTGGAGAACCGGGCCAAGGGTCAGACTTCCAAGGCTTTGTCCCGGCTGATGTCTCTCGCCCCATCAATGGCTACCATCTACGCTGACCCCATCGCTGCGGAAAAGGCTGCTGAAGGGTGGGGCCGGGACACTTCCGCTGACGACACGAATCAGCCCCTGGATGGTTCTGCCGCCGAAGAAAAGGTCATTCCTACCGAACTCATTCAAGTGGGAGATATTGTCATACTCCGACCTGGTGACAAGATCCCCGCAGATGGTGTCCTAGTCAGGGGTGAGACGTATGTTGATGAAAGCATGGTCACCGGCGAGGCGATGCCTGTTCAAAAGACCAAGGGAAGCAACGTGATCGGTGGAACCGTCAACGGCCATGGGCGTGTTGATATCCGCGTTACCAGGGCCGGCCGCGACACTCAGCTCAGCCAAATCGTCAAGCTTGTCCAGGACGCGCAAACTAACCGCGCCCCTATCCAGCGCTTGGCCGATCTTCTTGCCGGTTACTTTGTCCCTGCCATTCTGTTCCTTGGTCTTATGACATTCCTCGTCTGGATGGTCCTCAGCCATGTCCTGTCCAACCCACCCAAAATCTTCCTTGAGGAGGCCAGCGGCGGCAAAATCATGGTGTGTGTTAAGCTCTGTATCTCGGTTATTGTCTTTGCCTGCCCTTGCGCCCTCGGCCTTGCCACTCCCACCGCTGTCATGGTCGGAACCGGCATCGGCGCCGAGAACGGTATCCTCGTCAAGGGCGGCGCGGCTCTCGAGACCACCACTAAGATCACCCAAGTCGTTCTCGACAAGACTGGCACGATCACTTACGGCAAGATGAATGTGGCCAAAACCACCATCGTCTCCGCCTGGGAAAACAAAGATTCTCTCCGCCGTCTCTGGTGGACCATTGTTGGTCTCGCCGAGATGGGCTCCGAGCACCCCGTAGGCAAAGCCGTCTTGGGCGCCTGCCGCACCGAGCTTGGTCTTGGATCCGAGGGCACAATCGAGGGCAGCGTCGGCGATTTTACAGCGGCTGTTGGTAAGGGCATCAGCGCGCTCGTCGAACCAGCCGTTGGCGGGGAAAGAAAACGCTACCAAGTCCTCGTTGGCAACGTTAAATTTCTGCGGGAGAACAACGTCGATGTCCCCGAGTCGGCAGTTGATGCCTCGGAGAAGATCAACGCCGCTGCCAACTCATCTGCTTCCTCCTCAACCTCACCAACCTCACCAGCTCCTGCCCGCAAAGCCCAAGCGGGTACAACCAATATTTTTATTGCCATCAACGGTTCATACTCTGGTCACCTTTGTCTCTCTGACACCATCAAGGAAAATGCTGCTGCTGCCATCGCAGTCCTGCACCGCATGGGTGTTAAAACTGCCATGGTCACTGGTGATCAGCGCCCTACTGCCCTTGCCGTGGCAGCAGCGGTTGGTATTCCCCCCGTAGACGTCTACGCCGGCGTCTCCCCCGACCAAAAGCAAGAGATTATCCGTCAAATCCAAGACTCGGGTGAAGTCGTCGCCATGGTCGGAGACGGCATCAACGACTCCCCCGCCCTGGCCACGGCGGACGTTGGCATCGCCATGTCTTCGGGGACAGACGTCGCCATGGAAGCCGCAGACGTGGTCCTCATGCGCCCCAACGATCTGATGGATATCCCCGCCGCCTTGCACCTCGCCCGAACCATCTTCCGGAGAATCAAGATGAATTTGCTGTGGGCATGCATGTACAACGCTGTGGGGTTGCCGTTCGCGATGGGGCTGTTCTTACCGCTGGGGTGGCATTTGCACCCCATGGCTGCGGGTGCGGCGATGGCGGGGAGCAGTGTTAGTGTGGTGGTCAGTTCACTTTTCCTAAAGTCTTGGAAGAGGCCGAGGTGGATGGAGGAGGATGGGCTGAAACCAAAGGGTTGGTTGGAAAGGATGGGTGATGGGATTGTGGGCGGGATGGAGGGGTTGTTGGGGGTGTTTATGGGGAGGAAGGGGACGAGAGGGGAGGGGTATGTGCCTTTGGATGATTTGGAGGGGCAGGAGAGGGGGGTGTAAGTAAGGGGGGATTGTTGAGGGAGATATTTGTTGCAAAGTTTGTGTTATTGAACATGGAACATTGGGACATCATGGCGTTTTTCTTTTTTCTTTTTGCATACCATGAGTTAGTCTTTTTGAAATTGGCTGGCTGCTCGACTCGACTCGACTCTAATTTGGTTTCGGTGCAAGTAGTTTTCGGTTTTGGTTGAATAACTTTTGTTGCTTACTTTGTTCGTCGGTTTGTATCGAGTAAGGTATATACCCTGATTATCAAGTGTTGAGACGATGTTTGTCTGCTGTCGGATCGTGATATTAGTTGCTCGAGGTTGTTATTCGTAAAACAGTGATAGTTGCCGGAACGGTACACATTATTACAGTCCTCGGACAAGAAACGATCTGTCAGTGGAAGATGGTGTTTTATCTCGGTGGTGAAGCGCCTTAAGAGAAAGAAAATTGAAGAGACAAGATTACCAACTGGGCACAGGAGGGTGTGGTGACAGGTGGGACAAGTTTTAAGGAATATCCAGCAGGAAGCAACGGGAAGTGTGCCGTCATCCATTCATCCATCCCTGCAGTTCAGCATGCCTTCGCAACAAAGATATGCCCACATGAGCAGGATTTGACACAGTGGCGTCTTTTGAGTTTGGTGGTGGAGGATATGGGGAGGTTGGAATGCGGAAGTTATCTGGCATTCTATGTTCTGTTACGTCTGTGGCTGGTTAGGTAGACCTAGCTAATGCGGGATCTACTCTAAGCTCTTTTCTTCAAGATTTACCGAGAGGACCAGATGAGCGGCGGGTTTCTACCTCCAGTGAGTGTTGAGTTGTTACTTGAATAGCTATGTTATCACGGCATACAATCTGGAATGGACAAAGGCGGATGTTGTGAAGATCTCTCGACATCGGGAGGACAGTAGAGAGGATGACTTGGGGTATACGCCTGAAGTAAGGAGATATTAATATTATAATGTTAGATATACACAAAGCTTATATTGCCGCTGAAGTTTACCCCATTACTCTCACTACCTCATGTCCTGAATATTGAGTCAGACCACCCAACCAAATCCTAATTCTTTTATACACCCCCCATTAAAGGACGAGGGAAGTATCTGTTTAGGCAAAAAAACAAACAGCAACCCAAGTCCCATTGCGATACCACAAAACTCAACCCCTTTACAACCAAGAGAGACTCTAAAACCATGCCGACTAAGCCTTAGCAGGTCTTCCCCTCCTCCCCGGCCGCCCGACAGGCATCTTTGCCAGTATAGTATTCTTCACGGCCTTGGTTTTCTCTTTCTTCTCGGCAGAAGCCTGGTAGGTTGTTTAATATGTGTGCTTTAGGGTAAACAGACAGACATGATTTACACCAGGCCCCTTGGGACGACCACGGGTGGGCTTCTTAGCAGCCTTCAAAGAGAGTTGCGCGCTCGTGGCCTTGCCTGCAGTACGGGCAGGCCTTCCGGTACCACCACGCTTTGCCGCTGGTGTCACTTCAGCCTCAGGTTCAGACTTCTCAGACTCTTTGGCGTTTTCCTCAGGCTCAATCTCTTCAGCCTTACGCTTCCGACCGGTGCTGCGACCGGCGCTCTTGGGAGCCACACTGCTAGTAGCAGACTTGGGCGTAGTGGTAGACTTGCCAACACTCTTGGTCGAATGAGGAGTCTTTGCAGCAGGTGCCGACTTGGCGGGTGTCCCGGACCCAGTAGAGGATCTCGAAGGATGACCTCGCTTTTTTCGACGAAGAAGGGGCGGACTCATCATCGAAAAGAGCGGCATCAATACCAGTGTCGGCTTCTGGGAGAGTGGGCGGCATGTTGAATTGTTCTTTCAAGATGACCTCTTCTTCATGGAGGTTGACCACAGTCGAGCCAGCACCAACGGCGAAACCGACGAGAGGCTAATTAATTTGCTATTGGCAACGGTCATACCCTCTGCCTAACTGGACTGGCGATATTTTGCACACAGCATTGTTAGTGTTGCAAATCTCCGTTGTGATTCTATTGTCAATCGAAGCAAGAGAGCGAAGAGTTGTGGCATTTTTCACTGGAAAATTATTGAGTTTTATCACTGGTGAATGGACCGTACGGCGATACTGTTGCTTCCTCTTCCGCTCTAACAACAGTCCACATCATCAGGCAGCGTCATGGTGGGTGGTTTGCCTCTGGAAACCTACCCTCTTTCTTTGCCCCTTCAGCCCCGGTTTCATACTGCTGCCTCTTTTCCTTTCCCACCAAACTTCTGTTCCCACTCCTTCGCCTTCTCCTCCTTGATACACGCAAACAAGGCCTCCACCTCCTCCCACTTCCCAACCTTATGCCCCGGCTTTATCACCCCCTGACTCCCGTTAAACCAATGCTCTTCAAGCCTTCCCACAGGCTGTTCCACCATCAACACCTTGTAAATATACCTCGCAGTATCAGGAATGTAAGGGTCCAACATCATCGCCAGCAGATACACCAAATTGATCACCAACTCTAAAACCGCCTGCCACTCACCTCTGTAGCCATTCGACATATCCATCCAAGAACACGTATTACCCGCCCAGTCCAGAAAAGCAATACCTCCCCAAGTTAACTCCAGAAGCGTCTCCAAACCACCCCTCAACTCCACTTTCACAAGCTGGGTTACGTACCGTCCCAGCAGCCTGTGTACATCCTCCTTGACGCTTGCGATTTTCTGCATCACAGTGGACGGCAGTGACCCGTTGACATAAAAGTGGCGGTGAGGCACCACACCGAAGTAAGGCTTGGCGTTTAGAAGGTCGAGGACTTTACCGATGAACTTCCCGACTTTGCCGACGAGAAGTTCATTGTTGACTTTGATCAGCCTGTCCCAGGTGAATTCCGTATCTTCAGAACCCTCAGGGCGGGACTCGAGGAGGTAGAACCGAAAGATGTCGGCTGAGAGGCCAGTTTCCCGAGCGTTGTCGCCAAATACGCCCACCCCGAGGGACTTGGAGAATTTACCGCCTTGGTAGGTTAGGTAGTTTGTCGAGGCGATGTGGTGAAGGGCCGTGTAAGGAGGAGTCAAGGCGAGGAGAGTGGCAGGGAACAAGATGGCGTGGAAGAGGATGTTGTCTGCGCCGAGAAACTGGTACAGTTGGACGTCAATATCTGGGTTGGTCTTGTTATTGCCACAATTGTAGGAAGAGTCGGGGTTGTCGCCGTTGCCTTTGATGGCGATGAATTTTGAAGGACGCCACCACTCTTCCCACTCTTCCATCCCACTCGCCGTGATAGAAATATATCCCAGTAACGCATCCCACCACGGATAGAAGACCTTCCCTTCGAACCCCGCCAACCACTCAGGAACCGGCGTTCCCCAATCCAACCTATCCCGTGTTATACACATCGTGAAATTTCCCAGTCCTCTCCTAACCGTACCCTTCACGATTTCCCTCGCATTCTCCGACCAACTCCCTCCCTTCTTCCTAAACAACCTCTTCAACTCCGAGCCAAGTCTCTCGATATCCAAAAACAAATGCTTGCTCTCCCTTCTCACCGGCGTCTTCCCATCAATTTTACACCTCGGCTCAACCAGCCGAACAGCATCAAAGACACAGTCACAGCTACCACATTGGTCCCCTATTTTTGTTTCACCGAGACCTGTTAGCAATCACCTCCTCAGCGCTCACTAAACAAAAAACACACACCAAGCAAAAAAAAAAAAAAAAAAAAAACATACCTCTCGCCTTGGAATACCCACACTCTGGGCACACCCCTTCCACCAGCCGATCAAAGACAAACCCCTCGCACTTCTCACACCAGAGTTGCTCCACCACCCTCACCTTCACCACCCCTTTTCCCCACAATTCCCGGAAAACGTCCTGTGTGATTTCCGTGTGCCGCTCATTCGTCGTCCGCCCAAAAATGTCGAAGCTGATATTAAACCACTCATAAATCCCCTTGTGAATCTCATAATACTTGTCACAAAGCTCCTTGGGCGTGACCCCTTCCTCCATCGCGCGCAGGGAGGTCGTGGTGCCGAATTCATCTGTGCCTTTTCTCCCACCATCAGTCTCAGTCAGTCGAGTAGAGATATATGACCAAAACAAGAAAGAAAGAAAAGAAAAAAAGACAAAGGACATAGAAGGGACACAAAACAAAACACAGAAAAACTTACCCCCCACAAAAACCGTATTGTCCCCTCTCCCCCGACAGTATCTCGCAAACACATCCGCCGAGAGCACCGACCCGATGATATTCCCCAGATGCGGGACATTATTAACATAAGGAAGGGCCGAGGTGATCAGGACGTTGCGTTCTCCCGGTTTGGGGAGCGGCACTTTGTCCAGTTTGGATCCCATTATGTAGGTGGGCAGCTTGTGAAAAGAGTCAAGGATATTTGATGGGAAAGTGGTGGTGTGTCCATGTTGGCTGTCTGGAGCTGGAGGTGCGTGATAACAAGACTTTATATACACGAGATAAAAAAAACCCTTTTTCACTATAACAGATAGAAAGAGTCTCCGAGAAGAGAAACCCTGTGAGATCTATCCCGAAAGTTCTAGAGGGGGAAGAAAAGGTTACACCACCGTGTGCGAACGCGCGTGCTCGTTTGATCTTTCCCTACCTCGAAATTGCCGATCTCTTCGATCCGTTTGTTCATGTTGAAAGACACCAACCAACCGCCCTTGTCACCACGGTAAATAGGAACTATTGTTCCAAAGTACAATTACGACATGTCACTGACAATGAAGGGTTCCATGGAGGTCACCCACCCCTCCACGCTTCTGCCTCCATCTAGGCTATGACCGAAAGCTTCAAAAATACATGATATAAACCATCGTTATAGCGCCTCATCGACCTTTCAAGTCTATAACTACCGCTAGCAACAACGCCCTCATCCTTGTTCTTCAGCTTCAACATGATCTTAAACTCCGAATTCTCCAAGTGAGCTGTTATCTAATCCAGCCGAACTCCCTCAACATCCATAAGCCGATATTTTTCATCTCCTAGAGCATCTTCAACTCGCTGCATAACAGCCAGAACCTTCTCTTCTTCCAATCTGCGGCCGACAACTTGCACGCCTACAGGCAGGCCGTCCATTGCCATGGCGTCATAGTACTTGAAGGCCCCACAGGCGACACCGTTGAGCTTTTTGATGTTAAAGTCTTTTGGAAGCTCGTCTAGCTCGACCTTGACGTGGGTGACGGGGAGTACACCGGCAGAGTAGTCGAGCTGCAAACTATGTTAGCCAAAGTCAGGTGTGAGACGAGACTCTGAAAGACTTACCAAGTTGAACAAAAACGTATACCCACAGCTGCTGACAGCATCCTTCATCGCATCAAGAGGCAGCGCCGGCGTAGCATTCGGAGGCGAAACAATGACATCCAACCCTTGCTGATTCCACCACTCGAACCACTTCGCTCTGTACGCCTCCCTCTGAGCAACCAGCTTCCAGTTCTCAAACGCCGACTGCGGTCTCCAGTTTTCGACCAGTCCAGCCCAGACGGAATCCCTTCTAATATACTTCACCCAGAGGTAATATACATATCTCAGGGGATTCCACAAATTCGCCAGCCATCTGATCTGCGCAGCCCCGGTATCTAACCACTCACCAGGCTTCCTGAAAGAGTCAAACATCTGCCCACCATCCGCATTCAGAACCAGTGAAGCAATCTTCAGCCCCTCAAACATATCTGGCGGCGCATGTTCTCCCTCCAAGTCAACAACCTCATGCCCTTTTGCCTTCAACGCATTCACAACCATCTCTAGCGCCCTCCGACAGGCAGGACTTGGATCAACAACCCCATCACTCCACATCAGCCCAACCTTCAACTTCTTCTTCTCTTCAAACTCCTTCTCTACCTCCCCTCTCCACGCAAGAGGGTGAACAGTCCCATCATACCTCCACGGCTGGAACTTGATCACCTCTCTAGTAAAATACCTCAAATCCCCCAAAGTCCTCGTCATAGGGCTGTACACACTCGGCACTCCCTCCTGGCCAGGCATACTAGTTCTAATCCCCGCCTTCGGCCACCGTCCCGTTGAGCATCTCAAAGAATAACAACCCCCCCAATGCGCCGGCAACCTCACGCTCCCTGCAACATCACTCCCAACCCCAATTCTACTCCCCCCCATCGCCAACAATGCACTCTCTCCCCCTGTACTCCCTCCTGGACTGTAGCCCCGTTTAAAAGGATTAGTCGTCCGTCCCCAAACATCATTCCCACTCTCAAAAGACAACAACGTAATCGGGCAGTTCGTCTTGACATGCGGCACCGCCCCCATATCCTTCAACATCCTCACCATCGCACCATCTTTGCCATCATCATTACCAATAAAGGATGAGTACCCTACCGTTGTATCATAACCCCCAACAATAATCGTATCCTTCAACGACACGGGAATACCAGCCAGGGGACCTTTCAGGTTAGGCAGCGGGTTCTCCCCAGGCTGCGGCTTATTAGTCCCCGACTGGGCAGAGGCAATCCATTGCTCAGCAGAAGGAATCAGAATCTCCGTCAAACAATTGGTGCTCAGGTGGGCTTTGAGTGCGAGCTTCCCGTAGGCATGCAAAATGCTCAGTGGTTGGGTGGTGCCATTCTGAACTTTCGAAACGAGCGACTCGATGGGGGCAGACAAGATCTCCTTGTCGGAGGGGGTGATGGGTGATCGGTATACCTCTGGGAGGGAGGCAATCCGGTCCCGGCGTTGGGCTTGTTTGAACTTGCTGCGGGAGAAGTGTTAGCTGGGTTGCCTGGAGGTAGAGGGTGTGGGAGGAGTGTGAAGAAGCTTTACCAGTCCCGTTTATGCTGAAAGTATTCGCTTAGAAACATCTTTGCGGTAGTGATGTTACACGCTACCGTGGTGATGCTATATTCTAGTGGTGCTATACGTTTGGTGATATACTGAGTGTTGATGCGGCTGTGATGAACGACAGATGTTCCAATTGGCCAGAAAAAATATTTGTCAGTAACAGTTAAGAAAGGCAGAGGAACCTGGAAAGCAAAGCAAAGCAAAGCAAAGCAAAGCAAAGCAAAGAAGAGTGAAAAGAGGAAGCCACTCTCAAGAAGACTGCAGGAGAGACAGGGGAAAGAGCAGGTGACCTAGGAAGTACCTGTCGTGTAAGTGATAAGATAACCGGCTGACGGATACCATTAGTGCGGAGTAAGGAACGGCTTCCCCCTCATTCCCCCACTGCCCAACCCCAATAAAGGACGGAAGTTGCTTGAGCTTAAACCGTGGGAAACCGCTCTCATTGTTATTCTTTAGAGCTGATGGTTCAGGCGCAACTTGTGAAATGGATGAAGCCGGATTCTCAATCAGCTTGCTATATAATATTCAGTTCCAAGAGACCTTGATGTGCCTCCTCCCCATCAACTCAGATCTGATCCCAGTACGATCTCAGCATTTAAAAAGAAACATATACTCCATCGCAGACAACGTTTGAGAAAAAAGTTACCAAACACCACCAATGCAGACCATGACGGCTGGTCCAATGACTCCAGACAGATAAGAAGCATGAGACCATGCCATAATAAATCCTGATCGTTAATATCGCTTGCTTTTCCCAACCCACAATCCCAACGCCTGACCTCAATCATACACACACAATTTACGTGGTTCGCCGGCAACGTTCCGGGACCGCCTAAGTCCTCGGGCCTTCACTGCCAGCGCCATTGCTTGCCTCTGTCGATGAGCCTACCAGCGTAGGCGCAATACGCCTCCGCTTATTCTGGCTGCCTGACGAGTCATCCGTCTCGACTTCATTGGTATCCCGCTTGGTGCCTGTGGGCGGCGGAACGAACGAGTTTCGGGGTGTTTCTGGGGGGGTTGTGAATGGAACTCCTGTCACCTTGCCAGAGTTTGCTGCTGTCAGACTGGGGACTTGACCAGCTATTAGCGGCGGGTTGTTTAACACTCCAGTCTGAGCGCCAGACGTCTGCGTAATCACCGAAGAGGCCGAATTAGACCGCGCTGGTGACCCCGGCTGTGGTGCGACAAACGATGCAGCAGGCGGTGGAGAAGGGGCTGTGAACGAGCTGGCGGAATCACGATGACGATGCTGGGAGCCATTCGGGAAAGGAGAAGGAGGTGCCAAAACCGAGGTGGGAGTAGGGACAGGCGTATTTTGGCTGGATAAAGCAGTGCCTTGAGGCTTTGGAGGCCCGAGTTCACCGGTGTACACAGTGCCAAGTTCACCGGGTAGGAATGACAAGGTAGAGCAAAAGCCATCTGAGGACGAGATCAACAGTGTCAACCCATCACTAGACCTAGAAAGATGTCAGCGTGAATCACCGTGATGTTGACTCCAAATCAACTTACCAAGTCAAATCGGTAAAGGTTGCGCAATGAAGATTGCTCACGATACAAATCGGGGTGTGCTGTTGGGTATCATACAGCAGCACCGAATCTTGGGTAGCCACGGCATATATCATCCGATACGGTAGTGCAAAGGCAGGCTTCGGTCCTGGAGTTTGCACGCCTGTCTCCAAACTCAGCACCTTGGAGTGGGCAGTGACAGTTTCGACTAATGACGGCGGAGGAGGCGGGTCCATCTGTGATGGTGCTGGGGAAGGTTTCGTGACCGCCTCGGGCAGTGGTGGAATCGCATCTTCAGAAGAAGATGTATCGATAGTAATATGCTTCGTGACAGGCGGTGACTGTCGCAGTGTGTATACAACCGGCGAGCATCTGACAGCAACCGAAGGTTTTTTGTGCCCTGGTAGATGCGCAATAGGAGGCTTGTTGATGCCTCCTCTAGTGTAAATGTACACAGTATTCGTCACTTCGAAGGTGGGCTTCTGGCCCTCAACTTGGTGCTGTGTCTGATATTGCCCAGCTGGGGTAAGGAGAAGACTCCCGTCAGGAGTAAAGGTGAGTCTCCTGAAGAAGGAAGCCAGAGTCTCATTTGCGTAGAGACTCGCGTTCTTCATCCCCAGGCTTGTACCATGCATGTGCGGTTTCGGCGATGCCTCTATCGGCATTACTGCTGGCAGCGGCATCGATGGGGCTGGTGAGACTGAACGTCTCGAAGAAAACGACGACCTCCGGCTGTGACTAACAACACTTGGTGGGTTCATCGGCAAAGCCATCGAGGTGGGCGTTCCAGGAGCTGATGGGACAGGAGAGCCAATTGCTACTCCTGGCACATTGTCTAGAACTGACCTGTACCCCAATTCAGGAGGTGCGGGACTGTGTGAAGATATCCGCCGCGCCGGAAGGTCGGCCCTGACGTGACTTGCAACTTTCGATGGCTCTTTATCGTTGCAGCCCAGTGTATACTGCCCGTCCTTGGTTTTTAATGAGTAGATATGCACGGCGCGATCTGAGGATTGGGTGGCAATATACTCGTTCAGCGGGTCCCATGCAACACCTTGAACGTAGTGACTATGTTCAGCAATTTGCCGAACAAGTGTGCCTAAGTAGATATTAGCAAAGTATTCAATTGCAGCTTCTTGAAGCTCTGCGTACCTGTTGCGGCGTTATAGATCCGTGCAACATTATCCATACTTCCGATGATAAAGTAGGACGCATCTGGAGCCCACGCCAAATCAAAGATTTCGGTTCCAGAAGACCGGCACATGTGCTTTCTCCGCCAGTACTCTTTGGCTTCGGGGTCCGCCTCCTCACCAAAGCCAGCGGATCGGGAGTCGGAAGGGACCCATAAGATTACATTGCCATCGTCGCCGGCAGAGGCTAGGAGATCACCTGGAAAACAGAACAGGTCAACACGACAGGAACAAAATCGACATGAAATTGGAGGACGGAGATTGCCAGCTTACCCTTCGGGGCCCACCGTACAACGTTCACTGCCTGTGTGTGTGTTGACAGGGTGGCTAAATATTCGACCTTGCGATCTTCACCATCTTCTTCGATTTTCCAAAGCTATTTGTGTTGTAATGTCAGCGTTTGGGAGCATCATGAGCAAACAACTATGGATAACCTACCCGAACCTTGTTGTCTCCAGCACCAGTCGCAAGTCGCCCACCGCCATTGGGCTGGAAATGTGCAGAGTATATAGGATATGGGTTGACATCAACATGCCAGTTGATAATGAGCGGCGTTGCCTTCATCGTTCCGGTAGGGCCACTGGCTGCTCTACCATGAAGGTGCGGCTATCGAGCTGGATTGGATGGTAGGCGTTTGCTGCGTCCAATCCGCAGCTGTAGCTGTCTGTTGCGGGCACGCCTTCTCGTTAAAGGTAAAGAGGTGATGGTAGAGGACGGCCGTAATTGTAATCTGGGAGGAAGAGATGAATCAATTCAGGATTTGGAGGAGACAGGTAGAAGGTAAGTCGTGAGATCGCCGGCTGATCCAAGATGGATGCTGGTGGATTTGGCGGAAGCGAAGGCACGGTCGGTGTCTGCGGCCGGAAGCTCGTGCGACTCGAGGCGACATGGATTTCTGATGCAGCTTCCAGTCCTGCACGTCTGTCACTGACAGATGACTGCACTTTAGACAAACGCTAGTCAAAGCAGTTCAAACGGCCATTGTTGTGGATAAAGCGCGCTTTCCTACTTGTCAATTGGAATTGGAAAAAAGGGAAAATCTAACCGCCTCCTTGTCAGAGGGAAACCGGAAAGTTGTCAACGCCTTGTCTTCAGAGCTGCTGACGCCTTTCCATAGGTACAGGAAGCCAAGCACCACGCTCCCACCGAAAGTCGCGTTTTGGCGTCACGGGCTCGCCAATCAAGAGAACCGAGTTACGGGACTGCATTAGCCACATTGTCCACCAATCGCCAAGCAATTCCGGAGACGCTTGGGCGTTCATTAATCAATGATAAACGTTAAGGCTGACGATTAGATATGGACCGTACCTTATGGTGGGGTTAAGTAAGTGCACAATCTCCAAGAGGACTCGCCAACTACAAGTGAACTTAGGCGGCGAGATATCTGTTAGGGAGCCTCTTTAGGAGATAATCAGACACAGTTCATTAATATAAGCCATTAACTTTAAGCAAAGTATGCGTTGGCTTGTATCGGTCGAGACAGCTTGCTGCCAGTCAGAGCATTAGAAGGGCCATGTAGCCAACCACGGATTACTCAGAACCTTCGAGGTTTGTGTTTCGATAGATCAGTTCCGATGACCCATCAAGTTCTTACTCACAGGTTAATCATCAACGTCCACTTCGCCGGAAAGTCATTCTACACAGCCTCCCGTGGGATCCACTGGACATGACGAGGAAATGGCGGCAATAAGCTTGATGGAAGATATTTACAGTTGCTGTGCAACACAGCATAGATACCACAACGATGTTCCGGTGATGTCTTGGTCCGCTCTTCTGCGCTGCGGATTAAGGCTCATGTACCCGGGAGGCGCGGTGGGGAGGTTGATTACGTGCAGGTACCATTCTTGAGCCAGACCAAGATAGGGAGATGCACCGTTGGAAATCGGCAGTTGGGAAGTTCTTACTGGACCGTGAACAGGCGGAGAGGCCATACATCGTGCTGTGTTTAGCGCTACTGGATGAGCTGCAGAAGAACGGGATATGGGATATGCAGAGGATGGATGGATGAAGTGATGTTGAAAATAAGCAGCTGCCAAGAGCAGAAGTCCACCCGCTCAAGTGCCAAGGCGGGTGTCACTCGTAAGGCGGGGAGGTGCATCTTATTAGGCATCTCACTTCAGGATCAAGACTCACCATCACGGTCAACCGCAACGACGATAATATCGTTGAAGCCTTGAGATGAAGATGGTGTGACAACCAAGTCTATAATTCTGCCTCACGATACGTGCTTGAGTTTTGCCTTGAGAAATTAATTCACCGCCCTCGCATCTTGCACATCCCTCGCATTATGGAGATGAAGTCCCGCCCCTCGTTACCACAGTGGACGATCCCTTCTAGGAAATCCCGGCCGGCCCCTTCGTTGATTACGTGCTCCAAGTCAAGTGATAGACAAATGAGCTTCTCTTCTTTACACAGCTGTCACTTGAAACTCCACAATGTGGAATTAGCACACCGCCTCCGGTTCAAACCAAGCGACCTGGAAGCATGAACAAAATCCGATACAAAAATCATCTCAATACTTCCGCCAAGCACATGAGTGCGATGAGACGATGAAGCATGAATTCGAGATGAAACTTTCCGCCAGTATGCCTGCCATAGTTACACAGGAATCCGGCAAACTACACCGTTATTCAGAGCTTACCGTCCCCAACGTGGCGGACCCCGCAGCTCAAGGGCAGTGGCACTGTGGCACTGTGGCAGCACTGTCTGTTGTTTTATCATGGCTGCATACCACCTTCTCGACTCTGCCTAGAAACCTGCATGCAGGATGCCGCGACCCTAGACTATCACCAACCGCCCTCAGCTCAAATCGGGGGTGCATCTGTATCTTCACCGCATGAGTCAACGGTTTCTGTGCAACCGAGCGCCCCATAGCCCAAAAGGCTTGTACTAGATGTATTTCACCACAATGGAAGGGTGTCATCAGCTACCCTACCTTAACAATGGCTAGACACGGAATCGAGGGGGGTCGATGAACCTCGCTCTGCTCTCGTACGTACTGTCGTGACTTTTGTAGATGGGACTCATCTGATATCCACGCCTTTTGTTGGTCTGACTTCCTTACCTTATATCCCCGAGCTCCTGCCCCTGCCCTCAGCCAGTTGCTCCTTCTCTCCTTCCTGCTCCGCGTACCACGGTACTGTCTGTTATCAATTCTTAATTCCGCATTTTGTTCGCCGCCCACTTAGGTTGGGCTTTGTAAAATTTCACCAACCCTCTCCTCCGCCAACTTTATTTGCGGCAAGATTGCGGCGGAACCGATTTTATCACCAACGAACGATAAACAAACAAGACCCTCTCAATAACCACCTCCTCTTCTAGAGCCCCTCGACAATCCGGCTTCCTCGCCTGACATTATCGGTTCGCGAAGTTGAGACACCTTCATCTACTAATTGACCAATCACCATTCCAATCTACCATGGGATCTGATGGTTCCATGCTAGCCACGGTCATCACAAGCCTCGCATTCATCGGGCTATGTTCTCTGCCAGCCGTTTCTAGCCTTGTCTTGCGGCCACGAAGACAAGATGGAGATCGAAACACCTACAAGGATGCCGATGGCGAGGCGACCCCAGAGTCCGCAAAGGCTTTTTCTACGAAGCTGTCAAAGACATGCATCTTAATCCTCGCCATCTCCGGGCTTGCTATTTCACTTGCGACTGCCCTGGTGTTTACGCACTCTAATGGGATCCAACTTGAGCAATGGCTGAGCACATCATCATGGGTAAGTTATGCCGTGAATGTAAGCCTCAGTTCAATAGTGTTAATTATATATCGCAGGGTGCATTGCTATTCCAGGCAGTTGCTATCACTGGGAGCAGAAGCTCAGTTCAAGCCTACAATCTTGGCCTCTACAGCTCTATATCTTCGCTCGCCTTGGCTGGTGTCCTGATCATCGAGGGCACAAAGTCAGTCGAGTCTCTGCTCGAGAGCAACCGTACCTTATTTGCACTCCGCGTAATCGAGGTTGGTCTATCCGTATGTCTCTCGGTGGCCAGCGTTTCGCTCCCAAGGAGACCGGACGTGCTCTACCAGGGAGAACCAGTTGACCGGATGTACAGTACCACAGCATTTGGTCGCTACACTTTCTCTTGGCCGGCAGCTCTCCTCACCCTCGCCTCAAAGAAGAAGAACCTCGATATGACCGATCTCTCTCGGCCTGATCATTACACCCGTGCCGCCTCCACATCTGCAGCATGGAAAAAACGGAACTCTAAGCGCCCGCTCTGGTTGTCACTGCTCCTGGCTCACAAAACAGCAATCGCCATTCAGTGGTTTCTTACCCTTTGTACCTCGGTTCTGAATTTCGCGCCACAATGGGTCATTCTTCAGCTTCTTCGAACGCTAGAGAAGCGACAGCCCGGCCACAGCACCGGAATTGATGCCTGGGCCTGGGTGTTTTGGCTCGGAATTTCCATCATTGTTGGGTCTTGGCTCGAATCGTGGCTCTTCTGGATGTCTTCCGCGGAGCTGGCAATTCCTGTCCGCGCTCAACTTGGTGCTCTTGTTTTTGAAAAGTCCATACGCAAAAAAGATATCAAAGGAGTTTCCAAGTCGAAGGAAACCCAAACTGAGTCATCGGCCGGGTCTGAACCCGACGGTAATAAGCCAGCTAAGGGTAACGACGCAGAAGAGCTTAAGCAAAGCAAGCAGAGCACCGTGAATCTGATCGGTGTTGACGCCAGAAGGGTTGGTGACTTTGCTTCCTTCCAATACATGTTCCCGGGTAGTTTGTTCAAGCTTATCGTATCGGTGGGTTTTCTCATCAGTCTTCTCGGTTGGAGAGCGCTGTTTGCAGGTTTATCGGCCATGCTCGCCATCATGCCTGTCAATATCTACTTCAGCAAAAAGTACGCGGCCGCCCAGGACAGGCTGATGAAGACCAGAGACGAAAAGATGGAGGTGGTTACCGAGGCATTACAGGGAATCCGTCAAATCAAGTTTTCGGCCCTCGAGCCTGACTGGGAGAACAAGATTGGAGCTGTCCGAGAGCGAGAGCTCGGTGCCGTTTGGGACGTCTTTGTGACAGACACCATGTTGCTGGCATGCTGGATTACCAGCCCGATTCTCTTGTCTGCCATTTCACTGGCCGTTTATGCTTACATCAACGGTTCTCTCACCCCTTCAGTTGCCTTCGTGAGTCTTGGTGTCTTCAAGGCCCTCGAGGTCACTTTATCCATCATCCCCGAACTCACTACCGATGTTTTGGACGCCTGGGTGTCGGTTAAGCGTCTAGAAGAATATCTCAATTCTGCCGAGGTATCTAGGATCTCTAAAGACGGGGAGGAAGTGAAGTTTGACGGGGCCTCTATTGCTTGGCCAGCAGACGACAAGACGAACGAGGAGGACCGGTTCGTTCTTCGCGATATTAACGTCACCTTCCCCAAGGGGGAGCTGTCGGTCCTATCCGGGAAAACCGGTACCGGAAAGAGCTTGATGTTGGCAGCAATATTGGGCGAGGTGGATGTCTTAGGAGGTACTCTCTATGTTCCACGGCCTCCTCCACTGGCGGCCCGTCATGATGACAAGGCAAATAAGGGTAACTGGATCATTCCCGAGGCAATCGCGTATGTCGCCCAAATACCCTGGATCGAGAATGCCAGCATCAAGGACAACATCCTTTTTGGGTTGCCATTCGACGAAGACCGTTACAAGAAGACTGTAGAGGTATGCGCTCTCAAGAAGGACCTTGAAATGCTTTCGGACGGCGAAAACACCGAAATCGGAGCGAACGGTATCAATCTCAGTGGTGGCCAGAAGTGGCGTATTACGCTGGCTCGAGCCATCTACTCCCGTGCTGGCATTCTCGTTTTGGACGACATCTTCAGTGCCGTTGACGCACACGTTGGCCGGCACATCTTTGAAAATTGTCTCAATGGGGAGTTGGCTACCGGCCGCACAAGAATCCTGGTCACGCATCACGTTGCCCTGTGCGAGCCCAAGACAAAATATCTGGTAGAGCTTGGGGATGGCGGAGTTTTGAATGCTGGTTTACTGTCGGAACTGAGACAGGAGGGTGCGCTGCAAAAGATCAAGAGTCACGAGCAGAGCTCCGAAGACATTGAGGCCGACGAATCTGTGACAGCGGTCAATTCTGACGTGTCCACAGATGACGATGGCAACGAGGATGCAGGAAATACGTTGCAAAAAGTCATGTCCAAAACAGCTGCTCGAAAGTTCGTCGAAGAGGAGAGCCGTGAGAAAGGAGCTGTCAAGACGCGGGTGTACTCGGCTTACCTCAACGCCAGTGGTGGATGGATCTACTGGACTTTTGCGGCTCTCGTATTTTCACTCACTCAGGGGTTTACCCTTGGTAAGTAACAAAGCCCGCAGCTTCATGCAAAACACTAACAAGGTTGTAGGGCGATCATGGTGGCTCAAGATTTGGACCGGCACCTACGAGGAACAGCATGCTGGCGCGCAATGCGTTGAGAACAACTCACTCAGCCACAGCTTTTATTACGCCGAGGGCGTACGTCAGACCTCAATACACGCAGCTTCCGGGCCCTCGATATCAATACATGTCGAGAAAGGCTTGACCTTCTATCTGGGGGTCTACGTGGGTCTTGCGATCCTTGGGTGCATAATCAGCACCGCAAAGTTCTTCTACATCTTTCTCGGCTCTCTCAAAGCCAGTCGCAAGCTGTTTGCCGAGATGAACTTTACGATTCTCCGAACCCCCATCCGCTGGCTCGACACCGTGCCTGTTGGCCGCATTTTGAACCGCTATACCAACGATTTCAGCGTCATTGACTCTCAACTGGCAAACTCGTTCAGTTTCGGGTTTAACTCTTTGTTGAGTCTTCTGACAGTTATCATCGCAGGGCTTGTTGTTTCTCCGTATATCCTGGTTCTTGCGCTTGTGTTGCTCCTCATATGCTTGCGTATCGCAATCACATACATGGACGCCGCAAGACCGGTCAAGCGACTGGAGAGTACAACCAAGTCCCCGGTTTTTGAGCAGTTCGGCTCTTCTCTCACCGGTGTCGCCACCATTCGCGGTTTCGACAAGGCCGAGGTCTACATTGAGCGCATGTACAAAAAGATTGACGATTACTCGACGGCCACCTGGCATCTGTGGCTTTTTAATCGGTGGATGGGCTGGCGCATGACCCTCGTGGGCTCCGTTTTTTCATCTTTTGTAGCGAGCTTGATCCTGCTTACCCCTGGAATCGACGCAGCTTTGGCCGGGTTCGCGCTTGCATTTGCGCTTGACTTTTCCAGTTCTGTGATATGGGCCATTCGACTGTATTCCAACATTGAGCTCAATATGAACGCCGCTGAGCGAATTGTCGAGGTCAGTCTTGCGAGATGTCCTTGTTTGTTTCGAAAGACAAATGCTAACACTGGAAACACAGTACACCGAACTACCCACAGAGTCACTTGGTGGTATCAGTCCATCTGCCGCCTGGCCCACCGGAGGCCGTATTGAGGTCGACGACTTGGTGGTTGGCTACGCCGCTGATTTGCCACCTGTTCTCAAAGGACTCAATTTCAGCATCAATAGCAATGAGAGAATCGGTGTGGTCGGCCGTACTGGTGCCGGCAAGTCATCCTTGACCCTGGCCCTTTTCCGTTTCCTGGAGGCCCGGTCTGGCTCTATCCATATTGATGGCATTGACATCTCCAAGATTAAGCTTCACAATCTACGGTCTCGCCTGGCCATTATCCCCCAGGATCCCGTTCTCTTTTCCGGCACAATACGCAGCAACCTTGACCCCTTCGATCACCACACTGATGCCGAACTCCGCGACTGCCTCGAACGAGTCCACCTCATTACAGACTCGGAGAACTCGTCGGGTAGTGCCACCCCTGAGCCTGAATCCTCGGACGCGGCGACTGCCCCAAAGAACACCAACATCTTCAAGAAGCTAGACTCGCCTATCTCAGAAGGCGGATTGAATCTGTCCCAAGGCCAGCGCCAGCTACTCTGCCTGGCTCGTGCCATTGTCAGCCGACCGCGTATCATGGTTCTCGATGAGGCGACCTCGGCAGTAGACATGCATACAGATGGGCTGATTCAAAGAAGCATTCGTGAGGAGTTCACTGATGCTACTTTACTCGTCATTGCGCATCGGCTGAGCACCATTGCGGATTTTGACCGGGTGCTCGTGCTCAGCGACGGCTGTGTGGCTGAGTATGGGAGCCCCAAGGAGCTTTGGGAGAAGGGCAAGGGCGGGATCTTTAGAGGCATGTGCGAGGAGAGCGGTGAGAAAGAGAAGCTAAGGGCTGTGATATTTGGGGAGGGGCAATGAAGAAGGGGAGAAAAGGGAACAAGATCTTGCCGATGTCTATTATTTTCACTTTTCTAATTCGCTCGTTGGGGGCCATCGACGCTAAAACTGGGTGATAATGGTAAATTAAAAATGGTTCTTTCAAGTTCTTGTTATGGCTGTGAAGCTTCTCGAGCCTGGTTGGGGAGAAGAGATCGGAAGGGGCCAGAAATCAGGACGGTATTGATGATTACCTGCCATGGCGCCCTTTCTGGAATGGGGCACGTCAGGATTGTATGCAATGTTTTTTGAGCAGCTGCCCCTATTCGCTACTGCAATATTGGAGGTAGGGCGTGCCGACATCGGCGAGCTTGGGATGCTGTGTTCCCCCTCCATCTGTTGGTCAAGCGTTCGTTGCATCATTGTCTAACTTGGATTGGAAAGAAGAGCAGCTGAAAGGGTGATGAAAGCGGAGATTGTCCAAGAAGGGGCGGTGGACGTTTGGATGCAGTTCTGTTTGCCGGGTGTGAGTGAGCTTCAGTGCGGTGGGTATAAGTGCTGCGAATCGGCACCTCGATCGTCTTTCGTCTTTGGTCTTTGTAGCCTCCCCATCCATCTTTTTAACATTATTGCTAGCGGGTTACGACGACGGAATCAAACAGCAGAGAAAGTCTTTGGAGGGAAAGAAGGTCAATCTATTTTTCCCTTTCTTCTGCCACCATGGTTGGCGGCCACCTGCTGAAGAAGTGTAATGAATGGGACGTGGAGGTAAAATACTTCCCACTTTCAATTTTTATATGTTTTGTATATTGATGCAAGTAAAAGGATTATACAAGTAACCTACAGTTTGTACCGCTCCTTTCAGGCAAGATATTAGAATGGCTTGACCCTCAACCGGACGATCATATTTTAGATTTGGGATGTGGTGGTAATGTGCTATTCTTTCCTTTGCTGAAAAAGACATGAATTTTTTTATAAGCAAACTTCTGACTATATAATAGATGGGATTCTTGATGTAGTCATTGCCAAGGTGTTGGTCCGAGGTCAAGGAACGCTGCATGGGATAGATTCTTCGCCATCTATGGTCGTGGCAGCGAGAGACGCCGTTCAACAGCAAGTTGGGTTGAGGCCGAGGTGCATTTTCAGTCGTATGTATTCTGGCTCTCCCCCATCACAAATACTGCTCTTGATGATGTTGTCAGTTGTTGATTTTGGAAATAGAATTGGATATAACCAAGCTACTTGAACGTCCTGATGTTGCTGGACCAGGACAGTACACAAAGGTCTTCTCCAACGCTGTTCTTCACTGGGTTTTGGCGCCGCCTGCGTTTGATTCACGGCAACGGGTGTTTGAGGAGATCAAGTACTGCCTCAAGCCAGGGGGGACGTTTGTCTTTGAGATGGGGGGGATGGGAAACATAGCAGAGGCGAGGGCGATTATGTTGAGCGTTGTTGCCCGCAAGATAAGGTCTTCGCCAGAGGAGATATATGAGACGTGGTTCTTTCCTGACGAGGCGTGGATCAGGGATATGCTTGAAGTGAAAGTTGGGGAGTTTGTGATTGAGAAAATTGAGACTGAATGGCGGCCTACGAAGATTGATGGCGAAGAAGGGTTATATGGATGGGTGAAGTTGGTTGGGGGCCAGCTTTTTGGGTTGATCAGTGAGGATACGAGGAGGGAGGAGGCAATTGAGGAGGTCGTTAGATTATTGGAGATTGTGTGCAAGAGGGCAGAGAGAGCATGGGGGCAGGAGGCGGAGTACGTGATGAATTACGTCCGGCTGAGGGTCGTTGCCAGAAAGCTGTAGGTAGGTGCAATGGGACTATGTGGCGCTCAGGCACTAAATTTTTTGAATGTTTGGTTTATATCAGCCTGCCCTCTAATTTCAGGAGTTTTACATCTAGGAGCCACCAGTTTTTCTGCCAAACTATCCGGAGTCTTTAGTCGAGACCACGAGAAAACAATATATGACCTAAAATGAGACTTAAACATCACTTGTTATCAATGAAAGGGCCATATCTGAGACTCCCCAGTGCTCAGAAAAAAAATAAAGAATAGTAATACCTAAGAGCGTGCACCAAAAGAATGCTTCTAGAGCAGCCATGGGGCACCTCAATTGGCCTGCTCTTCCTCTTCTACCTCTTACAAGCTGGGCCGCTGCCTTTTCCAGCCATCACAAGACCATCACATTTCATCTTAACTCTCCTCAGTCTTCTCAACCCTTCCAGTTTCGTTCCTCTGGAGACCTCTTTTTTCAACCACCACACCCTCGCTTCTCTCCGCCTCCCAATTATCACTAAACCTCCCAAAGGACTTACTCCCTAGCACAAATAGCGCATCGATCGAACCCCAATGACATGAAAACATACACTAGGCCGACGGCAGTCCTGCATGAACACAACATAAGTTGCTCGCGGCGTTTCCAGCAAACCATGTTTTCATCAGCCTCACAGGTTCGCCGCTGCCAGCCGCAACCGGCACCCATGGCTGCTACGTCACCGAAAGCAACTTGAAGAATGAGTCAAGCGTGCGCGCGTGGGAGCCTGCGAAAGCAAGCCAGCAGCAGGTTCCATAACTTCTCGGGTCTAGTGTTGTTTGTGAACGAACGGCCCAGGGGGTCTCTCCGACATATAATTTCCCCAGCAGTGTCTTGGGGGAAGGTGAGCTATTGGCCGCCAGAGAAAGCACACCTAGCGTTTATACTCCTTTTCTAAAAGTAGCAGACAAAAGTGCCGAAGAAATCGCTCTTGTTTGCGCAGGCAGAAAGTATTTGCTGTTTTCTTTTGAACTCGATGGATGCGATGATGTTTGTTACTCAGGCTGTTGCAGATGAGTTTGATGACGTTGTCGGGACGGGAAGTGTCGCCTTCGAACTCGGGGACTAGAGGTGGCTGGTATCTTTTGGGCATGATGTTGTGTGTCGTTCGGGGCTGTAATCAAGACGTGGGAGTGTGTGGCACCGTAGCGGAGAGCGCAGGGGAATTCTTTCTGGCGAAGGACTCTAGATGGGAGGTAGTTATGAAGCGGTGACGGCGAGGGAAATGGCAACGTCGTAGAGATCCGAGTCGTCCGATTGTCGAGATGGCGATTTTTGACTGTATGGGAGTTAAACCTCATTGAGACTATATGTTATAGA
This sequence comes from Triangularia setosa, assembly GCA_033296915.1. NCBI lineage: Eukaryota > Fungi > Ascomycota > Sordariomycetes > Sordariales > Podosporaceae > Triangularia > Triangularia setosa. The sequence goes on along the minus strand of MU866088.1, from coordinate 114,049 downwards.
AAGTAGACCCAGAGGCTGAACTGAGACGGTTAGATGTCCGAGTCTTGGACATCTATTTATCGTGAGTTTTTCAGACGGGTGGCAAGACACATACATTCCCAAGAAACCTGTAAGGTCTGTAGACTTTGGCCGCGTTAATCGGGCCCCTTTTCCGCAGTTTTGGTTATGTTTACGCCGCCGGGGAGGTCTGGTCGTTCTTCCTACCCACCGTTTTCCAAGTTTTCCAAATAGGCGAAACTGCTTCTTTTCCTGCAGAGGCGAGCAGATACATCAAGTATGCATTTAACGGATCATATTACATGCCGAATTCTGAAGGGCAAGTCTAGAAGCTTGACTGGAGGACAGTGAAGAGTATAAACCAGGATCGGATCACATAATATAAACAAACGTCCATAACTTACTTATGAACAGATCTTGACAGACTGCCAAACCAAGTGGTATCTCTATTCACAAAAGACTGCCGCTAAAAATGACGTCTAACCTCTATATAACTTCTATAGGTTGCCCTCCTTCACGGATTTATGCTCAGCTGTCGTGTCCTCCATGTCGGACAGGAATTTTTCAGCGTCGAGAGCAGCCATGCAACCAGTTCCTGTAGAACGTCTGTCAGCAAAAAACTCGCTTTTGACGGGAATAAAAGGGCAAACATACCTGCACTCGTGATAGCCTGCCTGTACCTCTTATCCTGCACATCACCGGCAGCAAACACACCCTCAACGCTGGTCAGCGTCGTGCCAGGCTTGGTGATGACATATCCCTCCTCATCAAGTTTCAGCTGCCCTTTGACAAGCTTGGTAGCGGGATCGTGACCGATGGCATAGAAAAGCCCATTGGCCTCAAGGGTCTCTTCCTTGCCTGAGGCAACATCCTTCACAACAAGCTGGCTCATCAGGCCCTTGTCATCACCCTTGACCTCCACACCCACAGTGTTGAACTTGACAGTGACCTTGGGATGGTTTAATAACCTCTTCGCCATAATCGTGCTAGCCCTCAGCTTGTCCTTCCTGACAAGCACCGTAACGTGACTAGCGTACTTGGTCAAAAACATTGCCTCCTCCGCAGCAGAGTCACCACCGCCGATGACCACCAGATGCTTGTTTCTGAAGATTGGCACGGCGCCGTCGCAGACCGCACAAGCCGAGATGCCGTTTTGCCAGTACTTGTCCTCCCCGGGGAGGCCCAACCTGCGGGCGGAGGCGCCGGTAGCGAGGATGACGGCGTCGGCGGTGTGGATCTCATCGGGGGACCACTCAGTGGCATACTTGAATGGCCTGGAAGAGAGGTCCAGCTTGTCGACGGTCTCACTGATGATGATGGTGCCGAAGCGCTCGGATTGCTTCCGCATCTGGTCCATGAGCTCGCCGCCCATAATACCCTCGGGGAAGCCTGGGAAGTTTTCGATTTCGGTGGTGGTGGTGAGCTGGCCGCCGGCGGCGACGCCGTTGGCCATGAAGCCCTCGTACAGGACGGCTGTTTACATAGGTGTTGAGTTAATAACGGTATATAAAGGCAAAAGCCGCAAAATGTTTGGAGGGGTAAGTCAATAAACTACGTACGCTTCAACTCGGCGCGGGCAAGGTACACAGCCGCGGTGTGGGCGGCCGGCCCGGAGCCGATGATGACTACTTTGCTATGCATGTTCCTCCGCTGCTTGCCTATCGCCTGTTGAAGTTCGGATTGGTACGACAGAGTGGTCCGAGTCTTTGTAGAAACTCCTGTTGTTACAGCTGCTACTGACAGGCCGACACCAGAGCGGAGGATGCGTCTAGAGAATGAGGAAAACAGCTTGGCGGTTGTGGTGGGGTAGCCTAGAGGCGTGGGAAAAGATGAGACAAAAACGCGGGGGAAGATACTGCAGGAAAGGACCACGTTTGGGAAGTTTTAAGGTGGGCGGGAAAAGAATTACGAGAGAATAAAGCGAGTGGCTACAGGTGCCTTCGAAATGGTTATTCCCTGGAAGATTCTCTTCGAATTATCAACTCCAAACCAAGACGTGTTTTACTAAGCTCTCAGGATGTACATTCTCGCGATCGATCGAGACATGGAGGGGTGGGGTTGAGGGGCAAAGGAAAATTCCAAATCAGATGTAGGTGTGAATAAGCAGTCAATTACGCGGGTTAGGGTTGTAAGAGCACCCCCCTTTTCATAACCATGTCATCCCTACATAAATTTAAGAAAATCACAACTTGTTCTGTCCCTCCTGGGGAATCTTGACAACCACCTTGCCCCATGTTTCCCTGCTTCCGAGAGCCTTGAGCGCATCTGGAACAGACTCAAGTCCAACAAACTCCTTATCCGTGAACTCGGTTCCCTTGAACTTGCCCTCGGCAATCAGCCTCATGATGCCCTCCCAGACCTTGGGAACCGATTCCTTCTCCATCTTCTCGTACATTCCCCAGTGAATACCAACAAGACTGATATTCTTGAGCAAGACCTTGTTCATAGCCACCTTCTCAATAGTACCAGCAGCGAAGCCAACAATGAGAATGCGGCCATTCCAGGCGATGCACTTGGTGCTCTTGTCCACCATGCCGACAGGGTCATAGACAATGTCGACACCGCGGCCCTTTGGTGTCAATTTCTTGACAATCTGGGGCCAGTTCTCATCGCGATAGTCAACGACGTGGTCGGCGCCGAAGGACTTGGCAACTTCAAGCTTGCGGGCAGTGCCGGCAGTGGCAATGACTGTCGCGCCATATGCCTTGGCAACCTGAACGGCAGCAAGACCAACACCGCCCGCAGCGGCATGAACAAGCACATAATCTCCCGCCTTGACGCCAGCACGAAGGACAAGGGCACCGTAGCTGGTAGGAGCCGTTACGAACAGTCCGGACGCCTGGTTGAAGGACCACCCCTGAGGAACCGGCAGCATAGAAACCTCCTTTGCCACGCACTTGGTAGCGTATGACCCCTGGGTGGCTCCAAAGACTTTGGAACCGACGGGGAACTTGGGGTTCTTGGAGCCAGAGGGCGTGGCCAGCACGACTCCGGCGAATTCAGCACCCGAAACCCATGGGAATGCTATTTGCGATGATCAGCTCGGTGTTACCAAGTGGTAATAACTCTGCTACATACGAGGTTGGTGCTGATATTTGCCCTGGATTTGCAAAATATCGAAGAAGTTGGTTGCCGCGGCGTGGACCTCGATGAGGTATTCGTCTGGGGTGGGCTTGGGGTCTTGGAGCTCAGTGACCTTGAGCTCACCAGGAGCCTATCGAGAGAAAAAAACGTCAGCAATACATTCTCCCTGAGATGAGCTTCAAAATGACTCCACATACCTTGACATAGGCCGACAATTGGATTCCCTTCATGTTGTAGATGTAAGACGGCCGAGCACGTGCACGGGGTAAGGTGAGTTCGTGGGGGGCAAATAGAAGCCAGATAAAAGGGTATTGAGATGTATTATGAGTGACTGCAGAAGATGATAGATAAATGTACCAATGCCAGGCTAAATACTTATTCAAAAGAACCTCGGAAATGGTCTTCCATCACCGTCGTCTTGTCAATGGTCCCTGATTCATTTGTAAGACAGCTTTGCCAGGGTGCAGTTCGCGGGGCAGGGACCGAACCGAGGTTGTGGATTTCTGTGGCTGATTGGCCACACACCGTGGAGCTCTCGGTGAGGCGACGTCAATCAATCTTATCGTGCCAGACGCGACTGCGAACCTTGAAGACCAAACTTGGCTTTCTCAACCTCCCAACCCACGATTTCTTTTGCAAGGATTCCAAGCGCGGTATCTTTAACATCTGCGAACCACTTACGCGGCATCAATCGATCAACATTCCGAATCGCGCAAGAATAACTAGACCGAAGAAACCTGACCACAGCATCATCTACCATACACCGCACAGCAACTGATCGCTTCGATCACAACCGCAACCATGGCAAACCCACCACCACCCCTTCTACCCCCCGCCCAACAACTCCTAACCCACACTCCCGCCCCTTACACCTTCACCTTCACCCCCTTCCTCCAAAAGACCTACCAGCACTCCCTCCCCCCCTCCAGCTCCCCTTCCGACAACCCTCAACAATCCAACACCACCGGCTTCGGCTCCCTAGTCTGCAAGCACTGGCTCCGCGGCCTCTGCAAAAAGGGCCTCACCTGCGAGTTCCTCCACGAGTACAACCTCCGCAAGATGCCCGAGTGCAACTTCTTCGTTCGCAACGGCTACTGCTCTAACGGGGACGAGTGCCTCTACCTACACATCGACCCTTCCTCCAAGCTTCCCCCTTGCCCACACTACGACCGCGGGTTTTGCCCGCTGGGCCCAAGGTGCGATAAACGGCATTTGAAGAGGAATATATGCTTGTATTACCTTGCGGGTTTCTGTCCGGATGGGAAGCAGTGCAAACAGGGCGCGCACCCGAGGTGGACAAGGGATGAGCTGATGGAGAAGCCGATGATGAAGGTGGAGAAGACGGCGGAGGAACTGGAGAGGGAGGAGCAGGAACGGGAAAGACATAGGGAGCGCGAGAGGGAGAGGGATATGGAAAGGAGAGCGGAGAGGGATAGGGAGAGGGGTGACGGGGATAGGCATGAGAGAGGTCATGACAAGGGAGGGAGGTTTGGTGGGAGGGGTGGGAGGTGGAGAGGGAAGAGGGGCGGGTATAGAGGCAGAGGGGGTCATTAGGATGGGCCTCATTCTGGTCATGGGCTTCGAAAGAAGAGGAATTTATCCACTGGCTGGGCCTATAGAGACGCCGAGAAATGCGGAAATAGGACACTGGAGGAGTGAAAAGAAATGGCTCAACCAGATTCGATGTGAAAGAGGAACAAACGGGACAGGGGAGCGGAAGGGACAGGCAGGTTAAAAGGCTGAGGAAAAGGGTTACAACTAGGGTCGCCAAGTGAAGGGTACTTGGCGATGCCAAAAGAAGTATAAAGATCGTTAGGATCAACCTGCGCCTTCCTCGACCTTTGATGAGGGTATGTATGATGATTGAGAAGTATCAGTATAACTTTGTATTCAAATAGGAAGGCAAAAAACGGAAGCGTTAGGGTTATTCAAAACATCAAATCTGAGGCAAGAGGGCAGCATTAGGCGTTACGGTTCAATCGGTTAGCAAAAATATTTAAGAAAACTTTGCACTCTCTTCAAGCGTCCAGAACATCTTTGCCGATGTACACTGTTTCGTTCGCACACCAAAGGAAGGAGGCCAGCCTATCCTTATTTTCTCGGAGACCTAGTCCACATTGACATTAGGTTCATGGGAGCGCCGTTCTGACATTATTGAGCATTCTCACGACTTATTCCAATGCTTAAAACAAAAGAAGCATACAAGCGTCATGTATTGTTTGTTCTGTTGTCATCCAAAACTTCAAAAAAGAAAAAAATCGTGAGTTTGTCTACTTGACATGGTGGTGAGAAAAATCATAAAAGAAAACAGTAAAGAGCAAAGTGTTCCCACCGCCAACCATACCTGATCCTCTCCCCCATGCGTATATACTTTATCGTTGATGTGATTTTTTTTGCATTACGTTCCCGCCCCCAGTCTAAAGATGAGTAGAGATCCGTACCTTCTGCTGATATGCTTGAGCCTAGCAGCCTTTTGTTAACTGGCCTGGATGTGGTGTCTGTTCTGTGTTCCTCATATTTACACCCCCTGTCGTTTTTGGTTGTTTTCCTTTATTTTTTCTTGTTGGATCTCGGCCTTTTCAAGACTTCCACACATTCTCCCCCGCAACGCCCTCCAGCGGCGCCACGCTAATAAAGCTCTCACTCCCCGCCAACTTCTCATCATCCTCTCCGTCATGGCTACCCCCCAGCCCAGACCTGGGACTCCCATGAGCGCTCCCCTGCCAGGTAGCCAGCTCATCCACCTTTCTAATCCCCATCATAAAAGCCACCATGCTCTTAGGCACCCATCTCCCCACAAAGCCGTAGACGCTCGCTCCAAGACCAACCCTCACCGTTGAGGCTGTGATGCTGCCGTCAATAACATCAAACACTGCGTCGTGCAGATCCTTCAGGCTCGATCCCCTCATCCCTCTAATTCCAGTAGTCCCAATGGCAGAAGTTGATTGAGAGACGAAGTTCCTGGCGTAGGTCTTGCGGGCGGCGTCGGGCCAGTTGTGGGTTTGTTCGACGCCTGAAGCGGTGATGAGGCCTTGGTTGCCACGGCCGGCGGTGCTGGATTGGAACTTGGTGCCTTGAGCAGGGGTGAAGCCGCTAAAATCGAAGGTACCGAGTTGCATGTGGGTGACTGGAATCTGGAGTGGACGAAGCTCGGCGGCGAGGACTTCTGTGAACGCTGAGAGGGCGGAGCAGATCGTTGCTTCGGGGGCGTGGAAGGGAGGGTTGATTGAAGAGATGATAGAGGGAGTGAAAACCAGGACCTTGGGGGCGAGGTCTTCCTTTTCTCTCTGCTTGCTTGGGTCTTTGGTGAGGGCACTTGTGAGTTCCGTTGGTGGAGGAGGGGGATGCAGCCTGGCGGTGAGAATCGGGAGGAAAGCTTGTATGGTGACGATTGGCTGGAGGAGATGGGTCTTGAAGAGATCGGCGAAGCTGGAAGGAGGAATTGTCGCTATGGGCGAGGTTTGGTAGTTGAGGGAGGGGATGAGGATGACTGATTTGAGGTGAAGGTGGGATTTCTTGCCCTTAGGAATGGCGGCATGAGGCTCTTGGAGATAGCGGGCGAACTCTTCGATCGAAGCGCCGACGCGCGTAGGCTGTGACACGTTAGCCAGGTGTAAACATAAGGGATTATCGGGGGGACATACATCGTTGATATCCAAAGCAAACGAGCGAATATCCGGCCTGGCCAACGCCTGAATCAGAAGCTCATCATCCCGAGTGTTCGCCACAATAAACACAATAAACCCCTTCCTCTCCAGATCCAACGCCAGCGACCTCGTCAACGGCAAAGCGGGCGATCCAGCAATAACCACAACCTCCAGCCTCCCACCACTCCTCGCCCTCTTCGCCCTTCGTTGTTTCCGGCACAACACACTCGCCCTGTACGACCGGTAAACCACCGTCCCCGTAGCCACAACGACAATGCCCGTCAAGATCTTGTGTCTCGAAATCCAGTTCTGCACCCTCTCCAGCGCCCCGACAGGCACAGTAATAACTGGCGGAGGAGGCGGCACCTGCGGCCGAAGCTGATCGGGAACCCATTCCGCTGTCGAGAGGGTATCTCTTAATTGCCCCGCAAGCTTGTCGACCTGACCGTTGATAAACTCGGCGACTTCACCACTGTATCGTTTGGCATCGTCGGGGATGTACGATAACTAAGTATCCAACCCCTGCAATCAGCTCTTGTTTCTTTCTCCATAAAACCTCACACGACCAAAAGTTCATATCTGATGGGCATGTACATACCACCGTATCCAAGATCTCCTGAGGGTTTATTTCAGACATTTTCGCGACTCTTTTCCAGCAACTCGTCGTCGTTCAAAGACGTCGTCTGTCGAGAGACGGAGGGGGCGGGGTTTCCAGACGGCAGTCTAGTCAGAGAGCATGGACCGCGGTGAAGTGTGTACCTTAAGGAAGGGAGGGGCCCCGAGTTTTGCCCTTTGTTATCGGGTATCAACGTTATCGCCCAGTACCTTACCCCCCCATAACAACCGCTGAGAGCCGGATCAGCGAGTCAACGTCGGCAACGTCAGAGGGCACTGTGGGCCTGCCCCTCACCTTGTGGGGCTGTCAGCTCAGGTACAACACACAATGGGTTGTTCCCAAATAGGCTAGTGATCGCGAGCTTAATTGTTCTAGACTCGTCTTCTCCAACTCGACGACAACTCAGAGAGAGCGTTAGGCTTTCAAAACGAGGGGTTAGTAACTTGTTTGAAGGCCTAACTGATGTATCATCTGATCCCCTTAACGACGTGTTATTACATTCCTTGTTTTTACTTACAACGCTGTCAATGTGTTTACAAATATTTCAGGCAGGGATGCCTGAAACCAATACAGGTGGATTTAAAGGTCAGCATCGAGAACTGCTCAGTTCGGCTCTGCAATCTGTTCGAGACCGTGGAATATCAAGTGGGCATACGCACCAAAGGCTAGAAAGTTTGATTATTCATGTTCAAGCAGCAAGTTCGACCATCGTCAAGGCCATACAATCAAATCAAATGGGACTCAAGGCACGGTTTGAACTTCATTGACTGATACTGGGAAATGTACGATACCCACACCCTCACTATGCTAGTCCAAAACAATTAATGTCCCTATGTGATTTCCTCAGAAATGTCAAATGCCCCTTCCTATCCTCATCAGGCTCTACTCGTCTCAGACCCCCTTAAACGTCCTCCCCACAATCCCCGCCCCACAAACAACCTCCTTCTCCTTCTCATTCAAAATGCTATTCCACATCCTCAAATCCTCCAGCGTAATATTCCTCTCCGCCAAACTCCTCCTCAGCAAATCAATCTGCCCATCCCCACCCCCAATCACATTCCCAGGCCCTCCACCAGCACCACCCCGTTCTGGGTCACCAACAATAGGAGCCCCAACTCCATCTCCTTGCCTCCCCTTCTCCCTCGATAGCATCCCAAACCTCAGCCCTACCTCCGTAACAGTGACGATAATACTGATAATGATCAAAATAATAATAATCCAGGTGATGTAGCTCATCTTGGAGTCGGCCACACTATCGGCGAGGATCTCGGACAAGTCCAAAAACACGCGGCACCGCTCGTTGAGCGTCTTGATGCGGGGGTCGATCTCGAGGTACTCCCGGATCGCCACGTAGAGCGGGTGAAGCGTTGGCTCCGAGTCCCAGAAGAAGTTGGGCACGTCCAGGATATTGGATGCTAAACGCAAAAAAGTTAGAAATACGCCCAAAAAGTCGGCATGAGTGGTGCTTACAAAGATTGATATCCACTCTCGACTTGAACAACCTCCCCAAAATCTTCACAATCTCCGTCCGGGTCATGTTGAGCTCTCCAGTCATGGCTAGCCGCTTGGGCACATGTTGCGCGTCCGACATCGTTTCCGACATGCGCTCCTCAAAGAAACACAGCTTGGTGCTCTGAGCGATAGCATGGCTAATCGTTAGCTTCACCATGTGATCCGAACGTGGCAGCAGTGTGATCATGTCGTTAAATACACGCGGCCGTTTGACATCAGCGCTGTACTCAAAATGGAACTCCTCCATCTCAAAGTCAGCCTCATCCAGTGGTCTCGTGGCGAGCGATACGTTCGTCTCGTGCTCCGAAAACGCCAAATCTGCCAATATATCTTTCTCTTGTCCCTCGGTGAAGTTCCAAAATACCACCACTCCATATGAGAAGACAAACATCTCCGCAAAGTGTTTAGCATCCGGAACCAACCGATTGATAGGGTTAACCGTAATCTGTTCCCCTTGCTGATCATCTGGTCTCCCAATCGAATCCGGCGCACTGCTTGCCTGCTGCAAAACCGTACCCGTATGAGGACTTCCCCCCATCCCCTGTGTGCCATACGAATACTCATCCCAGTACCCCTCATGCTCGTCTCTCCTTTCACTCCTCTCAATCTCCAAATCCAAAACTGTCTTCCCCGTTCCTGGAGTTTTTAGCACCGGTCGACTCCGCAGCCTGTACCCATCCACCCCAGGCAACAACGGCAAATGATAGACGATGTACAAACAATCATCATACAACTTCGTCTTCGCCTCATGCTTTGTCTTGAGAAACTCCGCCGTCTCCTTCACCTTGAACGCCTGTGCCGTGCAATATGCCGTCAATCTCGAAACCTTTTCCCCTCTCTGCATCTTAGGCAGCCGCTCTGCATAACTCTTGCCGCGAATCCCGCCTCTCTTCCTTAGCACGTCTAGTTCCTCGTCTTTTAATGGCCTGTTCTCATCTTCGCCGCGTAGTATCGACACCTGTCGAGCTGCGAGCTCGTCGTCACTGACGTCCTCATCGACAGGGGCTTCAGGGAGGAGGACGAGCTTTTCGCTGACTTTGGTTGTTCGCGAGGGGACCTGCTGGCCGGTTCGAGCGGAGGCAAAAGTAGGTACACCGCTTGGGCGACGCACGTTGCGTGCTGGTCGTTGGCCGGGGTGTCCTCGAGGCTGGCCAGAAGGAATGTCTGATGAGTATTGGAGGATGTTGTCGACTGATACGAGGCGGGTGCTTGGTCGGCCGGTGCTGCCCATTGCTCCTGATCGCTGTGGGCCATTGCGTGCTGATGGGCGTTCGCGGGCATCTGTTACCTGTGATGACAATGGTTAGCTTGAGTACAAAAGTAGGCAGAGGGATTGTGACTTACTAGTACAGAGGGTGCTCGTTTTGAAGACGCCATCCCGCCAGGTGTCGGATGTTGTGGTGTGTTTTCGCTGTCCGCCGATTGTGGAGATTGCGCGGTGAAGTGATTTCTATCTTGATCCCTCCACTGCAATGACCTGATTGCTGTCGTCAAAGGCCCGTATCCTCCGAATCGTCGAGATGTGTTTACAGTCGATACACGAAGATTGGTTTGATCGAAATAGATAATGGATGACAGGGAAAATGGAGAAAAAGAAATGCCCAGAGATCGGCTCTGCACGCCAAAGCCAAGCGACGTCATTGCGCCCCGGCCCAGTGGAGCTCTCCAAGGCCAGTGGATCCACCGCCAAATCTAGAAGTTTGCAAGTGTAAGACATTTCGAGAGACAGAATACCGCGTGGCCTAGAAACAGAAGTGGAGGATGAATACATTTTTTGAAAAAGATTACTGGAGGATAGGTATTATATCAGATATCAGACAGTGCCCATCACTTTGGTAACTATAGGCAATCCAACAAGAGTTGTGGCAAGTGCAGGCTTAGGGTAAAGACATCTACGAATTTGGCCGTGGTGTACAGATGAGGAGGGAGGCTAGCTAACTAGCCTTTTTGATATAGGTTTATCCTGTAAACTATGTTTTCAAATAGTAAACTAAGGAATTTGGCATATTTCCACCGCGTATTGAGAGATTTCTTGCAATCAAAAGAGGTATAGTATAGATAGATAGTGTCTGTCCATCCCCATCAAAGATCTTGCTACAACTACATATAGCTGATGGCAAAAGACACCTCTTGGTGTTAAGAGCACATAAACTTTGTTGTAATCCCAAGCATAACAACCAAACCCCATTGCAAATGAAGCAACTTGTTGCCCATCCCCCCCCCCTTCCGGCTGCCAAAAAAAAAAGTCACCATACATCACCATGTCAAGTCAAACCAGAATCTGTAGGCTTAACCCACCAGTTCAATCGCCAACCCTAGTCCCGTCACTCCACACTAGAGATCTGGCCCTGGACCAGCTGGGTCACTCTCTTCAGCGCTTTAATCTCCTCCTTTTCCACTTTCCTTGATTTCTTCTCAGCTTTCAGCATCTTCTCTGAGGCTTCCGCTGCCTCAAGTTCTGTTTTGTCTCTCTTCTCACAGGCTTCCTTTACCATCTGCATGGCTTCGTCAAGTTCATGGTGAGATCCAGCTCGTCCAATAGTAGCCAGTTGTGGATGAAGTAGTTGCGGTCGGCGTCAAAGGAACTACAGCGTCTCTCTACTCAAGGGTTCTGGCTTTCATTGCAACTTGATTTGGAGTTAGCCAGCAACAAATATTTTGATTTTATTCTGTCAGCAACATACCCCAAGTCATCATGAGTAGATACCATCGACAGGGTCTCCGAGAGGTGATCGACTGTCGTAGGCCCTATAGGCTGGCTTTCCCGCCGCATCATGTAAGTTTTGTAAGTTTGAGTTGATCCTCCTCCCCCAAATTTCAGGCCAACGTTGTTGGGCTCGCGGAAGACTGTGCATTTCGTGACTTCTCACGGAATCCACGAAGAGAAGCATGTTGCAAAATTTCCAGAAGTTTTCGCCAGGTGCCACCCATATATGCTCATAGTCCATGCACACATAGGCCCATCATCCTCTGTAATCTATAGGCAAGGCCGGGGTTCGATCGTTGCAGTCACCTGGTACTCTGAAGTCAGCCAGCTTTCCTCCAAATTTGTCGATGAAGGGCCCTGTAAAGAGATTAAGACCAAAAACATATAATACCAAATAGGACCGGACTCATCTCCACTCGTAATAAGTCGACTTTTGAGCCCGGAATGGCCCTGACGGTAGTGCCGTACCAATCCTGTTCACACCGCTATACGATTGATTGCTGCTTAGCCCAAGTCGCTGACCGAGAATCCACACGATTCTGCCATCAAGAACGGAGGAACACGTACTATTTTGACTTTCGATTATCAATTGACTTCTCGTGGGGTTCAGTATTGTTGTGGTTGTGATGGAAGTGCCCACAATCGAGAACTCGAGTGGATGAGGTCGGAGAAGAGAGAAACGGCAAACAGAGAGAGAATGAGGGGATAGAAAAGGCAGAGAATAGGAAAAGGAATCACATCTCACATAAACACTCCCGACACAGCAATATTCATACACTTCAATTGTATATTCATCCATAATTATACAAAAAGTTATCCTCCTCTTTCCCATCCCCAAATCTATTACCGCAACCAATTGTATTCCCCGTCCCAGATCTAGGACATTGCTTCTTTGAATGCCATTTCATCGCATGCTCATTTGTATGTTCATTTCACCAATAATAATTATAAGTCCGCCATCTCATCTCCCCTTTGACACAGTTCAACCATCCAAGACGTTCATCGTCATCACACAGCCTGACTATACCCACCCCCTGTCCTTCCCCCCAGCCCAATCTTTCCTTTCCCATACTTCAACCACTTCCTCACTTCATCCACCCAAAAGACACTACTGCACAACACCACCAACTTCGCCAAATCCCTCCATCCCAACGCCTCCGTCTGGAACACCTCCTGGAGCCAAGGGAAGTAAATCACCAATAGTTGCCCCATCAAACTCAAACTCACTGCCCAATTGAACAATGCGTTGCTAAACAACCCAACTTCTCCTCGCAAAATCGATTTTGATTCCGAACGACAGGCAAGAGCGTTGAACATGTCAAATATGACAAATGTGGTAAATGTCATAGTCGTATCCCGGCGGGTGACGTTGCCGTCTTGCATTTCATGGGTATACACCAACATCGTGCCAACCATAATGACAAATGCTTGGGTTAACACACGAGAAACCAGCGGGCGTGTGAGGACTGCGTCGTTGCGGCGGCGGGGAGGGCGGTTCATAACGTCCTTGTCTACAGCTTCGACGCCGAGGGACTGGGCGGGGGGTCCATCCATTATGATGTCTATTATACAGGTCAGTCTCGTGTCGCGATGAGAATGGGGGGGAAGGAGTGCTTACTAATCCAGAGAATCTGCATCGCATTCAACGGGGACTTGAACCCCAAAGCGGTGCAGATCAAGACAAGAGATAACCCGGCCGCGCTTGTGCTCAGCTGGAAGGTGAGGAAGTTCTGAATGTTGTTGAAGATGGCCTTGCCCTCCTCGATAGCGTGGAGGATAGTAGAGAAATCGTCGTCAGTCAAAATCATGTCGGCTGCCTCCTTGGCGACGTCAGTGCCGTGCATGCCCATGGCGATGCCGATATCCGCTTTCTTGAGGGCAGGTGCATCGTTGACTCCGTCTCCCGTCATGGCGACAATATCGCCACGAGATTGGAGAGCACGGATAATCTTCATTTTGTGTTCGGGAGTGGTGCGGGCAAAGATAGTGGTATGGTCCAGCGCACGAGCAAGATCCTCGTCTGACATCTCGTCAAGTTCATCACCCCGCAGCACTGGTTTGACGGTGATCTGGTTAGAGGAGTGTTCTGTGGGGACGGCGACTGCCATTCCCAGCTGCTTGCCAATGGCCAAAGCGGTTGATTCACCGTCGCCAGTGATCATGATAACCTTGACACAGCCTCGCATCAGCTTCCTAATGGAGCGTCCGACGCCAGGTCGAGGAGGGTCACTCATGCCGACGAGGCCGGCAAAAGTAAGCCCCCTGTACTGCTCTTCGACAGCACCAACAGGATTAGGACTCTCACGGCCATTTGGGGTGGTGCTCCTTGCGGCCTTGCTTCTAGCAGACTTGTTGACCGGCCCATTGGCAAAAGCCAAAACACGGAGGCCTTGCCTAGCCATCTTCTCGGCTGCTTGCAAAGCCTCTTCTCGGCGACCAGCATCCATGACAAACTCCCGGCCATCATCGGTGACATATGTATCGCAGGTGTCGAGAACCCTATCAATTGCGCCCTTCATGTATGCATGTTCCTTGTCCCCATCCGCAATGACCACGCCCATCCATTTGCGCTCAGAGCTGAAGGGCGTCTCAGCAACTCGGGGTCCAAGGGAGTCACGGACGTCGTGCAGACTGAACCGATCCAATAGGTCAAGCATGGCAACGTCAGTAGGCTGTCCTACCCAACGGGTGTATGAAGACGACCCTTGGCCTCTAGCTTGCGTAGAAGAAAGGACAGCTCTGGCAGCGGCTCCATTTTCAGTCTGATTCCGTGCAGGACGGGCATTGTTGGCAATGTTTCCAATGCGCAAGATCCTGTGGGTCGCGGCATCAGGCTCTTTGCCCGTCAGTTCTTCATCCGAATCGACATTGAACGCATCTTCATTGCCAAATGTCCATATCTTGGTCGTTGTCATGTGGTTCGTAGTCAGTGTTCCCGTTTTGTCTGTGCAAACCACATTCACAGAACCCAGCGTCTCAACTTTTGGCATTCGCCGGACAATCGCGTTGTGTTTGGCCATCCGGTGAACACCCAAAGCCAACGTAACCGTTACAATGATGGGAAGACCTTCAGGAATGGCCGCGACAGCCAATGAGACCGAGATGGTGAATATTTCAAGTAGCTTCTTTCCCTGCAACCACCCGAATAGGGAAATCAAACCAATGATTCCAAACGACATGCGTGTCAGCTGGCCTCCTAGCTCATCCATGGAGAGCTGGAGAGGGGACCGTGGACTTTCAGTTCCAGAGACACTGGTGGCAATAGTGCCAAAGTGTGTATCGCCTCCAGTCGCAAATACGATTCCCTGTCCATGTCCAGATTTTACCAAGGTTCCCATGTACGCAATATTTTGACCCTTGTCGTCCGCATTGCCCGCCGCAAAAGTTGGACGAGGCAATTGCAGGCTGGCGTCGCCTGGGGCAGGTGACGCGAAGCCCTGACGAGGTCGAGCCTCTGCCGTAATTCTGACAGGTGCATTCTCTCCTGTGAGGTTCGAGGCATCAATAGTCAGGTCCGCGGCCTTGGTGACTCGGATATCGGCAGGAATACGATCGCCAGTGGTGAAGAGAACGAGGTCGCCAGGGACAAGCTGGGCAGCCATCACTTTCGATGATGTAGCCTCGAGAACCTCTTCTTCTGGAGTCGCCAATCCTGAGACACCGGCCATCGGTTCGTTTGGGGTGCGGGCCCCTGGAGTCGTTCCCGAGGATTGTTTTCGCACAAGGTGCGCATGGTTCGGAACCAGGTGGTTGAGCGCCTCAATAGACTTTTCGGAACGATATTCCTGCAAGAACCCCACACTAATCACAATGGTCACCGCTACTGTGATACTGACAGCATCGTCCATGTTTCCCACCAGCAGTGACAGCCCAGCCGAGCATAGCAGCAAGACGATCAGGGGCTCTTTGAACTGTCCGAGAAATCGCAGCCATAATGGCTCAGGCTCGGCGTGGGGTATTTCGTTTGGGCCGTAGTCGCGCAGCCTGGAAAGGGCCTCCGCAGCTGTCAGGCCTTGAGTTAACGAAGTATTTAATCGAGATGCGACTTCGGCAGGACTTTGATAGGAGTATTCGTTGGCGATGCTCTAATGAAGCACAGTTAGCCCTCAACATCATAGACATGGAGTCTTCTTTTCCTACTCTTGATTGTGCAGACGTTGTCCGAGGGGAGGTAGATGGTGGCCGGTCACCGGCCTGAGGTATGGTGAGCTGCGCAGGCACAGGGGAAGTGTGGTAGATTGGCAGCGCATCGCCGCCGTTCGTTCTAGTAAAGCGATCCATTTTGATTCCGGCGTTGGGTTCAGGATCAGGAGGACGTGTAGGAATGCCAAAGGCCTGGCCTGGGCGCAACGGGCCCTAGCGAAAGTTGAGGTCCAGACCGAAAGACATCAATGGCTTCTGCGATGTAGGCGAGGAAGAGAGCGAATGGTGGGCGATGGAGTTGGGCAGATGGCGGGATGAAATTAAGGGGGCTAAATGTTTAGACAAGAATAATGCATCACGGGGAGAGGCATCACCACATCCGTAGACTCCGTACGGAATTGACTTTGAATCCACTGGGAGGGAAACTTTTTGAGTTGGACAGCAGTGATCTAGTTGGATACAAAGTGGAAACTTGAACCAGGTCGCAGTGCCATCCACCGTTGTGGAACGTGTCTGCATCTGGACCGACCAGCCGGACTTCCAGGGGGCCGCACAGGCCACTGCCAAGAGTCTCGGCACCTTTTTCAGGGGTGTCATGAGGCTGAAAGTGGTGGCAGATAAATCATGACTTGCCATTGGCCAGAACTTCAATGCCACAACCTTCTGAGGATGATTCTTCAACGTCGAAGACTTCGCGGTTTTAAGAATATTGAAACACAGCAGAGTCTCAAGCTACAGTTTGATATCCCTTGATATATGGTATGAAGTAGGCTCGGGAGAAAAAAGGTAATACTCTGTACTCGCATTGGGGTCTCTGTGGTGTAGGAGATGGTACATACCGTACATCATCAGTTGGCCAACGGCTTATAGCATGGAAGTCAACTACGTGTGAAGCGACTGGAGAGATATTACCATCGATGGCAACTGGGACATATATGTTGCAAAATAAAAAGCCCGCTTTCATCTCTGGCGGAGATGTAATCCGCCAAGGCTGATGTCTAACAGGTGACACCAAGCCACGTGACTCAGCTCAGCGCGCTGTTGGCTGGTTAATTGATTGTGGCTGGTGGAGCTGTCCCAGCCTCTCAAATTTCGCAGCACTTGATTTTCAACGGCGAGCAATTCCCACAATCACCCGCCCTCGAACCACGTCCCCTCTCTCTTTCTTGACCAATTCGCCATTGTTCCATCCAGCGCATCGCACCCAGACCTGATCGCGACTTCTCCGAGCGACGCGCATTGCACTGTCTGGCGCAATAATCTCGATACATTCGCCATTTTTGTTTTTTGCGCAGCTGTCAGTCCCGAGGCCGAAGACGGTGCTTCGACCACGCGCCCGTTCGCCAAACAACGCAACACGCGCTTTCTTGTTTACCCTCCGCCACCCCGACAACCCGACAACCCGACAAACCCACCATCGTCGTCTCCAACTACGACACCCATCTGCCCCGCGCACCCCCTCCGCTGTCGACGCTCAAGATCGACAATCAGTATAGCTGTATATCATTTGCTTGTACTCACTGAACCACTTCGTTTGCTTCCGGCACTCCCGTCGCCGCCATGTTCTGGTCGGGCACGCTTCTGAGCGCCACCGGCCCCCTGGCCAAGGCATGGCTATCCGCCAACCAGGAGCGCAAGGTGTCGAAAGTCCAGATATTGCAGCACAACCTTCAGGACAGTG
This sequence comes from Triangularia setosa, assembly GCA_033296915.1. NCBI lineage: Eukaryota > Fungi > Ascomycota > Sordariomycetes > Sordariales > Podosporaceae > Triangularia > Triangularia setosa. Next base: position 96,662 of record MU866088.1, on the reverse strand, counting down.
TCGACGCCATCATCGCTCCCAACGATGCCCCCCTAGCTCTCCGTCTCTCCGGCCAGCTCTTGCTCGGTGTCGTTCGCATCTACAGCCGCAAGGCCCGTTATCTGCTTGACGACTGCAATGAAGCTCTTATCAAGATCAAAATGGTAAATCTCTCTTCCATCGCCCTATTTCTGGGAGGCAATCCGATTGCTAACATGCGCAGGCTTTCCGTTCAACTGGCAACCACGATATTCCCACAAACTTGCACATACAGAACAAGGAGGCGCTAATGTTGCCCGATAAAATCACAATGTACGACAACCTCGATCTGCTCCCACCACCAAGCTCGGATTTCCTTGCATCGCAACTCGAAGAAATCAGCGCAACGCCATCCATGGCCCGCAAGGCTCGTGCAACCAACCGTGATATCAACCTCCAGGAGGATTTCAACAATAGTCAATTCCTTCAGAATACCTACCAGGATGAAGACGAAGAGATGGGACTCGGTAATTTCGAGGACGATCTTGGCTTGAAACTGGATTTCGGAGAAGATATTGTGGAGGGATCAAGGTTGGACCGGAGTATGGAAATGGGCAGAGATGCGCCTCCCATTCGCTCTGTTGAGGACGACATGCTTAGCGAGATGGATTTTGGCATGGGCAAGGATAGAAATGAGCGTGCTGTCTCTTTGGATCTTGACTTCGGCGATGGCGTTCACATCATGGATGATGAAGGCGACATCGCGATGCCAGACGATCTGACTCTCAATGTCGGTGATGCATCGGCAATGCCTGCAGCTGCTGGTCCTGATATGAGCCGCGTCCGCATCTCGGAATCGCCGCTGTCCGATATCGATGAGGAGTTTGCCAAGGAGGTCGAGATGGAGTACAGCCGCCACATGACTACCGATCTGTACGAGCCTAGTGACGAGCCAACGGCTACCATTGCCAACGCCCCTCAGCGCCAGAAGAAGAGAAAGCTCCTCCAACCTGACGAGCAAACTGTTCTGTCTACTCAACAGATCAGGGAACAACAGGCTAAGCGCGACAACATTCTGAAGCCACAATCCTTCCTTACTTACGACCCGTATATCACTGGACTTGAGGATCTCCACAAGAGCGGCGGCTTCATTCAGAACATTCTATTTGAGGGCCGCAGCGATGGGTGGGCTCCTGAGCTCAAGGGTCTTTTGTCCCTCGGCTCTATTCGGCCAAACGAGCTCAAACGGAAGCGCGATAGCGGCGTTGCTGATATGGAGACCGACGAAGAACAAAACAGGTCCAAGTCTCCTCGTCTTGAACTCCCCGCCGACGAGAGCGTTTTCAACATGGACGGAACTATTATTGGCAACCAGTCCATCGCGGCTGATGGCACAGTTCTCGATATTCCCGCTGATGACACTGCCGTGTTCCAGCACGAGGAAGAGGAGGAAAGGCGCCACGAGGCTTCGAGTCCGATGCCCAATTTTGACGAGACAAGTGCGCCATTCGTCCACCCTGCTGACAGCGGCCCCGTATCGATCGGTACCAAGCACGCCGTTCACATCCTGCGCGACCTCTTTGGTGCTGAAGCCGCGACTAATGCTGATGCCCGCAAGAAGAATGCCGTTGTCTTCCAGGAACTTCTTCCAGAAGGAAGAACAAGCAAGGCCGATGCTACCAAGATGTTCTTCGAGTGCCTTGTCCTTGCCACCAAGGATGCCATCAAGGTCGAGCAACCCGAGGGATCCCTTGGCGGCCCAATTCGCGTTCGCGGTAAGCGTGGTCTCTGGGGTGACTGGGCCGAGAGGGAAGCTGGTGGTGAGATGGCCCGTGAGCAACAACACCAAGGTGATGAGCCTGGGCATGCTGTGGCTTCGTCTGCTACCGTATCTGTTTCGGCTTAGAGTCTAGCGGTATCGACAGCATAACAGCATTCAATCTGGTGTTTTGGGCTTGCTTTTGGTCTCGACTATTCAGTGTACATCATTTTCCTCTTGGCGGGTTATCTAGGAAGGCGGCGGCGCATGGATGGTCATGTCTTTCTTTTTTCTTTTTTTCATATTCTCTTCTTGACACTTGTTTTCGCACGGTCGTCAAATACGAACCGAGTGGGCGTTTTGGCGTATCGGGGAAAGGGAGATAACTGGAAGATACCATTGTTCTGGATGGGCAAAAGTGTAGCTGTTGGGAGATGTGCTATGGAGCTGTTTTGTTTTTCTGTTTACAACATTCAGAAAAGGAATAGTCATTGGGATGGGGCGATGAGGAAGGAAACCTTTTAGGAATAGGGTCACCACTATGTTGATTATCTCATGTTCAGCATTTGACACACGGGGAGGTTGGCGGTTCTTTTTTAAGCCGTGATTCTTTTTCTTTGATCCAAAGCGGCGGTCACGGTTTCACAAAGGAGCACAATGGATAACTATGTCACCGTTATGGGCGTATTAGTGTAGGATGCCAATTGCTGCGCAAAGAAAAAAAGAGGAAACCAATTGAAGGGAAAGGGGAAGGAGGATTATCAAATAGTTTAGCTTAAGTTTATCTAGTATATTTGGTTGAAAAGATGCTAGTTCAATCAGTGGTCTGTCTCCTGCTCAGTTTTTTGTGATTATCATTGTTCTAACCCTCACTATAGGGGATGCTTCGCTCAGTGATTGCCTCAAGCTTCCTCTTCGTTCAAAATGATATAGTGTTCAAGGATATACTCCTCGATCTAAGAGGTAGAGGAATCGATGATATCTATTGCACGAGGGTATTCGGTCGAAATAGACAACCCAAACCCCGTACCAACATTGACTTGGAAGGCATCTCTTCTCCATGTCACAGCAAAGCCATGATCACAGCGAGAAAAACATAATTTGGTAGTGATTCTTTGAGCAGCTGGTCATCCTTAGGTGCAGGAGGGCCATGCTAATCTTCTCTGTAAATCTTTGCAAAGAGATGCAAATTGACCAAATAGCCCCGAAGTGCGAAAGAAAGGAGGGAAGAGAGGAAGTTGAAAAAGCCAGAAGGGGGGAAACGATGAGGTTATACACCCGTCTCCGGTGGTCTATGCACAAGCTCAAACTTTTAATAAGCGTGTGATTCTTTTGTGATGGTATCTTCGGGAGGGGGTTCAGAGCTATGGTCTCGCGGAGAGTTTTCTATGGCACCTAGATTTGAGGAAATATGGTTGACAGTTAAGCCACTTGTAGGCATGGTTAAAATCAAAAAAAAAAATCTCATTACAGTGAGGCAATCATTGATATTTTTATATGCGGAATAGCTTGTCGACATCGGCACCTATCTATCAAACAGTTCTTTTCTCGGCATGTTGCCAAACACTAATACTCACACCAGTGTCTATATTTCATCTCCGCCCTCACAGTGCCAGCCTGTTCACCAGGTTGGCAAAATTATCCTTCTCCTGCTGCTCCAGCCGGTCGGCTTTCCTCTTGGCCGCAAAGGCCTGGGCCTGAGCTTGGGTCTGGGCCTCTGCCTCAATCCCTGAATACTTGTTAATCCAGTCTAGCACCGTCTTATGCCAAACAAGCGAGTTTTCTGGTTTGAGCACCCACTTATTCGTGTTAGTCACAGGTGTTCAGGATGTGTTAAGAGCAAGACTTACGTGATTCTCATCAGGGAATACCAACAACCTGCTGGGCACCTTCCTCGCCTGCAATACGTTAAACGCTGCCAACCCTTCCGTGACAGGGAGACGGTAGTCGAGCTCGCTGTGGATGATCAACTGGGGCGTGGCCCACTCATTCAGATGCTTTGCCGGATCCCACTTCTCATACCCTTCCTTGTTGTCGTAGATGGTCCCCTCAAAGTCATGGATAGGGAAGAATAGTTCTTCAGTTGACCACTGGTTCGACGTAGAGAACACTCCGTCATGGCAAACAAGGGCTTTAAACTTGCGGCCAAGTGGGTGGCCTTGGATCCAATTGATCATGTAGCCACCATAACTCGCTCCCAAAGCCACCGCCCTCTCCGTATCCACATAGTCCAAGTTGTCTTGGATATACTCGAAGGCATTAACCAAGTCATTGTATGGCTTGCCACCCCAGTCTCCTTTGATGCCATCCTGTAGCGCCATGCCATATCCTGTTGACCCAGTAGGGTTGGGACTGACAACGACATAGCCTTGCTCGGCGAAAACAGCTGGGTTCCACCTCGTAGACCACGAGTCACCCCAAGCTCCCTGAGGGCCGCCATGGATCAAGAAGCACAGGGGGTATTTCTTCTTGGGGTCGAAGTTAGATGGTCTCATGACTAACGCGTGGATGTCGTAGTCGCCGGCACCCTTGAAAGTAATGTCGTCAACGCTTAGCCGGGATAGGCCGAAAGACTTGCCCTGCTTGGAGTTTGAAGAGACAACATGGAAGGTGCTTTGAGAGGGGTTGACAATGCTGTAGCAAGAGTTGTCGACTAGAGAGCTAGAAGTAACGAATAATCTGCCGGCCACAGGGGAATGGGCAGAGGCGGTCGTGCTGAGGAGGCGGACATCGCTGACGGAGCCATCGGTCGTTGGAACGACGGAGGGGAGATTCTTTCCAGCTTTGCATGGGGTAGAGGGAAGTTGAAAGATGAGGTTACGGGCTCGGTGTTCCGCTGAGACATATAGCGTCTTGTCATCAGCAGACCAGAGGATGGTTTCTGGACGAGCGTCCCAACCTCCTTCCCCATCCTCAGTGGCATAAAACTCCTCCGCCTTCAACTCATCGAGATCCTTCACCAGGAGTAGCCGGGTCTTGTCACTCTCGTACTGCCTAAGTCAAATTCATTAGTATAACTGGCTTTTGCTCCCTCCGTCGGGAACAATCGGAGCATGGGCATGAAGGAGACAACAAGGGAATTTGACACTCACTTGCTCCTCATCCTCGCAAACGCAATCTTGTTCCCATCATTCGAGAACACCGGGCTCTGTGAGTATCCCTCCAGCCCCGGCGTCTCAACTAGCTTCGGCGTTGGTTCAGCCTGCCCCAACTCCTTTAGCGAGAGATAATACAGATTCGTCTTTGTATAAATCGCCGGATCCAACCCCGGATCCTTCGCAACAAACACCAACCCCCTCGGCCCAATATCAAAATCCCCCGTGCCCCCAAACGGCGGCACGGGCGAAGACAACCCCGTCCCCCACAACGCATCCACCAACCCCTCAACCTTCAGCCCTCCACCTTCTTTCGGCGTCAGAAACCCATACCTAATCGAGCTCTTATTCTCCGAATTCCAGCTATCCCAATGCCTCACAAACAACCCATCATACACCCTCCCACTGGACAACCCCTTCTTCTCTGTCACGGGATTATAAATCTCACCCTCCGGCGTCATCACCACCGAAAACGCCACCACCCACCTCTTCTCCCCACCCCCACCAACGCCCTTCACCTCCTTCACCTTCAAATTTCCAACCGGCCCCGGAAAACCCGCCACTTTCCTCTTATTCCCCTTCACATCCCCCCATCTCAACTCCGTCTCCCCCTTTTCCCCCACCCCGCCCTCCAGCCAAACAAACTCCTCCTCCCCAACCCAGTTCGGCTCTGAGGCTCCGTTTCCCTCCACCAACGCAACACTCTGCCCGTTAGCAATCGTCAGCAGCCTAATCTCCGACTTTCTCTTGCGCTCCTCAAACGAGTACACCGAGACGGTGTACAGCGCCAGCGTCCCGTTGGCGTTTGGCGCGGCAGCGGACCGCCGCGCAGCCGAAAGCATGACCTCGGGGGTGAATTTCGTTACCATGATCGTCATGTTGTTTGGGATCGGGGTGGCGGATACCACCGGGGTGTTAGATTAGTGCCGACAAAGAAGATGAGACAAGACAAAGAAAAAAGTGATGATTGTCAGTCCCGCAAAAGATGGGAATAACCTGCGGGTGAGCCTGCTGCAGGAGAATTTGAAGCTCAGGGACAATGGTGGTGTCCAAGTGAGGGGCTGCTGCAGCATTACCATCAAGGTACCTCCTCCTTCAGGTTTCCCCTCCCCTGAACCCCGCATTGAGAAATCGGTTGCTGCTAAGACTTGCAGCTTGAGCTTGTTTATTGTCATTTCCGTATTGTATCACCCTGATGACTCTTGAGCCTTCATCCCTGACATGAAGAAAAAGACGGGAGCGTCAAGAGTGATGAGGACAAGGACATTGAGAGAGAAAACAGCACAAACCACAGTTTTTTTTTCCCATTCCAAACTACGAACCCCTATCAGCAGCCCAGCTGTCTTCAAGGTTCACACCCCAAAGATACCAGTCACCGCCTCTGGGATGAAAACCATTGAATGGCATGCCAGTAGTGTAAGCACCAGGACTTCCAGGTCCCGGCATTGAGACCATACATCTCGCGATCTTCGACATCCGAGTCTTCCGGCATGATTGCAACGCCTCAGTCATTATTCCCGCTTTTCTAGAGAGAGGAGGATGTCGTAAGAAGGTCCTTTGAACACATACATAGGGCCCAAATAGAAGAGACTGTCCAACACATACAAAAGCACACCTCATGCAGTCAAAATTTTGAGGAGCCTATTCCTCATTCCCAGATAAAAAAACGCCATTGGTATCATGCCATTCGCTTCCAACCATCCTACCAGAGTCCCAACTCCCCATATTGATGCAGCATCTCCTGGTCACTATCCACTTTTCAGTCATGTCACTTCCTCCCCGCTCCAAACCCTGTCCGAATCTTCTTCGCATCCCGGGAATCAGTCTCACTATCACCATCCCCGTCCCCTGCCGCACCCCTCCCTGCTTGCCCGCCCCTCTTGCTACTCCCCTTCTTTCCCGCTTTACTTCCGCCATTCCCACCACCAGCACTGGTAGGCGTCCCAACCTTTGAACTGTCACCCCCGGCAAAGCTCCCACTAATCGGCGTAGGCCCCGGTGTACTCCCAGGCGTAACCCCATCAGCAGCCTGCTGTTGAGCCAGCTGAGCCTGCGCCGCCAAATTATAAGAGATCGAGCTCCGTGAAAACACCCGGTTGGCATCACTTAGCACCCCTCCTGGCAACCCACCGGCACCTCCACCGCCGCCTTTTCTCCTGGCGGCGGATGATGACCCAGCAGCGCCTGCTCCCTGACCAGCGCTGCCTCCGCCCTTGGCATAATTGTCGAACCCAATAATGATGTTGCCATGCGGCGTTGACTCGAGGTAATCGGTCTCTTTCTGAAAGATGTGTTCTTCTTGGGCGGCCTGTAACATCAACCCTCTGTTAGCTCCATGCCAGTCAGTGTAGGGAGAAGGGGCAAACAAACAAGTCTCTTATCCAGCGCCCTCCTCCTAGCCAAGAGCTCCTTGAGCTGAGCCCGCTGTTTCTCGTAATAGGGGATTCCAGCCGCGGCGGCCGGCTGCTGCTGCTGCTGCTGCTGCTGTTGTTGTTGTTGTTGTTGTTGTTGTTGTTGTTGCTGTTGCTGTTGCGGTTGCGGTTGCTGTTGCTGTTGCTGTTGCTGTTGCTGTTGCTGTTGCTGCTGCTGCTGCTGCTGCTGTTGCTGTTGCTGCTGCTGTTGCTGTTGCTGTTGCTGTTGCTGTCGCTGTTGCTGTTGCTGTTGCTGTTGCTGTTGCTGTTGCTGCAATTGCCCTCCTCCATATGCTGGTACCGTTGTAGATGTTGCAGATGGCTCGCTCTTAACTGGTGTGCTGTGAATTCCCCCCGCAGCCGCGTTCCCTGTAGGTTTTGGTGTAGCCCTCCCATTCGAGGAAGAGGCCGTATTCTCTGTCGCCATGGCTGGTTCTAAACAGTTGGCAGCGGGTAATGTGATTTGAAAAACGCGTAGAGATATATGGAAAAGCGCGTCGAGATGGTGATGGAGGGCGTAGAAGTTGGAAATGCACGCGTAGAGGTGTGAATGCACCTGCAAAAATTGTGGGGCTGCAAGTGTACAGAGTATGTGCCTGGGTTAGCTAAGTGCAGCCGTTTCTCCCCTGGCTGAGGGCGTCAGTCAACAACTCAGATGCCTCAGAATGTGCAGCATGGGTAGTTACAGCAGTCTTTATTGGTTAGTGATTGCCATTTGTTAGGGCTGGGGGAGGCCTGTCTGCTGGTGGCGCGGCGAGTGCTGACTGCTGCTGAGACTGCTGTTGGGGTTCCGGCTCTAATTGAAACAACGTCCTGCCTAGCACAAACTTCCCTAAGTCGACACCGAACGCCCCAGAAATTCCGAAGGTAAAGAGGCAAACCCACATAAACCCAATGTCAAACCAGGCGGTAGTAATGGCACAGGACCAAAGAATACCCCACCTGATGATCTGCTAGAACGCTGTCCATGGTTTAACAATACACCAGTTGGCGATCGTCTTGACGCTATTCCAAGCGGGCTTTGTGTGTGGACTGGGAGAAGGTGCTGACGGGTAAAATGAAGTGTAGAAAAAGTATGCTGGAGCAATGAAACCCGTGAAGTGGTGAAGGCTGAAGTTCAAAGTGTGATGATGACGGGAAGATTGGTAGAGTTCCACCTCCACAGAGCTGGAACCAGTCCTCCATCTCGGAGCATGCAAGCCCTCTCTTCCTGCCTGCACTTGTAACTTCGACTGGAGGCAAGTTGATTTCGTATGCTTCGGCCACAACTCTTCACATAAAGGCAGTCACGGCCTCATGTGTCCCTCATCAAACCACCGACCAGGGCAGTTGCTTCTTCTCACAAGTCAGGTATCTACATCGTGGGATACCAAACAAGGTTTCGTCATTCACCACAGTGCAACAGACATCGAGAGGAGTTTCCAGTAGACATCCTTGCTTTTCTATACTACCACCGCTAGCGGTTCACTACATGATCTAGGCAGACGCTGCTAAATATGCTCAGATAAACAAGCCAGACAAATATTTTGGGGGGTTTTTGTAGTTCTCACAGAGCCGCCTTCCAGAACCTCGGCGCCTTGAAACCGCAAAACTCCAAAAGCCATTTTATGTGTCCCTTCTGTTTTAGTACAGTTTGATGAACGAATGAATAAGTGGTAAACAGCTTCAAGCACTGTTAGCCTCAACCACGTCACTGCTTCTCGAGGATCTCATCTGCTTGATCTTCTCTTTCAGTTCCTTCTCACGCTGTTCAGTGTCGATTTTGGACTCCTGTAGCATAACCAAAAGTCAGTAATAAGTTTTGCAGACTTCAAAGAATCCGTGACAACCCTACCTGTTCTGGGCTCAACACCGCCGGATCGTCATGGGTGGCTTCATGGGGTCTGTCTTCAGCGCCTGAACCATCAGCTGATCTGTCCCGCTTGGAAATATTTGAAGATGCAGAAGAGGCCCTGCTTCGTCCTCCTCTTCCGTCCCTCGAACCACTGTAGCTACGTCTTCTGTCACGAGATCGACGGCGCGGAGAGCGAGAACGAGACCGGTGCCGTCCGTAAGAGATAGCAGGACTAATGCTACGGCTCGCAGTGCGAGAGCGGCTCCCACTCCGATGTCGCTTGATGTCGGGGGAGATACTCCGGCTTCCACGTCTTGACCGTCTCGGGGGAGGGCTTCGGCTTCGACTGAGAGATCGGGAGTAGCGAGAGGATCTGGAAGAATAGGAAGAGGATCGACTGTACCGCCGATTCCGGGTCCTGGACGGACTGCGTGTTAGACTGCGAGAGCGGCTGCGGCTGCGGCTCCGACTTCTGCTCCGACTGCTAGACGGAGAATAACGGCGACGCTTTGGCGAAGGTGAGCCGCGGTCTGAAGCTACTGATCGGGACCGACTGCGGCGGTCAGTGCCTCGGGGAGAGGAGCGGCGTCTTTTGGCTGTATCCCTGTAGGGAAGTGGTGAGCGAGAACGACGGCGTCGACGAGGGGGGCTAGCTGATCGTGACAATGACCGTCTCTTTCCATCCACACTAGGGCTTCGAGAGAGAGATCGAGATCTAGACCGAGACCGAGACAAAGCCGAACGCGCAGAAGGCGACCGTGTGCGCGACCTTGACCTTCTTCGCCTATCCCCCGCCCCTCTTCCGCCACGGCGAAACGGTGAACAACCCCGTCCGCCTGGAACATACGAATCCCTCAAACCGCCCCTCGGTCCCCCTCTTCCTCCACGGTCACGGTATCTCGGCGGCGACCTCGACCGTCTCTCATCTCCTCCCCTCCCCCTTCCAAAAGGTCGGTCTCTATCATCCCTTCCACCAGGGCCCCTCCACGAATCCCCTCCCAACCTCCCTCCTCCCCTCGGTCCCCCAGAACCTCGCCCCCTATCAGCTCTATCACCCCTCCCGCCAAACCCCCTCTGGAAACTATCCCTCCTCTGGTTCTCGCTATCCTCCCTCTTCTGCCTCGCCTCCTCCTGTTCCCTTTTCTCCTGCAGGAGCTCCAGCTTCTTCGCCTCCAGCAACTCCTTTGGCACGCCCTGTGGGGAATCCTGCGCACTAAGCAGCAGCCCCCACATCTCCTTGCAAAAACCGGGCGTGTCCTTGTCGAGGAAGCCAGTGAGCTGGATCTGTAGCGCTTTGATGTCGGGGTGGCGGCTAGATTCGATGAGGTTGAAGACCAGCTCGATGACGACGTCGTCCTCGTTGGAGAGGATTTCGGTTATGCGGCCTGCGATCCATCTGTTTCGTTGTTAGAGAGGTTGAGCCAAAAGTTTTGACGGGGCGGGAACTGACTTTTTCATAACCTGGAGATTCACCTTCGTCATGTCGACCTTTTGGTTGAATTCCGGTGGGAATTTCGTGCTCTTGAGGAGCTTTGCGTCGACGCCTGTCGCCATGGCTGCAGTTCGAGGATCGGTCTTGGGCGGCTGTAATCAGGTTGGGGTTTTAGTTTGGAGATGTAATTGGTTGGCCCGGGGGCGATGAAGAAGCTCAGAATATAATTAGGGACGGATTGAAGCGGCAGATTCAATGGGACGAAGGAAGTTAGCTGTCCGTGGTCGTCGTCTCGTCCCACTGCGGATTGAACGCTATCGTGACGCGCTCCCGAAAAGAAAGTTGACAACCGGTAATTTCTGTTTGCCGGGGTTCTTTTACCTTCAGCAAGCAGCAGGGAAGAAACAAAAGAGTGGAGACGCGGCTTACAAGCCGTCTCCACTTGATGACAGCGGAGCGGCGCCAAGAGGGACCGGGGACAGGGGGTTGAGATGCTGGATGCTAACGAATGCGGGGCAGCAGCAACAAAACCACCTCTCTAACTGGGACAGGAAGACTGTCGTCTGTGTCTCTCTCGTTTTCACTCATAGTCAAGACGAACGAAGGCCAAAGATCAAAAATATCCTCCGCTGCATCAATTTAAAGAGAATAATCTTACAGTCTACCAAAACCACAATCAGTGAATAAGGCAAGACTGTCACAATAGCGAAGACGGTGCGTATGTACATGTAATCTTTCAACAAGAAAATCAGACAACGTAGCTGTAAGGACAGTGCTGTTGTTCCTTCCATCAGTCTCCATACCAGTTTTGTCTCTCCTCACAAAAAGCAAATGCAAGTCCCAATATCAAACCAATCCATTAATCACGCCCATAATTCCCTACCCCAGGAGGCTGTCTGTATGAGCCTGTCTGGCCTGAACTCCATAATAACGCCGTATACGATAATGGATGTTGCTATCGTTGAGTAAATGAGAGTTCCTCCATACCATCCCTGATGAGAGCAGCTACCGGTTGAGTTCCTGTGAGGCGGTAATGCCGGCTAGATCTCATGAGTGCTTAGGATAGCTGTATCTTGACTTGTTGGCACTTTCTCCGGCGAACCCTGTTAGCGAAGAAGGTCCCTTCTCAAGTCTTTCCTGATGTTGCCTAGAATTCTGTAGCGCCGTGATCTTTTCCCTAAGCTTGAGCAGGCTTCGATTATCTTGGTCTTTTAGTTTTGCGCGAATCTCGTAGAGGGCCATGAGGGAGCCAGCTCGGTCAACGTCGTCGTCGCTTATCTGCTGTGGTTCAAAAGAACGACTCTTTAGCGCCGGGACCGAAGAGTGATGGAGACAGACATCAAGCCTTGAGCGCTGGCCAGGAATACTGCTCACCTCTCCACGGGGGGTCCCGGGTATCGATCCATAGGAAGAGTTGGCTCGTGTGTTAGGCGGTGTAAGAATGCGACGTCCGTACTTGTCAAACTTGGCCGGCGAGGCGGTGCGTGAAAGAAAAGAAGAAGAACCCAGGGAGCCGGCAGAACCGGTGCGTTGATGGTTGCGCTGGCCTGGGCGAATCGGTGGCCGTACCAGATCAGGAGGTTGGCTGGCGTCGGAAGGGGTGGTGGTGGTAGGCTGGTGGAGGTTCTTGTTGGCGTTGACCAAAGCGACAGCGGCCGAAGCTTCCTGCTGTGGCGAAAGTTTAGCAAGGTTCTCATGTCTTTTGGCAGAGCACGTCTGTGGGCGTGGCATGTATACGTACAGCTGCATTTAAGTCGCTAAGGTCAGCTAGCATCTGTGCCAGTTGAATGCTTTCCATGACGAATATTGTCTCCGAAAGCGGTGATAACGTTGCTGTTGTTTCTAGAGCATGTGGCGATGCAAAAAGTGCAAAGGGAAAAGCAATGAGGCTGCTTTGTTTCCGCGGTTTGTCAAAGGGTCGGTGGTGAAGTCGGAGAGTGCAGCCCGTGACGTCTTTGCTGTGGATTCCGTGGCCTTTGGAGATGGTAAGAAATCTTGCTAAACGGGTGTGTGGTGTCACAGAACCGAGATTTTCCGGGTGAGGCGAAAGAGAACAGCCGCAGATTTTATGTTCTCACCATTTGACCAGCTGGTAGGTTGCCAGTGAAGCTGACTGGAAGATGGGAGGGGAGGGTGTGTGCAGGCTACGTATCTCCAAACGGCGCGGGTTGCTCTTCTTCATCAGCAGGCTGAGTCGCTGGGATGCAGCACTGGCCCTCAGTGCTAAGCTTTGGCTTTGGGGTCTCGGGCCCCTGCGATCCGAACAGGGGGTTTCGGCAAATTCCATTTGTCTCTGGCGTGGGGTCCCCGCACTTTTACCCTGCAAGGCCTATCATGGCATCTCGCCTTCTTTTACGATGCTTTTGTTGATTGAAAAGATGCCCATGCTGACCATGGCTGTTTGTGGTCTCTTTGATAATGGACTGGGCGAGAATGTGCCGCTTGGGCTGTTTCAACCCCTTCAGTAGCGATCCAAGACCACTACCACGTGGGTTTCATCGCCTCGACTGCGTATGTACGTCTGCAAATACTGAGACCAACAATGAGTTCTTTTGTCCACGACTGCCAGGCTGAGCTGGACCGTGTCAGGGTCGAGTTACTCACTGTGTTCGAGACCCGTGCTTTGAGAGCTCTCTTGTCATGATCTCGACCTCCATATGGGCCAAGACCGGTCTTACCACACTTGTATACCCTATTGTCGTACAGTTTCGAGTTGAAGTTTGAAAAGTGAGAAGTTGGGTATGACAGACACCTTCACTCTTCCAGTCCTTATCAGCACCGTTTCTCTTAAGACCCTGTGCCTTGGTTTAGAAACACACCGATGTCGCAGTTGCAGAGGTGCCCGAGGATGATTTTGACAACGAGCAATGGCAAGCTGTTGCTGTTACCTAGCTCCACATCTCCACTATTCCTTCAATTGAAGCATGAACCTCTCGATTGAAGCAAAGCTAGGGTTTTAGAGAGTAGCTCCTATCGCAATACCAAGATATCATCCTTCCTCGGTATTCGTCCAGTCACATCAAGAGTGTTATTCCCATCGTCAGCATCTCTCAACATCCTTCTCCCAACCGCAACGGCATTCGTTCCGGTGCTTCCGTGCTGTCGTTGGGATTGGTTACTCAAAACTCAGCCAATTGACCAATTGACCCGAACCAAGCTCACACAACCATAAGACGGCATCTCTTACTTGCAGAGGGAGGGTTACCATACATCCAGACACACCTTGGTCTGCATATAAAGGACCGGTTATTTCCAGCTCCCTCGCGCGGGGAAAGAAATAGAAAAGATGATGATCTTCAGGAGAGGTCTGGCCACGGCCACAAACGCAACCACAATGGCATCGCTCAAGAAGGCAGGCAAGGTCGTTTGCATTGGTCGCAACTATGCGTGTGTACTCTCTCATAACTCAAAATAGACAACCAAAAGCTAACTCGAACAGGGACCACATCGCCGAACTCAATAATACCCGCCCCAAGCAGCCCTTCTTTTTCCTGAAGCCTTCCTCCTCCATTTTGGCCCCCGGGGAAGGACCAGTCGTCCGCCCCAAGGGTGTTGACCTTCATTACGAAGTCGAGCTTGCCCTGGTCCTTGGCAAGCGTATCAAGGACTTTGATGAGAATGACGACAAGGCCGCTCTAGATGCCATTGACAGTCAGTTCTCACGCCAACCACATGTTTACTCTTCATAAGGCTAATAAGCGATGACATGAAAGGCTACGCCCTCAGCATCGACATGACCGCCCGCAACGTCCAAAACGAAGCCAAGAAGAAGGGACTTCCCTGGGATATCTGCAAGGGCTTCGACACCTTCCTCCCCGTCAGCAATGTCATCAACAAGTCCGCCATCCCCGACCCGCACAGCATTGAGCTCTACCTCACCGTCAACGATCAGGTCCAACAGCAGGACTCCACCGAGCTGATGCTCTTCCGCATCCCCAAGATCCTCGGTGACATCTCCAAGGTCATGACCCTGAACCCAGGTGACATCATCCTCACCGGCACCCCCAAGGGCGTCGGCCCGGTGGTTCCCGGCGATGTGATGAAGGCTGGAATCAGAATTGGCGGGAAGGAGCTTGAGGAGGCCAAGATTGAGGTCAAGGTTGAGGAGTCGACTGGGGCTTATCAGTACGGCGAGACGTAAACATTGACCGCGTATTCATTTTTTTTTGTATATATACGCCAGCAAGCCATGTAGATGTAAATACAAAAATCAAGCCTCCTCCACATTTGGATCCTTCAAACTCCCCTCCTCTGGCTTCCACGCCGCCACCTCCCCACAGTTTTCACACCTCCTCTTCTCCTCATCCTCCTTGAAGTCCTCTACGGCAGCCTTAATCTGCGTCCCAAGATCCGTGCAGTGAAAGCTCGACTCGTGGACAATCCCCTTGCATTTTTGGCAGTACCACCTCATCCGGTCGATACTCCCCTCTGGGCGCTTTTGTTCCAAGACGATACCGACAGTGTCGGCGAAGCGGACGGGATTGTGCGGGGTGTTGGGCGGGAGGAGGAACATCTCGCCTTGGCGGATGACAATGTCCTTGAAGGTGTTGTTGTCGGAGGTGTCGACTACCTTGAGGAGCATGGCGCCGCGGTGCTGGTAGAACCACTCGGGGGTTTGGTTGATGTGGTAGTCAGTGCGAGCGTTGGGGCCGCCGACGATCATGACGGTGAAGCCCTCATTGTAGACGCAGTAATTGTTGATGGGGGGTTTGAGGAGGTGGGAGTTTTCTTCGAGCCTGGGGTTGGTAATGTTAGTAATAAAGGTAGCTATATTGGAATGAATGAGGCTGACCATTTTGGCAGGTTGATGGGTTGGGAGAGCATTTCAATTGAGTGGTAAGCTGCTAAATTTAAGGCTCAATGACCGAGCGAGGTGTGTGATGATAGATTTGTAGTGTATGAGATAGTTTGAGGAAGTGAGTGTGGTGAGATGGGTGAGCGAGCGAATATGAAGCTGTCATTCAGTAAAGCGAAGCGGGTATCATCGGGAAGCTTGCTCGGTGCTCATGAGTTCAGATGAGAGCTTCACCCTTGATTGTTGAAGCTTAACAGAAATCACCGACCTGCTGGCTCAAATACACTGGATCTTCAGCGTTGCAGCCGTGCAGATTGTATATAATCGAGAAAGTCTTTGAGAGGTTCTGATCATGTACAACAGTCGAATCATTCCCTATTCCCACAATCTCCTCCATCATCAACCCCGCCATCAATCTTTTCCAGGTCTTGCCCCGCGCCCCCGAGACAATGCCGAGTCCGCTGTTGGCTGATGAAGGCCTTCCCAGACAGCAGCAAACTGATTATCAAAGGTGGAGCCCTGTGCCTGGATCAACTGACCCCTGTTTCGCGTTCTGTTGCAGCGGGTTCGTTCCACTGTGGACTGGCAGCGTGTCCCTGGACGATTTGGCTGTCTCTCACACTCTCCCCCCGATGTGGAAGAATGGACAGCTTTACTATAGACTCAACTAAAGTAAAGAAACGTCTTGAGTATATCTGTGTCTATATTGTCGCAATGCGAAGAACTTGAGCATTAAAATGAAGAATTTTGGACGCGAAGTACGTGGACGAATCCCTCGAAAATGTGGGGCATATTTGACCCCGCTATTGGCCAATATCTGGTGTAAGTCAACTTCATCCTAGAAAACGGCACAAAAGACGCATGGTCAATGCTACACACTTCGCTCGCAATCCACAACAATCGTTCGGACAGATTTCCTGTGCTTGACTTGAATTTTCGGTATATAAACTGGCAACTTGTTCCCTCGCCGCGCTCCTAATTCAAATTGCGACCCTTGTTTCCCACGAGTCTCATTATATTGTCGTTTTATCCTCTCTCCATCACGGAAAGCAGGAACGCGAAAAATGGATCACTCTCGCCACGACCACTCCCATCACGAAATGATGGACCACTCCGCTCACATGGGCCACGGCGATCATGGCGGTCAGAACACCTGCAATATGAACGTCAGTACCCCCCCATTCATGCCCCACCATATCATATACTGACGCCCAAACAACAGATGCTCTTTACCTGGGACACCGAAAACCTCTGCATCGTCTTTCGCCAATGGCAGATATCCTCCAACTTCACCCTCTTGGTCTCTCTCCTCGCCATCATCGCCCTCGGCGCCGGATATGAAGCCCTCCGCGAAGGCATCCGCCGCTACGAATCCGCAGTCACCAAACGAGCCAGCTCCGTCCCTCGTAAGTTTCTTCTCTTCCATCGCCCCAAATATCTCCTAGGCTGAGACATAATGCGATGCTTCTCTTGCGTAAGAAACAGGAGAAATCGAGTCTCAATATCAGGATGATCATGAAGACCAAGAGAACGAACAAGATGCTGAGACAGCCCTCTTCTTTGACGCCGTGATTACAGGCCAAAATAGAGATGAGGTTACCAAGCGGGCGCATATCATCAAGAGCGTGCTGTATGCGGTGCAGAACTTTTATGCGTTCATGATCATGTGAGTACCTCTTAAGCAACTTCAAAGATGGAAATCTGACACACGAGAAAAGGCTCATCTTCATGACCTACAACGGCTGGGTCATGCTCGCCGTCTCCCTCGGTGCCGGTCTCGGCTACCTCTTCTTTGGCGGCCAGACTACCATCGCAAAGGAGACTGCCTGCCATTAAATTCATCTCTAGTGTAATCTACTCATCATGTAATTTAAACCTCGCACACTCGGTCTCATACCCAAAACAATAGACTTCATAAATCATTAACAAAACTCACATCTTGCTCCCCTCCTGCTTCCTCGTCATGACCTCCGCCGCCTTCTTCACATCCTCCTTTGTCACCGTGCTCCCCCGTCTCTTCTTCTCCCCCAGCCTCCCCAACCTTTCCAACCCCTCAATGATCTTCTCATCCCCAAAATGACTATTATGTTCAAACTCTGGCTTCTCCCCATATGCAATAGTCGCAGCGTCCACCAAAATTCTCGCCGTCATGCCCCACACTTTATACCTCTTCTCCTCTTCCACTGCCTCCTCCTCCGGGTTATGATCTTCGGCTAGAGACGCTAGCCCTCCCTCACGGATTATCGGCTTCGTAACCCTTTGACTAGTAACAGGAACATAAAAGAAATGCATCCTCCACGGTTCCTGATGCCATTCCGTCCAGGACCCATTGTACCACTCCCCTTCTACCTTTTCATGACCAGGTTCATCACTTGATTTCAGGAAATTGTGAAAGGGGGCGGAGAAGACAGCGGCGACTTCTTTGGCGTCGAGTTTGGGGATCAGGGTGTCTTCGGCTGTTATTGTTGAGTTTGGCTGGGATGAGACATGCGATACATTGAGAGACGTGGGGGAGGTGACGGTGGAGGATGGGGGGGAGGTGTGCAGTAAGGCTACGACGGGGCGGACGACGAGCTCGGTGCGCGCGAGGTTGGCGGGGAGGTAGCAGAGGTGTTCGATGGTGAAGGGAGGGGGGAGGTGGTTGTTGTCGAGTGGGAGACCGATTTCTTCGTAGGCTTCGCGGCGCGCGATTTGGTCTAGACTCATGTTAGATCTTATGAACTGAAAGATGGTATGAGAGCGGTGACATACAAGGTGTTTCCTGGATGGTATCGGCTTTCCCGCCTGGGAGAGCTGCGTGACCTTGTTTACAATGTTAATCATATATATATCCCAATCTGATATGATTGTTGTGATAACCCACCAGAAAAACTCCTCAGCGTCGCCGCCCTCATTGTAATCACCACCCTCAAATCCCCCTTCCGATCCGCATACAACAACAACAACACCGCAGCCCTCCGGCTCACAGGCAGCCTATCCCACAGCGGAAACGGGGGCGGTTTAAACGCCCTCAACCGCGCCACCGCAGCCTACCGTCTCCCAACATCAGTCACCGCCTCTCTCACTCACTCCACCCACAACTGCAAGGTCAAAACTCACAGCAGAAACAGCATTCAACGGCGCCATCGTCTCCTTTTTCCAATAATACGACCCTTCGTCTGGTTTCTCTTCTTCGTCACTTTCTTCCTGTTCTTCTAAAGCAGTATCCGAGCTCGGTGAATCCTGAACTCCCCGGACCACCGTCGTTGTCTCTTCCTCTTGCTGCTCGTCTGGTTGGGCTGGGGCAGAAATAAGATCACTGATATCTTGTTGATGTTGTTGTTCTTCTGACTGATGAGGCTCAGACACCATCAAAGTGCTGCTCATTTTTTAGGGGCGCCGACGAAAGCTTGGGTTGGTAAATGGGGGTGGTTGAAGAGGGGGTTGGATAAGGTAAGGCTCGGATAAGGCCGGTGGTGCCAAAGGTAGTGAGTGCTCTTCAGTGCACCGCACATGCATAGACACAACAGAACTGACTGAGGAGATTGCAATGCGGGGCGTTCCGGGAGTCAAAAGCCGGAGTTGTAGGGAGAGTGTGGACCTCGGCCGCTCGGGACTGTTCTGGAAGTGCTGGAGTTGAACGGAAGGGATGGGGAATGTGGGGTAGTAGCTTTGTTGTTTAAGTGGGGGTGACGTCAGTGTTGCTTTTTTTGGTTTGATAACATCGTTGAGGAAGATATCAAAAGACAGAAAAGCGGTTAGCACCTGGCCGTGTTGCGATCATGTAACGCAAACCAAGAGATAAAAAGCTCGCCGGCCATCCACACTTTATTTGTGTGTGGTGGCCGGCGCCGAAGACGCTTGGGTTTTGCAAGGATTTGAACTCGAAGCTCTTGGTTAGAGAGCCCCGGGGGAGTTAGGAAATTTCTCTCCCGGGCAGCAGACTTACCACTTAGCCACGACGACCGTGGGATCTAAGGTCCTGAGGCTGCTGTTTTGTTGGAGGGGAAGGTGGTTGAACTAATATATATACCATGGCTCTTTGGGGAACGAGTGAGGTGGTGGGAGAGACCCTATGCCGCAGTCGCAGAGGAACATGGAAAGAGCTAATGCTTGTTGAAAGATTCGTTGAGTCTTCTAAAAAACCATTCGAAACTAATTGCTTTTATCCGTCAAGCTATCGACCCCAGAACTGTTCCATCTTCGCGCGTGTGAGCGAGTGCCATATGTACCTAGTTCAATATATCATTTATATATCTTCTACCTAACCCAAAGCCACGCACCATCTCAATTACCATGCACCATCTACCATAAATCTCAATAGCAACACACCAGCCCTCATCTCGTCGGTCTTCACAAAACACTTTTAAAACCCTCCACCTCCGTCACCTCGTTCTTATGTCCCTCTTCCTTCTGTTTCTTCTCCCTCTCCTCCCTCTCAATAACACTCTTAGGCCTCAACGGCATTATAACCCCCAAACCCACCGCCCCGGTCCCCGATCCCCCATACGCTCCGCCAGCAATAGCAACAGCAGTACTGAACCTAGGACTTTCAGTGTCTGATCTTGTCGTCGTCATCGAAGACTTGGGACTAAGCGTCGGCCTCGGGCTGGTTCCGCTGGTTTGCTTGAGCGGGTTATCCAACACCGAAACCTGTGGCATGAGAGACCTGGGGACAAACGGCGGTGGGATATGTGCCGGTGGCAAGGGTAGCGAAGACGCAGGACTGTATCGGCCTTCTGCCGCGGTGACACCTAGCCGTGGCCCAACAGCCGGACTGTGACTGTGACTGTGGGAAGCATCGCTTCCCCCTGCTAGGGTTTTGCGGTGGTATCTTGCTGGAGGGGAAGTGCTGCCTTTGGTCGCGGTGACGGGAGGAGAAGGTGCAGTGATACTTCCAAAGGTTGTGCGGGTGGGTGTGCCTGTTGCGGATAAAGTTGGGGCTCGGGACCAGACGGAGTTGGAGTCGGTTCCTGATGCGGTTGCGGTCCCTACTGTGGAGAGATGAGCCGATGTCGCACCTGGTGTGCCACTGGGGGTTGAGGAGAATCTGGGAGTGGAAGAGACGGAACTTCCGTGAACGTAGGTTGCTACTCCTGGGCCCATCCAAATTGGGCTGTCATTTGGCGGAAGAACAGTTCCTTCACCCATCAGCTCGTGGACGGGTTTCATCATGTTATCTCTGGCGAGCATCGAGTGTCTTGACGCCCTTGCATCGGATTCGTTCTTTGCGCCCTCGGTCTTGTTCTTGAATGGCGTGGCACCCTCCTCCAGGCCTAAGAGCTGACCCTCAGCGTCATAGACTTTGATCTTGTTCTTGAGTTTGGAACGCCTTCTTTCTTTGGGGGTCTTGAATGGCGCGGTAGCAGCTGCTCCTGCCTTGCTCACGGCCTTGAAGGCAATAACCGAGAAAGATAGATGGGTTGGAGTTGTTGACGTGTTAGGTCCCACCTCTGATCCGTACTGATGTTGCATTTGTTGTAGAGCTCGCTGATGTTGCGCCTGTTCTAACATTTGGTTGTACGGTCCTTTCTCCTTTGTTGATAACTCAGCAGGAGATTCGAGAGGCGTTGCAGGAATGACACCCGAAGAACGCCTGAAGACTCGGGAGATGATGGAACTCTGCCTTTTGGGCGTTGTGGGTGAGGGGAGCCCATGGTTTGACCAACGACCGTGAGGCTTGGGATCGATACTGATAGTTTGAGTGGCAATGCCGCTTCCTGGCCTGGATATAGGCATCGACCGAGTGCCATGTGTCCCCGGAATACTGAGAGTTCGTCGTCCTCCGCCACCCATACTTAAATCCCCGTCTGCTTGGACTTCCCCGTCGAGGTCACCAAGCCTCTCACTGATCTCGCCGGGCAGGGAAGGCTTTTGAGATGGAGAGGGCGATGGGGAACTCCGGGATGGTTTGCGCGAGTGAGCGTGGAGATGGAAATGAGCAGGGCCGCCATACGTGCTAGTACTCGCTATAATAGACCGGTCGCCAGGATGGAGATGCCTCTGGGGAGCGCTGATGGCACTCATGGCACTAAAAGCACTGCTCCCCGAGGGACGGCGGATATTCTGAAGTGGCTGGTCCTCGCGTGGGGCTTGGTGATAATAGTATGACGAAGGAGGCGGCCGAGGAGGAGAAGCTAGGAGAGGCTTGGTCGAGTGGCTGCTACTAAAGCTCCAAATACTGGGCTCGCTGCTTGCATTTCCTGGGTCTGCCATGTTCTTTTCGGTCAATTGAAGGTCCTTGAGGATTTGCTCAAACAGTATGTGCTTCAATGAGGTGGCCGTGGAAGATATATGGGCGGACGAGTTGGGAGGTGTATTGGACGCCATTTCCACAGCGGCTTCGTGATACATGTCATAACTGGACCTGCGGTTGTCAGAATCTGGTATGCGGTAGCCTCGAGACCAAGCGTAATTATCATATACGGCCGAGCGGGGTATCTTTTTCAACGACGAGGGCCCTGGAGCCACCTTCTTCTCGCAAGGAAAATCGGGTTTGTTCCGTCGAACAATGTGTGAAGTGGGAGCGGATACATGCCCGTCCGAACCCAGCCTGTTGATAGAAGAGGCACCGGACGGGCGCCGTTGTTGAGGTTCCAATGTTCGCAGCGCGGTGGTGATGTCCATGGATGTTGCATCAGAGGCGGCTGTTACTGGCCCTCGACTGACATCTCTCTGCAAAGGATAGACCATCTCCCGATCACTCAAAGGAGAGGGCAGCCATGACTCCGTCAGTGAGTTCTTCAGCCCTTTGGCTCTGACATGCTCATATTCTTGCAATTGTCGGCGTGGCTTCACCACTTCAGGAGCGATCTGTATATCTGGGCTGTCGTAAACCCCGGGGTCGGCGATGCGGTATGTTGAGTCTATAGACCCCTCTCTCGATATCGAGGTACGGAAAATATCATGCCCCGTCATCTTCCATAACCTGGGAAATGCTGAGGCGATATAACATCGTCGAAGGGTTGAGTGGGAATGGCAATGTGCGTGTCCAGGTAAGATAATACCGGCCCATTGGAATGTTGCGTGAATGGTACGTCGGTACTCATAATCGACGAGTCCTATATCAGGTCAAACATATCATGGATAGTTGATCGGATAGAACCACGTTTTCTCAGACAAGGGGTATGGTTGAGATGAAAATGGTCGAAAGCGGACATGGGAGCTATCGCGTGGCCGTCCAAACCAAACTGTCGGGACTTTACAGCATCACGACAAAGAAACGAGAAGCCGAGGCCACGTAGCCGCGCTTGCGCCCTTTCAAGTAATCCTAAGGGCCCACCGCTGCCGGCGAAGCTTCTTCGGTGCTCTCCTTTGTTCAAGTTCGCCGACTACAAGATGGAGTCTTTGCCCTGGTCAGTAGAATTAACTGTCGTGGCTGATCGAGCCAACGTGGGTTCCGAGTTCAATGTAAGAGGTAGAATGATGGGAATCTCTAATCGAGTTCCGATGTTATTTTGGTCAGATCATTGCTATGTAAAATCCCGCTGTTCTATATTAGCATAATGCGAGACGGTCATTAGAAATGCCAGTCCGTACCTAATCCAAAACGCTGCCTGAACGCCTGTTCCATGATACATGTGTCGTGTTTTCCATTCCAGCCTATACCAGCCTGTGCCTAAGAATAAAAGTCAGCCGACTTTATTCGTCTCCGCTTTGTAACAAGCGTATTGCCAAAGAGCCAACCTCTTCAGTCCTCATCTTCGTACTTGTTTCCTTGAAAGTCCCCCAGCAAGATATCCTCAGCGTCCAGCCCAGCCGGGGTGTTCCTAATCCATTCCGTCTCGACCCGGAAGAAAATCCATACCCACCGCCTAAACACCTCTAGGAACTGAATGAGAAAGATGGAGCTTTCAAAGTTGCTAATTTGGTCAAGACTGGGATTCAGCTTGATCATCCATGTACACCGCAAAGCCAAGTCCAACGCAATAACCGCGTAGTAGACCCCTGGCTTATGCACCAATAACCTCCTTCTCAGTCCAAAAGGATGGTCGGGGGAGTTCCTCTCCCTTGCCTCGGAAAACAGAGTAAGATCCCAATCCTTGGCAACGTCCCAGTAGAAACTGTAGAACGAATTCAGTAGACACGCGGCAATCCACACCCGGGACAGGCCTGGTGCAGCGTCGGTCTGGTTTCTCAACATTGCACCCAATATAATGACGGGGAAAGCAGTTGAGTATTTTGCCGCGTTGGCCAGATGTTGACCACCCCATCCCGTAGCCTCCCTCAAAGGAGCGCTCCGAACACGAACGTATTCAATTAGACATTGCCTCAGTCGAATGGTGCTCGGAATCGCCATTATCATGGGGACAAGCACATCACCTCCGCAACCCCGATCCGGTCTGGCGGTCGCAGAACCATTGCTAGTGAGGAACATGCAAAGGCAGACAAAGAGATCGGCCAGTACCTTGGCGTAGCTGGTAAGCACATCGGCGAGCAAGATATCCCCAAACTTTCCGTCCTTTGCCTCGGCCAAGCCTCCAACACTAACTCTCCTCAAAGTCCTGAGGAGCCGACTTCTTCCGTGGTGGGATACGGATAGTTTGCGAAGTGGAACGGCGAAGAGTAGGGCGATAACAAGCAGGTTCGTCATGGGAATCCAATCGTAGTCGATAACACGTTGAGGATCCCCCCGAGTCAACATCCAGAACGTCACTATCGACAGTCCAGAGGCGGAGGACAGGAGGGAGGCGATGCGGTAGGTCGAATGGTGATGGGTCAGTTGGGCCGAGCTCGACCTGCCCGGGTATCGGATCAACGAGGGCACATCGATTCGTCGGATGTGAAGGAAATGCAGGTTGACACCCCATCCCCACACGGCTGTAATGACACTGTTAGAACAGCAGAGCTTTACTGCGAATCCAAAGAACAGGGCATACCCAGAATCACGATGATTGCGACCCGGTAGGGCAGTGGGAAAGCCAAGCTGAACGAATCGAGCTGCGGCTCAACTGCCGGGTCACCGTCCATTGTGCCTGTCTATTGGTGATGCC
This sequence comes from Triangularia setosa, assembly GCA_033296915.1. NCBI lineage: Eukaryota > Fungi > Ascomycota > Sordariomycetes > Sordariales > Podosporaceae > Triangularia > Triangularia setosa. The sequence goes on along the minus strand of MU866088.1, from coordinate 72,406 downwards.
TTTACCACAGGCATCGAGAATTGTCGAAAAAAGGTGCAATACGTGAATGAGGAGCAAAAAGCGAGAGAATGTGTCAGCAAATAAGAAAATCTGAAGGGAAAGAAAATCGTGTTTCGAATCGATTTCCCCATACATACAGCGTCGCGTGCTGTCCTGTGCCCCCTGTAATTAATTTTGGAGACCGACGTCAACCTGGACGTTGGGGCATGTGGGACCAACCTAACCCGAAACGGCCCCCCTGTTGCGCCCGCATTCAAGGACAGGGATACTGATTGCGATTGCTCCAGAGCTCGCCGAGGTCCAAGACTCCTAAGCCGAGCATCAACACCACGATCCTTCGTCTTTACGCGCCAGCGCATCTTCGACTATAAACTTCTTTTTTGAAACAACGCAATGTGCTGAGTGCCAAGATCAACGAAAGTTAAGACTTTCTAATCTCGACAAACATAATGGCATCACAACCCCCCAAATCGCAACCGCCACCGCCTCTCACAAGTTCTCCATACCCATATGCCGCCGCGCCAGACATCATCCGCGCCCACCAAAAAGACGTCTACTTCCAAGGCCTTCTCACCAACCAAATCTCCGACCTCCACCGCCGTCTTCGCGGCGCACGTTCTGCACACTCCTGGGCGACCGAAACCCGCACAGTAGGCGATGCCCTCTACCTCTGCCTCACCACCCTAATCGGCAACCGCACCCTCGGAGAGGAATACTGCGACCTCGTCCAAGTCGAGGCGTCCCCCTCCCCTCCCTCCGCCCAGCCAGCAACTACCTACCCCGACGATCACATCCCCCCAAAATCCACCGACGAGCCCGGCCCTCTCTTACCCTCCATAGGCCGCCGAGCAGGCTTCATTGCAACCTCCACTCTAACCCCCTATCTCCTCTCCCTCCTCCTCCCCAAACTCCGCTCCTCCCTCCGCCGCCTCCTCACCACCCGCCTCACCTCCCTCACCGCCCGCGGCCTCGACACCACCAAAACGGGCCAATCCACCTCCGAAGCCCGCATCCTCCGCTATGTCCTAACCCACCTCTCCTCCCTCACCAACCCCGCCCACATCCACGCCGTCACCCTCGCGACCTTCTACTTCACCGGCGCGTATTACTCCCTCTCCAAACGCCTCTTTGGGCTGAGGTACATCTTCACAAAACGAATCCCCGACACCCCCGGCAGCCAGTCCGGCCGCGCCGGCTACGAGGTCCTCGGCGTGTTACTCGTAACCCAAATGCTCGTCCGGTCCTACCTCCACCTCTCCTCCCAGCTTTCTCCCTCCCCCTCTTCCAACCTCGACGAGATCCCCAACAATGATCGGTATATCCCCTCCGGCCCCGTAGAAGTCTCCCTAGACGACAACGCCTACGCTCTCAACACCTCCCTACTCGATACCTCCGCCCCGACACCCCAAAATCAGCGATCGCTGCCAGAGATTGCGCGGACGACGCATACGCCACTGGTAAAGGGGGGCACTAAGCCGAGGTATGACCTCAGTAATAAGAATCAGATGGCTTGGATCAAGGGTTACTCCCAGAGGAAATGCACGCTGTGCTTGGAGGAGCTAAAAGACCCGGCAGTGACGACCTGCGGGCATGTCTTTTGCTGGGAGTGCATCGGGGACTGGGTCAGGGAGAAGCCCGAGTGTCCATTGTGCAGGAGGGAGGCGTTGGGACAAAAGATTTTGCCTTTGAGGGTGGTGCATGCTCACTGGACATGAGTGTAATAATAATGATGGGGACAGTCGATGTAAACAGGATGTGTTATGTAAAATGACGTGTACGAATTGGAGAGAGGGAGAGAGAGAGAGCGAGAGAGAGAGCGAGAGAGAGAGTGTGTGTGTCTGTGTCAAGCGAAGTAATAATATCAACCTTGAAATACCTTCAGCCACATATAGCAGAGCAATTATCGTCAAATTATAACTCAAGAGTTTGCTTATTGAAACTGCAACTAGTAAAGTGTAGAAACAATAGTTTTATACAGCATCGAAAAGCAATCAAAAAACCTCCCCATAGAATCACTTCAAATAAAAACTTCTATCCTGATTCTCTCTTCTCCGCAGAAATGGCAGTACAGTGAAAGGTATCAAGCAAACCTCAACCACTAACCACCACAATTAATTGTCTGTCCTTGTTTTTCCTTTCTCTTCCTCAAGTTGTAGATAATACAAGGAACATTGAAATCGAAATAGAATCAGAATCACAAATAAAACAGAAATCAGGATATTAGAACCGGTAAAAACCACCAGGGTCCACCAAGCATCCATCTTCTTTGCTCCCACTTCTATTAGAGAGATTAGAGAGAAAAGAGAATAGCCAGCTTGCGCAGACCAGAAAGGTGAAGAAACCCCCAGTTGCCTAATTTTGAAACGGCGAGACCACAAACAAAACCAAGGTGTGTCTGCGACTTTGCACCCCGTGAGCAAAGAAGAAAGAAATGACCAAAAGAATGCATCACGTCCATCGCCGAGAGGTATCATCAAAAGAAAAAAAAAGAAAAGAACCGTATGCCCACGATATGCCCATCATGCCTCGTCACTTAACTCCCGGATCGGAATGATGTTATTACCCAGGCCCCAAACCCTGGTGCCCCCGGATGCTACCCCTTTCCCATAATGCATACACACTTCTCAGACAAACCATGCTAGCACCATCTCAAATTGAAAACAACACAATCTCTCCTCGGTCGTTCCTCTTCATCCGCAATGACTTGAACAACTCCTTCTCCTCCATCAACTTGCTAAGGCTGGCACCCGAATTGCTGCGCTCACGATGGTACCTCTTAAGTGCCTTGTTGACGCTGCAGCCCTTCTCACTCTCGGGACCCTTGGTAACGAGGCTCAGAAAGTGGTCGGCGGCGGGCTTGTAGACTACCATCTGGCCACTAGCCTCATCACCCTCCTTACTGTCCTTGGATCCAGGCCTGTATTCGAGAAGTTTTGGCTCCTTACCGCCTTCGAGGCGCCTAGGGCTGCTGGTACTGGTGCTCTTCTTCTTGGAATCCTTGGAGCTGGAGCTGGTCTTGGCCTTCTTCTTGGATGACTTCGCCTTGGCAGGCCCAGCAATCATGGCCATCAGGCCGTTGCTCAGGGACTCGGTTGTTGTGCGCGCAAGCGACTTGTGGTGGTGCTTCGACGACTTGGTCTTCTTCAGTGGGCTCGCTGGTGTCGCAATGTTGTCTCCGGAGTAGTCAGGAGATGGTGGGAATACAGACGGTCTGCTCATGAGGCGGTTCAGACCACCAGTCAAACCAGAGTGCATTACTGGTGGGGCATCGACCATGACCTGGTCTGTTTCGATGTGTAGTCTCTTGCGCTTCTTGTCCTTCTTGACGCTATCCCTCTCGCCGTCCTTGGTCTTCTTCCGAGGCTGTTTTGGCGCGGGTGTCTGGAACTGGTTCAAAGCCACAACACCGTTGTCCTGTTGAATGAGGGCATTATCTTCGATCTCAAAGTTTTCGCCCATGCCATTAGCCTCTGGGTCAAACCGGACTAGTGACATTTCCTCGTTTACTGGAACCTGGGTAGGGACGGGAAGCGGGAGCGAAACATTGGAAGCGGTTGGTGTGGGGTTGTCGACCATGAAATCAAAGACATTCACGTTGCCTCCGATGTCCACGGCGGAAGGCGGGGTAGGTGCTTCTGGGAGGTTGATGGAACGACTGTCATCGTCGCTGCGCTGTTCATAATTCTTCCAGTTGTCCTCCTCGGCGACTGATTCGACATATGCTGGTTGGGCCATGGCGGCAGGTGGGGGAGGTGGTGCGAGAGGGGGGACGCGCTGCTGCTGCTGCTGCTGCTGCTGTTTTGGCTTCTTCTCTTTATAGAGGGCTCCCTGATACTTTTGTTCCTCACTCATACAGCTCTGTGTCCGAGTCAGCTCTGCTGGTGTAACACAACGGACCAGGTCGTCGTACCGTATGCCAGCGATATTCTGTGCCAGGAAAATGTACCATACAGTCGATGCAGGTAAAGGTAGCACCTCGACAGCGGTTACGGTGCGGGTCAAGTTTCTTCTTGGTGAAGATGTCTCCACAGGCCTATTCAGAGTCGCAGAAGGAATGGTTAGATATGGAGCGGGGTGAAATCAAGACTAATTGGTGAGTGTCTGGGGAGCGCGGGGAAGATATGGACGGCAGTGTGTGATCTTGTGGCGATGTGAGAGAAACAAGCAACAGGGAAAAGGAGGGAGGGATCGGCTTGATCAAGACTGGGGGGGGGGGGGGGGGGGTGCAGGAAGGAGGGGTGGTGTGCCAGTGTGGGTGACCGTGTTGGCCGCCGTGACCCGCGGAGGTGGGTGGTGTGCGGCAGTGTGTGATGTCAGTTGAGATTGCCCTTCGGGATGGTCATGGGGGGTGAAAACAGACCACACCGACAAGGGGGAGGGGTGACAATTGGGGAATCAAACACACACACGGCCGTTCAAGTTGTGTTTGGTCTTAACGGCAGCGGTATCCGATATGGATGACGGAGGGATGAAGCATGAAGGAATGAAGACATAGTGACTTTACCTCGCACGAAAAGGAAACCATGGTGTCAGTTGGCCCTTGGTGTCCTGGGTTGATCTAATTGGTGGTGCAGAATCTGCAAAGTGTGTAGCGGCTTGGTTGCCCTGCTGTCGGTGGTCTCGGAGCCTCTTCTGGCTATTAGTTGGCAGCTGTAAGTAGGTCGAGTTCTGTCCAATCGTTCCGGGACGGTGAAGACAAGGCAAAGGAGGCTGTTGCCCGGAGTCTTAGTGTTGGGGGTGCGGTGAAGAAAAGAGACTGAAGAGATGAAGAATGGGTCTCGGATGGGCCTGGTGGGCTTCTGTCAGGTACGGATGGCCTGGGTAGAATTGCGGCGGCGCAGAGTAGATGGGGCTGTGTTGGGGCGAGCTGAGGTTCCGGTTTGTACGTACAGCGTCCCTTCAGGATTGTCAACAAAGTGGGCTGCTTGCTGCTGCGCTGCGCCGTTGGGCACGAATGAGAACGGATGGAGCTGACGGGCAGAACTGTAGAACGGCGCACTAGCGACAGCCGGGGCTAGCGGGTTGATGAGGGCCGATCCACGGTATTCGGCGGGAGTCCGGTCTTCGTGGCTGGCTTGGAATCGTGGGATTCAAAAGTTATTGTGTGCGCTGTCAACAGAGAAAAGTCGAATCTGGATGCTTTGGACTGGTGTTTGGTTGGAGATTTTTTGGGCGCCGATGCATCGCTAGTCTCTGCGTTGCCCTGTTGCCGGGCCCGCAGTCCCGCAGTCCCGCAGTCCACACGAGCCACAGCAACCCCTCCGTCCGCTTCTTCGTTGCGGACCTGCCCGTTCGTCCCGATTTGCTGCAGAGTGGCTGACAGAACTGCTGGAGACAACCCCTCTGGTGGGAAAAGTGGGGAGGTGTGGCACAACAAACTGCATCCTCAACACGAAACCTGACTTGAAGCGCGTCTTTGGTTGGTCAGGAGACAGCTCGAAGCGCGTTTCAATTCATTTAAAAAAAGAAACCAATGCCGGCACAACACCACTTCTTGCATAGATGACTGTTCATCTGACCTGGGCTGGATGCTGTACTGATCAGTACCGAGCATTGCTCAAAAGAAATAAAGAAAAGGGGCAATCCAGCCCTCTTCATTGCTCCGGCCTCCGTCGTGACCGTAATCTTGAGGACAAGCAAAACCCTTCATGCAGAGAGGCCCGGAATGATGTCGTTTAGGCAGTCTTTCTGTACCCAAACGCAGCTAAACAGGTGGGGGGCTTACCCGTGAGGCGGTTCGGTGGATTCCCAGCAGCCTAGCTCAGGAACGGAGCGCAGCACAGGCACTCAATTCGTCAATGCAGCCCCGGAATTGAGTTTGCCTTGATGCTTCTAGAGCAATTCGGCAGCGCTTACTCCATGAAGAGACTCGGGAGAAAGCTCAAGCTCCAAGAGCTGTCAAGCTGATTGAAGCACGCCGCCGGGTGTTGCAACCTTTGCCCCCTTATCCCGCCGTCTCCTGTTTCAGACCTGGCGCGACGTCTACCAGCCGATTGGTACGAGCCAGCGATCGAGCCAGCCTGAATCGCAAACGAGTTGCATGAACAGTGGCACAATCCAATGCGAGGGGCCCGTTCGCGCGCGACTACAGACACCTGCCTCCCGAACAGTGCTGCTTGGATGGATGAGATTCTGTAGAGAGGTCGATATGGCATCATAAGCCACAGTGAGCGTGTTGTTGGGTTAAAGCCTGGTCGTTGCTTGTTATCCCCGCTCCCTGTCAGATCCTCCCCCATCGGGTCCAAGGTCGGGCCAACCAGCCAACTGCTCCAGGGTTGCAATCGATAAGCTTGAAACCCCTCCGCGATAGCACTGTGGCTGTCATGATTGTCAGCTCCGGGCGAGGCAAAAGGAGCAAGGGAGGGCCAAGTGACTGTTCTCGATGTTCCCTAAAACATTTCAAAGACCTCAACAAAAAATTCGGACGATAGCGGGAGGCCGGGCCCGTTCAATTCGGCCTGACAGGCAGGACAGGTGGAGGGGGGCCGAACAGCTGGCCCGGGTTGCGCTGGCTTCAGTTGGAGACGCTGGGAGAGTGCCGACGGCAATCAGCGGCAGATCTGCTCGGTTGAGGTAAAATTACATCATGCCTAAGACCGCATGTCCAGTAGATTTGGGGCTGCACACGTATTTCCACTTTGCTCCTGCTGCATCTGCACTGCTTCTGCGCTGCAGCTTGCACTGTCTTTCTGCCTCCATCTCAAATCACCCTGTCTCATCAATTTTGAGCTCCCTTGTCCGTGAGACCACCCGCCCACAATCCATCTCTCGCAGCCTCTCCCAACCCCTGCTTGTTTCGCCCATCGCATCCACTCCCGCCTGGTCGCTCCTAAATAAGCTCGGATAGCTAAGGGTCCCTGCTTCTGGGCACGCTGTACCTAACCATACCCACCGCCCTTTTTTACTGGCACCCGCTGCCCAAACGACAACAAACACTCCTTTTGTTATCCATCATGTCCTCGTCTCCTCACGAGCCGTCATCGTCTGCAGGCAATCCTCTCGTGCAGCAGACACTCTCGTTGATGAGCACCGCAGCGGGCTACATGCGCCTGCCAGCCATCGCGACTTCTGTATGAACCGATACTCCTCCTGCCTCTCCCGCCCAGTGCCTGAATGGCTGCAACGCCAACCGCGCAGACTGGCTCAGGGGGCAAGTTTTTGAGAAACACTTTTGATATCAAAGACCCATGCTAACCACTTGTTTTCTCCACGCATAGGGGCTTGCAGCCCTACTGACGGCTCTCCTCTACTTCAAGCAAAAGTACGCCTTCCTTATCAACCCACCCACCCCCAATTCAACGATAACGTCATCCTAACCTCATCGTCCCCTCAGAGCACTAATCTACCCATCTTCCATCCCCGCCAACGCCCGCACCGACGTCCCCCGACCCAGTCAATACCATTTCAAAGACTACGAAGAGCTCATCATCCCCACCAGCGATGGCGAGAAGCTCTCCGCCTTCTACATCCGGGGCCCCCGGAGAGGCAACCCCAACTCGGACGTGACCGTGCTTATGTTCCACGGCAACGCAGGTAATATTGGCCACCGTCTCCCCATAGCGAGGATGCTCATTGCCGCTACGGGGTGCAATGTCTTCATGTTGGAATACCGAGGGTACGGTATTTCAACCGGCACACCTGATGAATCAGGACTCAACATGGACGCCCAGACAGCATTGGACTATCTGAGGGATAGAGCCGAGACGAGAAACCACAAGATTGTGGTTTATGGGCAGAGTCTTGGGGGTGCGGTGGGGATTAAGCTCGTGGCTAAGAATCAGAGTCAGGGGGGCAAGGGAGGGGATATTGTGGGGTTGGTGTTGGAGAATACTTTCCTGAGTATGAGGAAGTTGATTCCGAGTATTATGCCGCCAGCCAAGTATTTGGCGTACTTGTGCCATCAGGTGTGGGGAAGTGATGGGTTGATTGGGGCGATCAAGGTGCCGACGTTGTTTTTGAGTGGGTTGCAAGATGAGATTGTTCCGTATGTTTTCCACCTCATTCCGTTTGCGTGTGGGGGGGATGCTGACATTGAAAAAGCCCGATTCATATGAAGAAGCTTTATGACCTGAGCAACGCCCCGGTCAAGATCTGGAAGCCGCTGCCGGGGGGAGATCACAACTCTAGCGTGATTGAGGAGGGGTATTTTGAGGCGATTGCCGAGTTTATCAATAGGATTGTGAGGGAGAGGAAGGAGAAGGGCGAGAAGGATGAGTTGTGAAGCTGTGGAAGGTCTACGTCATGAAGGCGGGACAGCAAGAGACAAGACAGAAACGGAGAAAAGAAACGGAGACACAGAGTGATACCCCCTAACCTTTTTCGGAAGAGGAGAAGGTTACTGCTAGATATATATGTACAGGACTCAAAAGGTACAAAAAAATCAAGAAAAGAATTGGAACCACAAAAGGCCTTTTTTTTTTTTACGGGTGTGTGAATATTGTACCTACAAGTTCCAACCAGGATCATTCTCGGGACCGGACAGTCGGATCACGGGGGACAGGGGCGGGAGATCAAAAGTGGTGAGTGTGATGGAGGGAGCATGAAGGTACGGGTGCTCAATCCCAAACACTGGTTCCCAGTAGTTGGCGATACTACTTGTATATGTCGGTGTTGAGGTGTGAGTGCTTGTATATATTAATTGGCTGGGCGGACTTCCTAATGCGGCTGTATTTACTGCAGTGTTGATGTCGGAGAAAAACTACTGGTCCCTTGCATTCGGTTCGGCAAGGTGATGGCAATCAAGGGGGATCTTTTAGACCAAGGTGCATCTTTTGAGGTTTAAGCGAGGAATGGATTGGGGACGGCTGAGGCTTTTGAGTGTCTCGTCTCAGGTGGTCGGGGATGGGTTGAGTGAGTGAGTGTGTTCAGCTCGGTAGTGTCTAGTGGTGAGCCATTGGTTGTTGGTGGTGGGATGGTGGGATGATGAGTGCTACATTGAGAGGGGGAGGGGGCGTCGGATATAAAAATATATTATAGTAGGGCTGGTATAGGGCTGGCTGGGCTGCTTTGGGATATAAGACGGGGGGGATTGGGCTTGGGATTGAAGAAAAGTTTGCGCAACCAAAGCAGGCGGGCTCACGCAAGTGTGCATGCATTTGCTTTTTCGTTTTTCCGTCTGAAGTTTTCCCTTCCTGGGGAAATCTGGGGATTGAGGGGAGCATTAGACTTCTTCGTAGGTAGAAGGGCGGCAGAAAAAGAGGGGGTGATGATGCGATTGAGTGGTGGGATTGGTGAATGCATTGTGGGAGGCAAGGGAGACGAGAGGAGCTGGTCGTGGATCAATTGGACGATTGGGGTTGCATGTGACTTTTTGACAACGAGTGAATGATTGTGTGCAAGGTGATCATAGCATGACATTGAATAGGGGACGAAAACAGGATCGGGGCACAGTTGGCGGGATCTTCGGTTCTGGAAAGGTCTGTTAAGTTTGGTCTCTCGTGCTGTGCTTTGTCGTCGGAGGCAAATCAGTATCCTGATGGGGGAGATAAGTCAGTGGAAGAGGGACTTTGGGCGTTCTAGAATGGTACTTAGTCACGTTACAGAGCGGCAAGTGAAGCGTAAGGTGATCATAGCAGGACTAATAATAGGTATGAGCTATGGGATGGACGGGAAGAAAAGGGGGGCGTGTGGAATGTTTCATCCCTTCAATTGGTATGGCGCACGTACGAGTTACAGAAGTGGCGATTCGGTGCATGAACCTCTGATCCTCTTGGAATTGAAATGTTTGAAAGTGTCGGAACAATAGAGAGTGTTGATGCTGTCTTATTTAGCTCGGACATCATACACTCAGCCGGATAAATTGCATCTACAATGATATGGAATACAACTGACCTCACGAAGCTGATTGTACAACCATGAGATAACTCGACATTAAACCATCAATTGACGTTGATATCATAAATTCATAGTTTTAAGCATCAGCAGCAACCAAGGAACCCTGCTCCTGCTCAGAATCATGATGTCCCTGTTGTTCATCCTCAGTACCGCTGCTGGTAGCACCATTCCCCTTATCGCTGCTTTCACCTTCCAACTTCCCTGCAGCAGCTTCCCAGTCCTCCACAACCTCCACCTTTCCCTCTTCAGCCTTCTTCTTTCTCAGTTCCAGTTTCCTCAGCGCAAAGAACCCACCTCCAGCTCTACTGCTATTCGCCACAGGAGGAGGGGCGACCTTCCCACTAGGAGCTCGCCGCCATGTCCCCTTGCTAGCAACGGCACTCCACCCATCAGCACCAGCAGCTTGGTCTCCTTCTCTTCTGACAATATTCAGCGAACTATCTGCGTGACAAAGTACCACACCGTTTGCCAATCCTGCCTTTGAAATAGTCCTTGCCACAGCAGATTTGAAGTCCTTTAAAACCGACTCAACAGCCTGTGGGGTTGGCGCCAGAGACGTTGCGATAGCCGCCGCGGTGAAATTAGGAATAGCTTTGATCACAATATCCTCTGAGGGGAGGAAGCTAGTCTTGAAGCTGAGTGCCGGGCCAGAACGTGACGCTTCCGCAATGTCTGAGGCCAGGGCTCGATCGACCTCCTCCACTGTAAGTCCAAATCGAGGTGTGGTAAGTAAGAGGGCGTTGAAAGCTTGAGGAGAAGGTTGACTGTTGGCGGGAGTAGCTGGTTTGGCAGCAGCTGCAGCAGTAGCAGCACTTTTGACAAGACGAAGGCACTGGGCCAGTGTCTTTTTGGGGGCAGACACGAACCGTGGAGTCTTGAAAAGGCAAACATGACGGTGAGGCTCAGGGTCTTGAGACTCGGAGTCCAGGCCGTAGTCCTCAGCAAGGGAATGCAAAAAGGCACGCTGGTGGTTGGGCATGGGCTTAAAACGCATGCGCTTCACCTCTGGGTCCGCAGCAAAGACACGAAGTTCCCGTTCTTGTGACTGAGCCCAGGCCATGTTTTCGCGGAACATCTTCAAGGTCTTATCAGCATATGGCACATGGCTATCACTGTGGTCAGGGTCGATATTGAGCGCTTCGGCAAGCCGCTGGTTCCGCTCCAGCCGAAGACAATCGTCATCACACTTCAAAGTGATGTGTTTATTCGGCCCCGAGTTGAAGCGTGTCGCCCCGCACCGAATGGGGCTCTTTTTGCGCTGGCAAGGGCAAGTGGTGAACGTCATGGACTGACATGGCTTGTCCTCGTTGCAAGCTGTGACTGAGTTAGCAATGCCGTTGAACACACGACTATCCACAACATTAAACTTACGAAAAGGGGCATGGCACTCATCCCCGCAGGTATGATCACAAGACTTCCTCGCCTTTCCACACAGCTGCGTACAATGAGAACCGGCCACCTCCGCATCCTCACAATCTCCAGGCTTATGGCACGGCTTCCTGCACTCGTGGGCTCCGCATTTCAGCTTCTTTCCACAAGGCAGTCCGCACCTAGCATCCTCGAACCAACAAGGCTGGTTCTTGAGTACCTTCTTGCCGCAGATACATGGTCTCTCCACCAAGAAGGCGCAACTGGGGCAAGCCACATCGTCAGGGTGGCATTGATGGGGGACTGTGGGATGCCCGCAAGGTCTCGCTCTCCGGCAATCGAACCGACATTCTGGTGGTCTTGTTCCGCAGGGTTGCGGAGGGTGCAATATGGTTCGCCCGCACGAGCAGCTAATCTCGTCAAAGATAGCCTCCGGGCATGCATTGCATGAGCCCCTGTGGCATAGCTGTTGACATGTGTGTTTACCACATTTCAGTAGCCGGCCGCAAACCTGTAAACAGATATGTTCTGACTCGTAATTTTCGTTGACGGCCCGCTTCTGCTTCCGTCTTTCCGCAGCCTTCTTCTCCCCTGAGCAGCAGCGCTCTCCACACTCATGTCTTCCGCAGTTGAGCTGAGCTTTGCACACACGGAAGCACTGCGGTTGTTCGACGTGGCCTAGATGGCACGCCGAAGTGTCGGTAACCCTGCCGCATCGGCAGGAGACGTCCATGCTTTGAAAACAAGGGGCACAGGTGCCAGTATGGCACTTATCCGGACAGTGATGCCCGCAAGCTAGGACCTTATCGCATGGCTTGTCGCATCGTGGAACGGGATCTTGGCACGACGTCCTCGGCTCAGCAGGCAGGGAAGCCAGCGGCGTCTTGCCGCAGGGGCATTTGAGCACCATGTCAGGAGAAAAGGGGCAATGAGCTGTCTCTTCATCTTGCGGATGGCACGCTTTCTGGCAGGCGTGATGTCCACAGTCAAACTTTCTGCTGCAGACATTTGAGCATTGGAATGACCCGTCGAACCACTCCTCTTCGTCGTCGACTTGGCCATAGTTGAACGACTCCAGAAGGTCGTCTCTCTGATTGCAAGGTATCTCCTTCCTCTTCTTGCCACAGTAGCAGGTCGATGGCATGGGGACGTAGCAAGCTCCGCACAAGCCGGGATGGCAGGGCTGGGCACAGGTATGCTCTCCGCATGGAAGATAGTCGCCGCACACCTCTTGGCAGCTCCATCCATTCGTATAGTCAGTCTCGCTGCAGCGTTTGGTAACAGTGTTCTTGCCGCAGAAGCATGTTTGTGTCGGGCCCATGAGTGTACATTGCGGACAAGGTCCAGCATGGCACATTAGGGAGCAAGGGTGAGGACATGTAGCTCTAGGCTTAGAACAAGTCTGTCCGCACGTATGAGGAGGCAAGCCAGGTATTGGTTTTGGATCGAATTCTTTCCCGCACCAGCAGTGATATGATGCTGGGTCTTCAAGCAGATTGGAGTTGCAACCTGGGCAACGCCAACCATCAGACTGGTTGGGGCCTTGATTCTCCTCCTTTTGCTTGATCTGGTTCTTGTGCCATTTCTTGACACAATGAAGGTGAGCGACAGTCCAGCAGATCGAGCAAGACCAAACTCGGGAAGATCGGACAACCTCGCTAGTGCAGATCACGCATTCGTATTGCCCATTGTCAATGTCCTCGTGAATACGGGTGGGAAGGTCTTCTGCTGTTGACTTTTCCATCACTGGTCTAGGAGCAGGCGCGGATTTGGGTGGTCTATTTTCTCGGGGACCTTTAGTGTTGCTGTTGGCAACAATTGGTTGACCAGGAACGAACTCGGCAGCACCAATGTTGAAACCTTGCCGTGCCTGAGATTGAGATAACGAGGAGTCCGCTTGTCGAGGTGCTGAAACTGGCGGTCCTCGACCTCCCCGGTGAGAAGTCACTATTGACCTTTGAGCTGTCCCTCCTCGACCACGACCTCTGCCACGACCTCCCCTGCCCCTATCTCCTCGCACTCTGCCAGACTGGCCATCTTGCGAATATGGTGCATCGGAGACAACTGTTTGAGATATTGGAGCTGTCACTTGCGGCGGTGGTGCCGTTTGTGTCGTTATCGTAGTCGTCTGGCTCCCTTCCACATTTCCATTTCCACTTCCGGACGCATTGGCACTCGACCCTCCACGACCACTCCCTCTATACCTCCCTCTCCAGCCGCGTCCTCTTCGTCCTCTGCCTCCTGATCCTGCTCCACGGCTAGACACTCCCTGGGACTGTGGTGCTGCTTCCGCCATATTTCTAGTCGCAATGTTGTTTTGCTCCTGGCTTTCCTTGTGAAATTTTGGGCTCTGTTCTGTCTTGCCCCTGCAAACAAGGCTCCCTTTGCGGGTATGCGCTTTTTGAAATACAGCGACTTTAAAACGTAAAAAAATCTTTTCTTCAAAAAGGAAGTTAAGGAAGAAGAAAATTTTGCAGTAAAAGACTGTCCGCCGGCTTTAACTGTTGCCCAAGAAAGGCCAAGGTTTAAGTGATGGTAATGGGATGAGTTGCAAGTTCGCCGCATGAGTAATATCTCTTGGCATTGACGCAGTTTTGATGGAGGGGGAAGATTTTACCCGACGCCGCAGGGCCGGAATCAATTGCCAGGGTTAGGGTCGGGTACCTGACTGTTGGCTGAGAAAAAATGAGCCCTTGCCACTCCAGCCGAGGCAGTGTCAACAGAGCTCGCGCTAAAAAAGAACGGGAATTAATAAGTCATGGTCCTTCCGTCACGTCGGAAGACTGCCAAAGTTGATGACAGAAAGGCCAGTAGTTTCAGGATGATTCATCGAGAATTGAGCATAAGGCTTAGCGGCATGACTTGCATTAGCGCGATGCTTGGCGGAAGTGGTTACCTTCTAGGACAGCTTTCCAAGTTTCCCCCCGTCCAATGGACCTTTCTTTGATGAACATCTTATTTATTCACTACTCCCATGGCGAGAATATTTCAAGAGGGGTGAATAGAGGTCAGTTTCAGTGCGAAATCACCAAGCCGAATAGGCCCGGTCAGCTGCCGTCATCAGAGGCGAACAGTCCAAGTCCGAAAAGTTGGCTTCATACAAACTCTCAAGATAATGAGTTGATGTACTTTGTACACATATCCGAACCTGCTCTTTAGAGGTATTCCACGCTCTTGTATTTGAACTCTCTTGCGGTAATGACACAGGAAGGCTCTGTTGTCTTATATGACAGCAGGCACTGCGTTTCTTATAGCAGGAAAGCAAAATGCTAGATTTCTTTCTGTAATACTGTGTATGCATGGGGAAAAGGTTCGTTACCCGCTTCTATTTCAATGAGAAATTTAATATTTTTATTTTAACAGAGACAGACGTGAAGTCCAATCAAATCTATGAGGATGGTTAATTTCATGGAACATGATGGCAAGGAGCTGAAGTTGCATCATGCACGCCTCTCATTTACCCATCTCCTCTTGCGAATGAGGTGAACAGCAAGGCTCTGTGTTGGGCAGCAATCTCTGCTCTGTGCCTCTGTACAACTACTGCACCACTTTCTTTTCTGTACCCAACTGAATAACAGGCAGGCTTGCCAGAATTCCAGCCTGTCGGCTCGGCATTGACTCTCAAAGGAAAGCACGAAGCAGAGAGAGACGAAATCCACCGGTCGGCTTGTAAGCTTGGTTTTCTCTTCCATGAGACCATTCCCAAAAACACCGAAACTAGTCCAAGCTTTTGGTACTCGCGTCTCCGACATCTTGTCCCGCCCTGGCATCAACCCCCAAGGGACAGAGAATGATGGCCCTTTCCAACCTTTCATTGGAGCAGACTGTACCTCTGTATAGGTCGTCGTGACATCCGGTCCCTCTTCGATTGGTGTTCTTTAACTGGCGTGTATGCTGGCAGATGCGCGGGAGGCTAAAGCAGCCACGTCGAAATAGGTTGAGCTGGTCGAGTAGAGAATACGGAAGATTCAAGTCGATCTTGAGAGTAGAAAGCTGGTCAACCTGCATACGAACTTGGCCTCTCAACAATCTTATACGAGAACTGAGCTGGCATCTTGGGATGCAAGCGCGCAATCTTGGTTGAGAAAAGCAGAAGCCTCGGTAAGGTTTCAGCATACTCAATTCGATTTAATCGCCCAGAACCTCAACATTCCCTACCCTAAAGGAGCATCCACCTACGAAACTGTTATCACAACCTGGACTCGGGCGATGGAGGTGCTTGAGAGGGCTTCTCCATAATACCCTTCAACAGGCTTGCGATCAAGCGGTATTGAGGGGCATATCGGCTTGGAACTTGTTTCTTGATCTTGTTGTTTTTAGACAGAGGCTACCAAGGTTTCTTTTACCGACGAGCTCTCCCCAAACTTGGCAGGTCTGAGCCTTGGACTGGAATACAGGGGCGAGCCATCAGAGAATTTAACCTAGTGGTCTCTCGCCTTGTCTCATCTGAAATATTATGGTGATCCAGTCACAGTCCGCAGCCATGAACAGCTGAGTCGGATTCACATACCGCAACTTTGGCTTGTTGTTCTCGGGGCCTTATTCCGTCAATGGGAGGTTGGGTACACAGACTTTGACGCCGCCATGAGGTGGTTACAGAACTCGACGGGGAAGACCAAAATAACGCAGCTATGCTTGTCAAATACGGCTGGAGACGGGGAAGGGGCTTTTTGGGGGGTTCTTCTAGTCATGGTGAGCTCATAGCCTTTTTTTGGACTTTGCAACCGCCGTGTTATGCAAAGCCACAACAAAGAAACAAGAGGCTCACAACAAGGAACAGGAGGCTGAAAAACAGATGGAGGAAGCACTCGAGGACGAAGAACGGGCTGACCATGAGGTAACTCTAACTGAGCAGGAGCTTGTTAAAGCGGAAAAGAGGGAGATCGCAGCGCTGGAGAGAGTATCTGACCTATCCCTGCAGCGGGCCTCTTTCCTGGAGTAAAGGGGCTTACAGCGACTGCGCCTGACGGATGAAAGTGGAGAGAATTAGGCTTGACCTGACTTGGTCGCATGAATTGTGAGACTATTAGGCGGAGTTTGGGGGCTGGCCTACAAGTTGCTTTTTTAAATATGGATTTGGTTTATTCTACTTGGAACTGCAGCAAGGGTATTTCTCTCTTACCCCCAAGAAGGGTCTTGTGCTTTCAGCAATATATAAGGTAGCTATCGTGCGGTCTTCGATACTTCTAGTCAGACAAATCACACACATGCAGTGCGGTGCTGGATTTATCAAGGCTTCTAGCTCCAATATTTGTTGTGTGATATTGAAGACCTCACGAGGGCCGGCAAAAATATGTTTTATGAGAATGCTGTACCAAGAGTAGAGGGCAAGACGTCTCGTTTAAATTTTATTCTCAACTTTAATAACTTATCAAATGGCTACTATACGGCTTTGAGTTGTAAGGCGTCTCCCTTGGGGTTAGCATTGAGTTGGGCGAGCCTGTGACTGTCATTATGTGCAAAATTGTTGGTCCCTATGTAAACAGAAATGCACCATACAGCACATTAGCAGACTTTGATTGAGATGGCTGTTCGGGATTTTCGCCCTATTTTTCTAATATAGTTGTTGGCAATGGAAGGGGTATGCATGGGCCCCTTTTTTCTTGGTATCTGCCAAGATATCTGTAAATAAAGGCAAAAGGGGCTGGTTCAGAGGCCCGGTTGTATTACATAGAGTCCGTCCACTTGTAATCACTATAATCATCAAATTGAATGAACCTTTGGCAAATAGCATATAGGGTTTTTTTTCCCCATATATACTCACTGCATAGGACCCAACCCCCAGCAAGTGTCTCCTGGACATGTTTCCATGGCAACTGCAACTTGGTACAATCCCAAAACTGCCCCTTCGATCATTCCACCCATGCTTCAACTCTGTGCCCTACCAGAAGGATATGAGCCCGGCAATGATCCTGCGCAAAGCTCGCCTACGCTCCTGTCAGAAGGGAGTTCATTGACGAAGGCTGTCTCGGCTGTGTATGAGTGCTGAGATGAGTGATAGAACGGAGATCGGGGGGGCTCTAAGCCATATGGATGGCTGCACTGCAAAAGGTTCCCGGATGTTGGTTCCTCGTTTCTGGCTACTGCTTGCTCGAGGATCTTTTGGCTTTTGTTCAGTCGCCAAAGCAGATAGATTACTGCTGCGATGAGGACAGCGCCGACTACGGCGCCTATGGCGACACCGGCTGCTGTTGCTGGTGGGAGTGCTTCTGATGACTGCTGTTGTGGTTGGAATTGTTGGTCCCCTGAGGGCGACGAAGTTGGCTGTGCGCTTTCGGGTGGTGTTGTAGTAGTGGTGCTCTCTGTTGGTGCTACGGTGTTGGCTGCGGAAGTCGACGTGAAGGAAGAGGTCAAGATTTTAGAAGTCGACGTCTTGGTTGAAGATGAAGAAGTCGAAGGTTGTAGCTGAACAGTCACATAACGGACTGACCTTGCGTTCCAAGTTGCTGTTGTGGCTGGCTGAGCGGGAGGTGCTTCAAACAGAGCTGACTTGTCACTGCAGCAGTTGCGGTCCATGAAGCAGCAGTGGGTGGTGCTGCTGTCATTCCCGTTGAGGCAAGGCGTCACGACGATCCCTTGGCGGAGTACTGAGTAGATGTGACGGTTAGTTTCTATATGGGTTAATGCCACCGACAGACAATACTCACCAGTACAAAAGTTGGGACATTCAGGCGACATCCAGGTATTGTCTGTACAAGACCCGCGGCTCATTCTACCATCTGTCCCCATACATAATTTGTTCGACAGGCACCCGCCACCGGATGTAGATCTACCACAGCAGACACTGACTTCAGCATCTGGATCACAAGGAACGTCATCTAGAGCTTCCCCGCCGCCAGGGTAATAGCACTTATTTATAGCTGTGCTCCAATCAATACAGCAAAGGATGGATAAAATAGAGTAGAGGATGTGCCTTTTCATCATGCTAGGATTGACATCCAACTTCGCCAATGACCGATACAACCAAAAACTAAGAAGGAACTAAGACAGGAAAGGCGAAACGGCAATACCATACTCGAGTTTCATTATAACCAAAATACTGCGACATCCTTTGTGTAGTCGCACAGAGCGGTCCGAGTCTGGGCCTCAACCATGCAGCCTCATGAGGGTTACATTTGCCCCTGAATGGCCCCCAGGTGCGGTTGCGTTTATTGTCGAATGAGCATACAAAATATGATAGATGTTTTCATTATCTGCAACACAGTTACTGTGACCAATTTAATGGCCTCGCATGTCTTTCGCGTTCGACATATAAGCGGAACTGCCGGCTGCTGGTTACACTCAAGATCGCCTTCGTGACGCCAAACAAGGTGATCACCCCATTTGATGGTGAATCGGTCACGCTCACTTCCAACTAAATCCGATAAAACACAAACTCTTCCAGCTGAGTCGCTGTCGTGGTCGGGTTCTGCTTACAGTCAGTCTTAATCTTCCTCAGACATGTGCCACCAGCCCAGGGTCCCACTTACCTAGATACTCACCATCTGTGGTCATCTCTTGTTTTCTCGACCCTGTCAACCCCTTTTGGAAAAATCAGCCTCGTACATGCTCTGGCTCAGTACACGTGGTTTTACTGCCCCGCAATTTCATATCCTTGGAGTGTGTGGGTTGGTCTGATACCAACAAAGCTAAAAGGCACGTTTTGGCATGCGGGACATTTCCGTGCGACCAAGCTGCTTTCGCAAAACGCCTTGTGTAGCCACTCAATACTACCTGCCGCGGATTCAGTTAGTTCAGGAAGAGTCATCTCGTGTCGACCTGGGGGGCTTTGAGCAGGAGCATCTTATGGAAGGCAAAATCGGGTGAATAATGGACCAGAGCTTAAAGAAATGAGGTCGAGACGGGTGTCTATCAATGGGGTGCTGGCAGCAACGGGATAAGCCACTTGTCAACCCCTCAAAGCCACTCACACTAGATACCGAGGGAAAAGTGCTCCTTCCTCAGACAAAGTCGACAGGTTTCTACTAGAGAACAAGAGGCCGGAACCCTCAGGACCACCTTGTTCTTTCAAACCTTCTCACAGGAGAGGGAAAAGTTTGACTTATAAATTTCTATCGGCTTCGCAAGTAGCAGGCAGGCAAATTTCCAATCCCCTAGGTAGTTCTTGAACCTTTCTATTCCATCGACACTACCTGCTTCTGGCTGCCCCCTTCCCCCCCCCCCCCTGAGCTACGCTTCTGCCTACTATATCTGACACCATCGAGCCTGATAGTTCTCTTTCTCAACCCCACTCGTACACCCTCTGGCCTCACTTGCCTTGTTCTCCGAGAACGATTGCACTCCCATTCAACTTCAACCCGCTCCTGCTTCGACCTTTTCCTTCAAGTCCATCGACCAGCCGACCAACTGACACTCAATCAACCTATCCGCCATCCCTTCTCGAGTCTTCTTGTTCTCTAAAAGCACTAGAGGCCAGTGAAAGGGGGTCCGGTATGGACGATCGATACGCAAAGGATTGGCCAAGAGGATATGGGTATATGTCATACCCTTGGTATGAGTGTGAAAGGAGTCAGGAGCTGGTTGTCCGGCATCGATGGCGAGAACGACATCCCGGCACTGTTTTCAACTGGTGAGGACGAGGGCGAGAATACAAAATCAACGTCACCAAAGCTGACATTATCCAAATCGACATAACAAAAGTCCACTCCTCCTGGCGTGACCATACCCTGGCTTTGATGCGAGTTGCCCACGGTCTAGGCGGGAGGGACCAGTCCTGGTTTTGGTGGTCGAGGACAGGATCAACTGTACTCTGACGTTGGGCCTAGCCGTCGATGATCTATTAGGGCTGTGGCTGTTCAAGGACATTCGATTGACTGTGAAGCAAACGATGATTGGCTGTCGATTGGCCGGCAAGGAAAGTGCGGCAGGACAACGGCTCGACGATAGAAGGTTGAGGGACTGTCGTTGCGACGTACTGAGGATTTCGGTGCATTTCTGCCTTCAGTTGTATTATGAAATAAACCACTTGTCTCTGGACGATTACGAGCGGCTGGAAGCGTTTGTTGAACTCGGCAGCAATATCTCTTGGGGCAAGGTCTGAGCTCGTCCGCTGGCGAAAGAATTGTGTTTGCTCGGGCGTGAGCGAGCTGAGGGCAAAATTCGATACCATGATGGTTTCTTCCTGATATCTTTGGGCTGCCAAGTGATGGTCGATAGACGTTGGGCATTGGCTCGATAGCGTTGACGGTGATAGGGCTTCACTGTGTTCGAGTTTGATGACACGAGAATTTGGCATGAAGTGGACTGAAGGGTGAAGAATTTTATATAGGGGCAGCCTTCCCCTAAACAGAAGTCTAAAACGGCAAGTTGAAAGCGGTGGAGTGAACTGGCTGACAAGAGGGGTGGTAGATGATAAGCTTTTTTGTGCTCGAAACTCTAGGAAACGAGGACGAGGTTCGGGTTTGCGGGAGACGGCAATGGCCTTGGGTTCGATTGTTGGCAATTCAGGTTCCATGGTAAGAGGTGGATTGTGTTCAAGGACCCTGAAGGCACGCGCGGGGGGCGGGGGCAAAAAAAAGTCCGGTGGTATGCGGCTGCGAGGTGGGTGCGTAGTGAATTGGGAATTCACCGCGGAGATTTTGACAACCGATAACAAGGGACGATTCCTGGGGGCTGGAAAACCGGCGGCATGCGGTCAAGAAAATAAGAGAGTGATGGCCGCCAGAAGGGAGACTGACGGGGTTGACACACTCGGTATATTTTGCAGTGTGAACTGTGATGGAGCTGACAATGTGAGGGTACCTGATGGTCGATATTTGACTCTTCTCCGTACCAGCTGACTGGGCAACTTTGAGTACCACATGTGCGTCATCGTAATCATAATGATAGCCTCCTTTGGTTGCAACAGTCAGAACAAGATGATGCCGTTGAATATTGCGGAAGCCGAGGAATAAGTCGAAATACTGGCATTTACTATACGAAGAGGCAAGCTCCATGGTCAATCTGCGGTCAGGAACAACGCAAAGCGAGCTGCACAAGCCGAAGACATGTGGTCAAAAGGCCCAATATGTATCATAAGGTTCATGGCCCTGTCCACAGTGGCCTGCGAAGGGAGGGAAACGCAAAAGAAAAGGTTCGACGACTGTGTCCGGAGGTGTGATTTCTCCAGCGCTGTCTGATGTGTTGGGCAGTTCTGGGAAAGGAGGCCCATCGCCTTCAAAATTGCTGGCAACAACAAGTACGAGGGAACAGGCTTTAATTATATAGATTAGGCTCCGGTATTCTGGATGCTTGAATTAAAATATCCGGAACCCAATTTCTGTATCTTCAAAAAAAAAAAAAAAAAGGAAGAAATATAGAGGATTAAGTGCTCTGTTGGGACACCGTTCGTCCTACCGCCAGAACTAATCACTTTTGGATATCACACCCTGAGCTCCAACCCATGGCCGCATTGCTCCATTGCTCACCGGATGTCCATCTTAAAGCAGCCTCCATGAGTTATTCTTTCTAGTCATCCCCTATCTAGGTAACACTCCTCTCTGTATCAACCGTCTACGTCTACAGCTCCTTCTAGATATATCTTTTATCCCGCTCAAAGCTTCCAATCGTCATTTTATCCCTAGCGCTATGATCTATTCGCAAAAAAAGAAGGCCGCCCTGATCGTCATGTCTCGAAATACTAAAATAAAAAGGAAAAGAAAGTTAAGGAGAGCGTGCTCTTTCAAGAACTCCTCCCCAAAATACCCCACCAGAATCCAACCTGTTGTGAGTCGTCGTTGTTTCCATCGCCCCAGTCATCTTCGCCAGCAACAATACTCTCGTGGTGGCAGATAAACGGGTTTGTTTGCTGACCCAGCTCGGCCCTCAACGTCTTGCAAAGACCTTCAGTGATTTCGTCTCTTTGCGGTACCATGACTAGCACGCGGGCGTCTGAATTGTGGGAAAGCTGCTCGTCTATGGCACTTGCCAGCAGAGCGGGGTGGTCATCATCGTATAATGGATCGGCGACAATGATGAGCTAATAACAGTCAGCTTGGGAGGTTGGGCATGTGCAACAGGCACTTGGAACACACCTCGAACCGCTTCCCTGAACGAAACCTTGGGTCAACGTCCTCTTCACTACCACCCCACGTCAGACGAGCAGCCTCGACTTTGCCTCCTCGTTCTTTCACGAGCGGGCGGTTAAGAGAGGCGTTGTGCTCGAGGTTCGACATGATTTCAGGGAGATCAGTCAAGTACACCGTCTTCCTCCAGACACACGCCGCAGCCAACCCGAGCAGGCCAGTGCCGGACCCAAGCTCGAGGACCTCCTCTGTCTTTTGCGCAGAGCGGACTAAATGCGCCAGTGGGCCGGAGGCAAATTCGTGAAGAAGTTGAGCAAGCGCGTATGACGAGCCCCATGTCTTCAAGCCCAGAGAGTCTCCTGTTAGTGGTGGCTCTCTGATGGTGAGGCTGAAGGAACCGTATTCGTCGTTCTCAAAGGGCCAGCTACGGACGATTTCACCCATGGCTAGATACACCATGGTCAGTATCCGTTATCATTCCAGCCCGCAAAGATTGCCAACAAACCTGTCCGGCCGCACCGCTCTGACATGCGCTTACTGGCCTCTTCCCAGATCACCTCCCTCTCATCGTCGTCCTCAAGCCATGGTAACCCGCTCTTAATGATCGAAGAGAGAAAAACTAGAGCCTCCTTGCGCTCATGAGCAGTCTGAACAGCAGCCTGTTGTTCGAGGATCTCGGACCGCGATATTTTCGCGCCCCAAACAGGGGGCTTGATCTTGAGTTTTCCGAGAGCTTCCAAGAGCACTGGGTAAGCAGGCTTCTGCCAAAGGTGAGGAAGATCTTTGTCTTCTTCGATGCCGCGCATCTTGGAGGTGGGATATCGATAGAGGGTGGCGAGAGCGAGTGGGGGCCCAACCAAAGAATGACCGAGAGAAAACGACAGAAAAAAGGGAAACGGCGCAGATCCACCAGGGCGACCAAGACGACCAACTAACGACAAGTTATAAGCAGGAAAAAAAGCGCAAGAAGACCTTTTTCACGAACTCACAAGAACTCAAGCTCGCAGTTTGTCCAGCCCATATGTTAAAGGGACCTACCCTGCAGTTGAGTCTTACCCAGAAAAGGAAGACCCATCTTCCACTCTCTCGGCGGTGAGCACTCCCGTCCGGGGAAGCCATCGTGGACCCGCTTCGATATGGGGGCGCCCCATTGCCATGTTTCTGATAACGATAACACTTTTTTGCCCTGAGAAGCCTCGAACAGTCAGACAACTCACTCACTGCCGCCCACAATCATTGGCAGCGTGGTTCAGGAAGCAGTAACTTAACGCCACACCCAAAGCCATATCTTTCCCTGGGACCACATCCAGAAGCATCCAAACGGTGAGCTCGAAAGTAGTTGACAAGTGGGGGTCACGATCAAGCTTTCCCCCACTGAAGAATTCTTCACGCTCATTGGCCAATGGTTCTGCTGCCCCACCAGAGCCTCGAAATCCGGCCCAACACCCCACCACAACTTCTCTGGCAGCATCAAAACAATTTCTTGTGAACCATTTTTGGCCCTCTCTCTTTTCTTCTTCGTGAATCAACCCCCCCTCTCTCTTTTGATCCCTCCAACGCTACGTTTCTATGCTACAAACGGAAAATCTTTTACTTTTCTGGGGGAGTAAACTGCTTTCAACCAAATTACACGCACATGAGAAATTCGGAAAAACAGCTTCATTTTTTTCGGCTCGTCCCATCTTCACTTCGCTTTTTCGCGGGTGACGGTGGATTAGTGAGTGCTGCTGGTGACGGCCTGCCTCGACATTTTTGCGAGGTTGTAATTGGCGTCAAAAAAGCAGGGCCCTTTGCGTGCGAAAAGCGAGAAAAAGTGTTCCCCTCTGGAAAGGCCGTTACGAAAGCTTGTGTTGTTGTGACACTTTTAGTGCAATACGCGGCTTGTGAAGCTCTTATTACCTTTCGAAAGGAGAGGGGGAAAGGGTGGCGTATCCTTCGATTCTGATTACTCTGGAGAGTAAGAGGGTTTGCAGGGTGGTTCACCATTTTTTTTCTCAGGTAAATGATGGGAGGAGGGAGGAGAGGGAAGGGATACTACTAACGATTTGTGTGTATATGGCATGGAATTTTTGAGAGAAGCGAGAGATGGGCTGAGGTGAGTGGAGGAACGAGCAACTTGAACAGTTAGTTGCTCAGGTGCTCCAGCCTTCTTGAATATGGCCGTTGGATTGTGGATCGTATGTTTGCTCTTGCAAGCCTTCTTGCTGGATTGGCACGACGGATTCTTTTTCTGTGTAGATTTGACAGATCTGCCGGGGTAGCACCTGCTGGCGTATCTGCTTGTTGATCGTGATAACGGCCCTGCCAACTACATGGGTATATTAAAAAGTGTCGCCGAATGGCTTCATGAGCGTCTGATTTCGGTGGCTGAAGTTGTACCTTCATGTCGGGGTTTTATATTGCTATAATAGTCGTATATCCTTAGCAGATCAACACAAGAATGGGAAAATTCACGAGTCTGTTGGCCCTTCTGCCGTGTTATTTTCCGCTACTCTTTTTTGCTACCCCTTCATTGGTTTTGGTGCTGTTCTCGTGCCAGGCTCCTTTAAATGAAGTGAGGAAGGTTGAAAGTTGGGGCTTGGAAACTGTTGTCACATTTACCCTCATCAGGAGCCTCTGTCGGGCAATGGGGGGTAGGTACGAGGGCGAAGGTTTAGCGAACAGGAGGCGAGTAGTGTGTCGACCTCTCTAATATGAATAAGTTGGAAAGTTGGGAAGTCAAAGGGAGGCAGGCCATCACATATCTGAGGGAACCATCCGCGCTGATGAGTCTTCAATAGTTCGGTTTAGCAATGAATTTCCAATCCTGTTGTCACACAGTGACTTTCCTCTTCACAACCACACGCGCGCTTTTTAGTTTGGATGTGGCCATGCTGCTTGAGCCAGTTGTTGCGGCAGCATTGTTGACCAGCAGACCTCACTTTACCTTATCTCACCTGCACCAAACAAAATCCTGTCATTCCACACATCCCCTGTTTTCCCCCGAATGTTCTTGTAACTATCACTACATGTGGCCAAGGAAATCTGGTGTTGCCTGGTGGTTTATCTATACTCTGCGTTTTACCCCTGAATAATTTCAAAACTGAATTTCCACTCCACCCCATCTTCGTTACCCAGACAACAATCACCACCACCGCTATCAACGACTCACCGGTATACTACGATGATGTGGAGTTGTGGAGTCGTGAATAAAGCATTGGATTCATACACCCTTTCTACTTTCTGGCAATGGCCAGCCCAGCCCCACTCGGGCTATTTTCACATGCTCTCTCCTTTCCCTTCACCGTCACGCATTCTCAATTTTTTCTTTTTCTTTTCGTGAGCCTTCCCATGGAGGGCAGGCAGGCCTTCATACTCCCACGTGGCTTCGTCATTAACCGCGAGCGATGAACTACAAACCAGGATGCCTTGATCATGTCCGGCTTGGGGTGTTGTTCACGTTGGGGGGCCGCTGGTGGGTGGGCAAAGCTCCACCACTGATAGCAACAAGGGCAAGGATGGGATGAGGTATCTTTATGTACTCTAGATTCAGACGTTTTCATTCGTTATCTATGGAGATATCCGGCCCAACTCTATGTACAGCGATAAACGATGCCGGCAACCTTGGCGAGAGGTGATGCCGGGCCCGGTTTCGGCCGAGTTCGAAACTGCGACACGGAAGGCGGAAGAGGAGACGGGGAGGAATGGGATTTCATCATTGGAAGGCGGAATTGTAAAATTCATGATTGACTCCATGTCGGCAGCCTGAGGTTGGGAAGTAGGGAACCGATTGTATAGGTACTGTCGAAGTTTGAGGGCAGCATCGGGTGTCTTGTCAACGTTGTACAAAATCCGCTCGGCCCCTTCTCACGATTTTCCTTTCCACAAGCATAAGACCTTAAAACAGTCAAAGTACCCAATTAAAGCAATGCGGGTACCTGTATTGACAGCAAAGGCTCGGAGTTTTCTCGACTTTGATCGCGGGTTGGCCAGGCTATTCCAGATCGGATCCGGAGAGCTCAAGGTAACGAATAGATCCGGGAACTAGTTTTGCCATCCACCCGAAGACATCGCCTGGAGGTTTGAACGGGCTACTTCACCCACTTTGGGACTACGAAGCTTCGAGTACGAAAGTGCGGGATAGGGGTGTTGTTGGTGAAGGTATTTCAGGGTCTTCAGTTTTGGAAAGAAAGGTGCGTTGAAGAGAACCATCGAGTGTTCGTTGTCCTTACCATCGACTTCGTCAACTAGTTTATCTCTCTTGTGGGAAATCGTTCATGAGAGCCTTTAAAGATACCAGTCATATCATCGGACCGAGCACCTCTCTTACTCCAAAACCTCCAATACTTCAACAGTGGCTGTGAAAGTCACGCCGAGCTCACAAACTCACAAACAACCCACGCATTAGGAACCCTCTTCCTCATTGGCCCGTCCCACTAACCGGTCGACAAGCCCTCCTTGGAGAACATCAGAGCAAGGCGGGCGGTTGGCTGGTCAGTTCGGTCAGTCAAGGCTTGAGCTGCGTGCGATGCACAGCAACTGACTGATGAGCTTTGAGTGGGGTCATGTGCCCAAGCGTCCGTGAGTGTGGTATCACTTGAAATATTTTCGTTTTTTGCCCCGAAATTGTTGTATTTCAATTCTCCGTTCCCAGGTCGTCTCCATGACTTGACTTGACAACATGCTATAGATGAGTTGACAAATCCAGGTTCAGCTTTTCTGATCTAAAAATGAATGGGTCAAGAAAAAAGCCAAGAAATTTTCTTGTCTGTTGTAACAACCCATTTTTGAGCGGATTCAGTTGTACCTACCGCCCCACTTAGCCAGCACAGCAACCGTGATGTAATCCCCTCTGTTATATACAGGACGGACCAGCCATCCGATTCCGACGGAAGGGCAAAAACACCACCAAACAAGCGAAGGCTGCACGGGCGGAAAATAATAATAATGCGGCGCTAGTTCTTCCGCCAGTGCAGGAGCAAGCCAAATATATTTTAACAAGATACCAATTAGATGAATATGTAAGGTTTTGTTTTTCAGTGGAAATAGTGAGAGAAATTGAAACCATGAAAGGAATGGAATGAGTTGCTGCTCAGCATCTCTCTCTCTCTCTCTCTTTCGATTAGGCTTGCTCTTAACTGGGTATAAGCAAAGAGTGGCAGAGAAGGAGGCAATGCCGATACGAAGAGACATTGCAGATTGCGGCCCCTACAAAGGGGACATGTGAGTAAAAGTTCCCCCCTTCCCAGCATTTGATTGTAGGACGAACTGTCGGTCGGGGTATCAGGAACAGGCAGTTCGGTTGGATCGGTCGGGTCAGGTCCCATTCTTAGGCACGGTACGCCAGACAGGCAGACAGCTGCTAGTACTCTATTGTTTGTTCTATCGATTGATGACAAAGATAGCACCAAAAAGTCCTTCATCACCCTCCTTGCTGCCGTAAAGCCGAAACATGACAATACACACGCTCCTCTCACCAGAGGAACCAAAAGCAGAAACGCCACTTACTCGTTACTCTGTTAATAAAACGCCCACCTGGGGAACCACGCGGTTCTGTCGCATCGCTAGAATGCCATATAAATTAATAATCACCTACCTCTCTTAAGAATTCCGGGGTAAAAAGGTTCCACCCCAAAAAGGAGTTCGATGATACTACTAAGAGGAGTCGTCCGCTCGGCGTTGGCGGACCCGAAAGAAAATCTCCACTTTTTGGCCTCGCCCGCCGCCGTGTGTGTTACGCTGCATAGAGTGCTGTCTGTATGTAATGTTACCTCAACGACGTGAGTGGCTGGCCGAATGATCCATACTGTCTAGTTGAACCTGAATTGGTCGCTTGGCTGCTGTCTCTAATGCTGCGGGTTAAGTTGAGACGAAAGCGACTGAAGGAACGATCCCTGAGGTGCAATATAGAGTGCAATAGTGGCCAGCTATTGTTGAGCTGGTGAAGTCACAATAGGTGCCAAACCATCCAACCAGCCTGACAGGATCGAACCATGCGGAGTTGTTTAAACCCATCTGCCACCCCACGTTCAATTGTCCAGTTCCTGACAGCTCAAAAAATGGGGTTTTTTGAAGAACAACAATTGACCAAAACCAATCATAGGTCCGCGGTAGAACCGGAACCTGCTGACCTTGACCTGACAGAACCGAGTGACTGAAATCCCCTGGCCTTGTGCACAAGCAGCAGCACACATACCCCATTTCCTTATGGAATGAAAAGGCCAATGCTTCTCACTCATTGCGCTGGCTTACGCAAACCCCGCCGCTTTTTTTCAATAGCGGGGAAGCGGATGCTGCTGCTGCTGATGATGATGATGAGAAGGGTTCATGTAAGCAGCCGTCGTCACCAACCAGCCATCCACACACGTCCCATATCCCACGTTCCCCGCTCAGGCCATATATGTGTGACCAACAAGATCTCGAGCGGGGTGATTGAATTGCTCAAGAGAGCAAATTGCTCTCTTGCAAGACGTCTTGGAACTTGAGTGAACTTCTGCTAAACCTACGTTGACAATTTTTTCGACCAAAATTTGTGAAGCCATCTGTCCCATCAACGGTGATCTTCATGCAGCCAATGCACAGAGGGGCACAAAGAGGGGCGCCCATCCACATCATGCAATCGGAATGGATGGGAGGGGCCAGCAAACTTGGCAGATGTCTGCTTCCCGCAATTCTTCAATCCGGGCTACCCCGACTTTCCCCTTTCCCTTTCCATTCGCAGGCGCATGGTCGTGTGTTGTATGTATGGGGGGTTAGGAGGTGTTCTGTACCATATGTACAAAGTGGGAAGGTCTCGGCGTTATCCAGCACAACCAGCACGCCAGCCGACCTAACCAAAACGAACTAGTTGTGTATAATAGGGCAGGGAGATGGCGGGTGGTGCGGGACAGAAGTGGTAGCTACGGACAAAGGTACCCCAATGTATCTGGTTGTAGAGCACCGCTTCCCAGAATGGACAGTCAGCTCCTCTTCACACATTCGTCTTCCTTTCGACAACTCAGTGGTTTGTGTTGGGCTTTCAATCACTATCCGTCACGCCCCCGATGCTTCCTCCATCGGTCCATCGGTGCAAGTAAGTTGGTGCCTGGTACTCGTATTGGTACTGTGAATGTAATCAATGTGCCTATCGCATCAACGTAGAACGCATGTGCCACATCTCGCGTATATCAATGGTGGCTGCTGTTGCTCAGTGCTGATATGCATGTTGTTTGAAGCCGTTTTGTTCTCGAGAATATTCCGAAAAGTATGGACCCCATCCAACCCACCCAGCCAATGTTTGTTTGACGAGAGAGAAAACGAACCACACAGGAGTGATCTCCACAACCTTGTGGCTTTGAAATGGCTCATCCGTACCTTAAATCTATAAGGCTGGATAGGAACAGCGGGGGTGGGGGGATCATGCTAGGAACCAATCCTACCAACCACGTGCCTCCGCTGATTTACCTTGTCGAATCCGAAAGGGAAGGTAAGCAAGCGCTCGATCAAACATGTCTGAGCCATAGGAGAAATACGGGCTATTCCAGAGATGGGATTCTTATGAGAAATGCCTCTGTTGTGTCTGTTGCTGCAGACAGAGAGCATGGTAAAAATAAGCATGCAGTCGGGCCTTTACCTGGAGTCGGAGGAACAGGTTCAACAAGAGTAAGCGGGCCAATCCTCTTGTGGGTTTGATGACCGCCACCGCCAGTTTGGTTCTGAGCAGATGCATATCGTTAGTGATGCTGTGTTACCCCAGTGAGGACTGGTTTGGCCAGTCGTGGGCTTCTCTGATGCGCGTGTGGACGCCATGACTCTATTGAGGTACTGTCTGCCATCATCATCCAGCCGGACGCACCGTGTTGAGTGAGGTATGTGCCGTTGCAAAGCGTTTTGTGAGGGCGCTTCTCAGGTGGTGAATAGATACTGCAGCTCGAGGCCATCCTGTCTCTGCAGAGGGAGAAAGCTGAATTCCAACTGGGAATCGGTCCAGGCCCACCGGATCTCGGCCCGGAGAACCAAGAGACAGACTTGTTCTCTCTCCCGCTCCGTCACGGCCGTTCTAGAGATATCTGATTGACGACCCAGCCCGGATCACCGGCCGAACGAGATCCAGCCAGTTTGGTGTGTCTGATTCATAGCAAGCAAACACGCAGGAAACGGGATGCATTCGTTCGTCGCAGATGGTGCAATGCAAAGTGTTCCAGCAGGCTGGGTCAACTTGGGAACAGCCGCAGCGCATGGCTACCCAACCAATGTGCATGATCTTGCAACGCCCATTATTTCTGCCAAGGCACGGAGAGAAATTCGGCGGCCTGGCCGATGACGCCCAGGACAACGCAGTGTAATCTCCCAGTATGGCACGTCAACCGCCGATTCAGCGTTAGGCGGTGGTTGATGACTTGCAACGGGCAAACCTCGAAGATCTGTGGCTGCCAGGAGGCTAATGGGCATCATTTTCATTCGAGATCGAGGCTAGGAAGCTTGTAGGTATGCACATTTCCGCCACCTATCTAGCACCCTGTCGAGGGAACTGACAGGGCTGCGTATCGGCTCTGCGATCACAGCGACGATCTCAATAAAGGCCTCGCTGGGAGATGGGAACTGGTGACGCTTGAGGTGGTTAACATGACGGCCAACAACGGACACTTACTTGGGATAGTGCAAGAATAGTATTTTCATTCATAGCAAGGCATGAGGCTATGGCCGCGAAAGTCGCCCAAAGACAGGGGGTGTTGCTGGAATCTCAAACGGCGAGAATAGATTTGCATCAGGGCAAGAAACAACAGGGCGGAATGTTTCACCCGTCCATTGGCCCAATTGTCAATTCGAGCATTGAGTGGTTGGCAGCTGCCAGCGCAGACGAACGAAATAAAGGAAGGCACGCGACACTCTTCCACTCCCAGCCAAGACTTCCAAAGGTGCCCAGAATAACAATGTAAACTATTCATGAGTCGCATATTCGGTGTTGTTGGTGCACCTATGGCCGCTCTCTCAGGCTCGGGCACTCGTCTCAGCGAGGAGGGAAACAGTTTGGCCCCGAGCCGGCCCGTGGCCAGCTGACGAGCACGGAATGCCATACAAATCTGTCCAACATTGTAGAGCCCAAACGAAAATCAACAACGCAGCAATGGGGAAGGCCATTGCGTGCAGATGAACTGAATGAATTCCGTGCA
Organism: Triangularia setosa; assembly: GCA_033296915.1. Lineage (NCBI taxonomy): Eukaryota > Fungi > Ascomycota > Sordariomycetes > Sordariales > Podosporaceae > Triangularia > Triangularia setosa. The sequence continues at coordinate 41,070 of MU866088.1, read as the reverse complement.
TGAGTTTGTATGTAGACCTAGAAATATACCACAGTTTGGTGTGTAGTTGGCTTGTATTCCCATATCCATACAGCATACGAAACTGTTACTAGACAAAGCCCTGATAAGCAGTTGAACGTTACACTCTCCCCTGCTCGCCTAGGCGGCCCTGCTCATCCCAACCGGGCCCGGTGAATCATCTTCATTGTAGGGCACGGCTGGGAGCGAGATGCTACTGTACCGGTATCATCTCTTGCACAAACCTGCCTTACAGCCTAGGTAGTGTAGAGTTTGAACAAACTGATATCATGGGGTGAGGGGTGAGGGGTATTGGGTGTTACTCAGAGACAGGCACCACACGCGGAACCCAACCTGGAACTGCCATCTGCTGCACAACATGTGCCGCAGCGATGCCGGGCCTGCTTACAATTCTCGTACATGTGTCTGTCGGATGGAAGAAGCGGCGCGCGCAACAACCGCCCTGACGAAGCCGCAAGCGAGGGAGGTTGAGTGCGTGTGGGCCTCCGTTTCTTCCCTCAGGCATCCCGCCTTTTCGCCGCGGGCATTGATGAGCGAAGCTGTAGCGGAATTGCACTTGAAAATGCATAGCACAGAAGAGCCTATAAACGGTCTTGTGATTGTGTATCCCCGACGATGATGGCACCAGTGAGTAGTTGGGCGTTGAACCTTTCATAAACGTAATTGTACATTTGCCCAACTCTCTTCATGAATGGCTTCCGGTCTGGTTGCCTTGGAGATATCGGGGCAGGAGGGCCGATGCGGGAGAATCGAAAGTGGGCAAAGACCGGGCCCACCTTCCCTCCAGAGACACAGGCGCTAGCCCAGCTAAAAAAGAAGCGTGGAGGGCCACGCTGAACTCAGGGTACCAAGGTCTCCATTCGTCAGCGGACGGTTCTCGGATTGACTCGGAGACCTGTGGTTGCAAAAAGTTGAGGAGAAGGATAGGAGACTCTTTGAAGTTGAAGATTGAGGATCAAGCCACATTGGGAGAGGGAGAAGGAAGAAAAGAAAGAATAAAAGAGCAAAATCTAAACAGCTTGGCAGCTGGTCCCCACACAATGGAGCGCCGCCGATGGATCGGTGGATGGCTGGATGCCCAGCTCGTCAACCTCTCGACCTATCTAGTCTGTCTCCGGAAGAAAAGCAGCCAAACCCGGGGCTTTCTGGCAATTCCAAACTCCAAACCTGGGACATGGACGGACGGCCCTTGTAATTCACCCGGAATGCTCCCTTGAGCTGTCAAAAGAGATCTTTATTTGCATTTACAACACTCCAGCCTGGGAGCTGCTTCCATTTACATGCAGTGGCAATGATTATGTAACTCCCGTCGTTCAGAGAGCTCCATATCCCAGGTCCAGCTATTAGAGTTTACGCAGCGTTCGTACAGTAGCTGCGAAGAATCCACTGAAGATTTGCTAATGACATGACGGCCAGTACAGAATACAGTAAGGATGTAAATCAACTGGGTACAACATGCAGGCTTGCTGCTCACCCGCGATCCCTGTCCCCTGTCGGGCACGAGAAGCGACCTGGTGCCGTTGTGTACCTGGCGGTACCGCCACGATTTGGCCCACACACCGGCCCCAGCTTTTCAAAGGTTGTGACTGGTCCCTAGCCTGCGCGGTCCACTTGTCGGACCAGACGGTGGGACAAAGATCTGGCGGGCAGTGGAAGACAGTGGTGGGTTTTTAGCGGGTGCCCCAAGCTGGGCCAAAGTAGCCCAGGTACATACCATCAGACGTGCCAAAGTACCAGAGGTACCCAGTCATCCACTCATGTGCTACCCACTCACTCCGCCCTCCCTCCTTCACTTGCTGCTACCCTCGGTGCCTCTCTTGCTGCGTCTTCTTGCTTTCTTGCTCCTTGTGCTTCCGAACTCTCGATCCCCAAGGCACCACGACACAGGCTTCTTCTGTTGGGGGTCTCTATCGTTTTCCGAACCCTGCCGTGGCCCGCCGGTGCTGCCCACGCTTTGCTTCTTCCTTCGAACACTTCGCTTCCCGTCTCCAACCAAGATCCATCCTGCAGAACGACGACCGGCTGATCGACCGACTCCATCGAATGACATCTCCCAACACACGAGTCTCTCCGCTTTCTGTTTCCTAGCTCAGTGACTTGACCGTCCTGCCGATTCGAGATTCATCATAACAAAGCAAGCTGGGAAGTCAGTAGAAGACGGCGAGGAGGCCATCCTGTCCTCTTTGCAACCCGACCGTTCGTCCCGAAAACAGGAGGCTCGTTTGAGCTTTCTTTGGTCACTGGGAACCATCCATCGCTTGCCTCAGCTTTTTCGTCATATGTCTTGAACGTGACTCTTCACTTGGGGTTTGAGCAAACTTGGCTTTTCATTGTTGCACACTGGATTCGCAACACAGTCCTTGGCTCACCGGGTCTCATTTAAGGCCCCGGCGGGTTTGGCTTCTTTTGAACGTCCTCTTTTTTTTACACAATAAACACAATACTTTTTGAGTAGTTACACCTCGTCATCCTGGCCGACGAAACTCGCAGCCGATCGAACCCCTTTTCTAGCTCGCAATTTCAGCAAAGCACAAATATAGACACGGGTGTACACAACGGAGAACGACGGATAGAGTACAAGAGTGAGGAATACATTGGGAACTGTGGGGAGGAGAGGACGCCATTTGTGAGGTCAAGCCGGCAAAATGGTGTTCAATGTGCCCGATGGTGGCCTGTCGCTGGACAGCTCAGCCAAGGCTATGGCCGGGCTTCCAGTGCAGGCATTTGGAATCACATTGAGCAATAGTGTCATTGAGGACATGATTGCGTGTGTGCAAAATGGAGGAGACATTGAGCTATCCTTGGGGTCCAACCCGGTAAGTTCGTGATATATACCTTGTATTCAAGGTTGGGCTTCTATTGTTCGTGGATCTGAATAGCTCATCGAGGCTATTGTTCATCACGCCTTGACCACCACACAATAGCTCAATATCAGTGTCTAACGGCTTCAAATTCATAGGCTTTCCTTTTCGGCGATCATGAAGTCGAAATTCCAAACTCTCCGGATTCTTACGATTACGATCTGTTCTATTCCGACGCAGTTTCTCCTAGGTCGCTCAAGAAGCTACCAAATCCTGCAATGGGCATCTTCAAACCTCCTCGGGTCCCCAGACCCAACGCAAGGAAACCAGCCGCGAAAGCTCCAGCCCAAAAGACAAGCTCTAGCAATACGACCCCAATCTCAAGCAACGAGGCCGACGATGCTATTGCGAACCTCAAACACTCACTGGCCCGGAAGGAAGCAGAGAAGAATACGTATGGATATACTACCGCGGCCTATCTGGAAGGCAGTGATACTAACATGGAAGACAGTGCTGTTGTTGTCAGTGGCTTGATGAACACGAAAGGCAAGGTCAAACCCTCCAACCGGCTACTCGACAATGCGTCCCCCAGGTCTCTTCCACCAAGTCCTGCGCTCAGCGGAGTCCGATCCCCCTCTCTTGCACCAGGTGGCTCGGCCCTAGACCAAACCAAGCAACACACGTTTCCTATCATTCACCAGCTGGCGGTATCAGAGCTGAGCTTTGAGGATCTTTTTTCGCAGTGGAATGAGGGTAGTGAAGATGAGTTCAGGGTCGCGCTGAACAAAGTTGCCGACTTTGACAACAACTTGCAGAAATGGACTCTGAGAAAGCGGTATTGGAAGGAGCTGGACGTCTTTGAGTACGATTATGGCAAGGAAGAGGACCGACAAACAGCCATCAACAATGCGGTGAAGCAGTTCGATCGTATGCGAGTTGGAGTTTCCGACCCTATCTGGCAGAAGCTTCTACCTGTGGCGGAACGCGGGAAGGGGACATGCCTGAGCAAATTGCAAGCCAATTTCGCCAAAGGTCCCACGGTCCCGAAACCAAAGCCGGACGCTGCCAATGGAAGCGGATCAGAAAGGGAGGACTCTACGGCTTTGAAGAAAGGAAAAGGGGGCGAGCCTATGTCAAGGTCAAGCTCACAAGCTTCAGTGGCGGGGAAGAAGAAGCCTTTGGCATCAGAGGCACAAGCCAAGCGTCTCACATCCACCACGAAGAAGGCGGTACCAGTCAAAGCGTCACCAAAGGTGTCCCCGACCAAGCCTCAAGCCAAGGCCGCAACTGGCAAGGGCGGACGAGGACCTCTTTCCGAAGAGTTTGTGAAGGATTCAGACAGCGAGGAGGAGCCGTTAGCCAAATCCAAGGCTACAATTGCCGCAGCTCCCAGGCCAATGAAGGCAGCTCCTGCTCTGGCCTCAAAGCCAAAGGCGACCACGGCTACCAAGACGTTACCCAAGGAAACCGAGAAGGACACCATCCGCGCTGAAGTTGTTGCGAAGCCGGCCAAAGCTACCAAGCCAGCGGCGAAGCGATCCCGCGATGCCGAAGAGGACGACAGTTCGAGCTCCGGTACACCACTGAGTAAACGCGTCAAGGCTGGTAGCAAGGCACCTGCGACGGCTGCCAGCTCGGCAAAGCCACGCACTGTTTCTGACGCCAGTCAGAACGGCCGTCCAAGCTCTTCGGCGCCCAAGGTGAAGAACACGTCGCCGACAAAGTCGTCCCCCCTGGCGCTCTCACCTCAGAATGCGTCAGAGCTGGAGTTGGAGCGTGTTGCCCGTGCCAAGTCTGCTGAACGAGAAAGGGAGCGTGAGCAAGCGCAGATCCAGGCATTGAAGAGGGAACGCGAGCGCAACCGCGAGAGAGCTGAAAAGGAAAGGGAGCGTGGCCGCGGTGAAAGGACCAGAGAGCTGGGACGAGATCGGCCGAGAGCCCGCGAGCCAAGTCGGGACACGATCATCAGCAGCGCTAGCAGCAATGCTGATAGTACTATTGGCATCCCCGTCGTCAGCAAAAAGAGGCCTGCGCCGGTGGACTCGTACTCGGAGAATCACCACGTCAAGCGGATGCGGGTGTCAGCTGACACGCTGACCAAAGCCCAGGAGTTCAAGCTGGCGTACCAGCGGTATTTGCAACTGCATGAGGAGATTAGCGGGTGGGAGTTCCCACCGGAGTCCAAGTTGAATGACTTTTGTGAGCTACACAGTCGGTTGCAGAGGATGAAAAGGGATATTTATCAGGATGTTGGGGAGGCTTAAGGAGGAATGGGAAGTGAATCATGGCAGAGACACAGGATGCCATGGTGGCCCATTGGGAAGAAGATACAAAAAATGGTGGTGGCGGCGGCGCTCTAACAGGAAAATGAGGACCGGAAAGCGTGGAACAGGGCTTATTTATCAAGGCAAAAATATCATGACCTCAGCATTTTTGATCTATTTTTTTTTTGGTTTTTTTTTTGGGGGGGGGTTCGAATTCACGACAAAGTTTTCTGGTCATTTAATCAATACAGCGAATTGGGAGGCAGGCAGTACAGCAACATCAACATTTACATGAAGATCATTTTTGGGCGTTTTGCTCCTGCTTTTCTTTTTCTTTTTTCTGTTTTGCGTTTTGTCTTGATTTGGCTGGTCACAAACATACAGCACTACTTGTTTTGATGACTTGAATGCCAATGATGCCCAGATTTGAGAGAGTTGGAAGTTGTTGTTAGGGATGGTGATGGAAGAGAGAGAGGTGATTTGATACCCCTGGATTTAGAAGGAAAACAGAGATGATCATTAGTCATGAATGGCTGATGTGAAGTGGCGTATGGTGTGGCTACTTGGAGTGAGAGACAGAAGATGAAGGAAAAAGGTGCCATTGAGAAGTTGTGAAAGGAACCAAAAATCAAATCAAATCAAATTTTTAACATTTTTTTGCACTGAGGATACTATGTGTGTTTACATGCGGCTGAATGTGGGAGATATGTGATCCCCTCTCGCGTAAATCGTTCCATGCGTTCCAATATCAAAATTTTAGTCAACATCTACTGACGGCTTTTAATCTCAGACCTTGGAACTTGACTAAATTACCACTCCAAGTAGGGCTGTCCGCTGAAGGGTTGTTGTATTTGTTGAAGAACTGAAGACGCCGAAGAAGGGGCTAAAGTGCTTGCATATACTCCGGATACACCTTGCGGAAAAGGGGGAAACCTCTCACATCAAAGGGGGACAGGTGGCTCCCTGCTTTTGTCAGCTTGACCATCTACCTAGGGTGAGGAGGTTGATTCTCGTACCTTGCACCCAACGGCACCTCTCCCCTAACAATCATGTCTCGGGCAATATCTCCTTCATCCCCGGGTTTCCATTAAAGAAGAGATTAAAGATTCCCGACGGTTTGGTCCTAGGGGAGAAGGATCATACAAAGTACCAACAAAGTAGGATGGCACCAAGCTCAGGAGAGCTTGGCTTTGGTTGACAGCACCATCCGTCCTTGTCTGCTAGATAGTATCAAGTGCCCCACTTAGGCACACCAAACCGCAGAGTAGTAACGGTCTTGATGCGCCTCTTGTTGCCTTTTCACGCCTCCTCAAAGCCGGTGCTGTGCTTCCCAGACCGCAAGATGGGGTGCCACCGTTCTGCATGATCCGGGAGTCAGGTGATATCAACAGCCCATCAATTTACCATGTTTTTTTATTTATTTATTTATTTTCAAATAAAAAACCACATTTCATCCATTACAAAACTTCAAACACCTTCCAGCCTCATCAAAACTACTCCTAGGGTACTTGATATAAATGCCATATTGCTTTGTTATTGTTGTGCATTTTCCCCCTTCTTCTTCTTATTCTTCCTCGCCTTCTTAACCATTCTACCTCAACCCCATCGCCCCCTTTCCCCAAAAAATTGATGCCATCGCTGATGTAAAAATGCCTCCTCCGAATTTTCTTTGTCTTTTCCTCTCTCGTTTTACGGTAAAAAATAACACAAAATGATGATATTTTTCCTCGTGCTTCCCTTGTCTGTTGGCAGGTGGTGACTTGCTGTGTGTTTCTCGTTTATGTCTTGTCGAGCTCTGGATAAGGGGTGAGATGCGTAGTGATGATGGCGATGACAAGCACCCCTATTGAGAAAATTTACAGCTTGGAGAGAAAATGGAGGAGGCCGCGTCCCTACTGGGTCTTGAAGAGCAGGATAGCGCAGTGGCCAAGGTAGAAGTAGATGAAGTGCTTGGTTTCTAGGACACAGTGAATAACACGCTTGTTTGCGAGTCACGATCAGGGTGAAGCTTACCATGGGTCACGAAGCTACCAAAGTGACGGCCTACAATGCAGTGCCAGGTAGGTCCCTTTCTTTCGTCAAACTGTTACACACGGGGGTGCGTTAGCTGATACGGCCCTCGGTGAACCACCATTCCATCATATGTGTGGGGGGCCATACTGTTCGCTTGATGTGCTGGGCAATATCCTGAATATATAATGTTAGCTTCTACTTGCTGCTAAAAATGGGGTTAGAGGCTTGGTATGGGATCTGCCTGTTGTCCAAACGGATCACATGCAGATTTCCCAGTCCCTAACCGACTGACCTTCTCAACAGAGTACTTGGCCATGGCCTCCTGAGCTATAGACATCAAGTCAGCCAGACATCCTGTTTTCTTTCCCTAGGCTGGCCAGGATCCCAGGTCCTTCGTGACTCGGACGTACAAACTTCAATGACCTCTTGTTGCAAATCTTCAGACTGTGAAAAGAGAAAGATCGCGTCAGTAGCTCGATGCACTCGCCGAAAGCGGAACGGTTTGGTGTAAGGCGGGTTGGCTCTTCATACCATGTCGGCGCTCTTGATCTGGGCTGTCACACATGTATATTCTTAGCTTTAGATTCTAACTCAAGCGGGGATAGGAGGGATCTGGTCGGGTACACCAGCAAAGGGGCCAGAAGGAGACAAACTCACCATCAAGCTTCTCCCTTGCAACAGGAGATGTGCTCCCAGCAGCGGGCTTAGAGTCGTCTCCTGCCATTGTGATTGTCTATCTCGAGAAGGTGAAACCGAGGCAAGTGTGGTAGGGTAGTCGATGGACAAAGATAGCCGCGGTCTGGTCAGCAATTAGTATGATGGCGTGAAGAAGACAAACAGTATGTTGGTGAGGTTCGGGAGCGATTGTTGAATAGCCGCCGGCAAGCGACAGACGCTCCTGCTTGCCTAGCACGCGGCTGCGAGATGGACGGGATCGAATGGGGGCCCAACATACCGGTACGCGCGAACAATGGATGGTAATGTTCGTAAACAATAACTCAGCGCTCCAAGTGGCGGCAGTGCAGGTTCGGCCGTGCAGATGGAGGGGTGAGATGGCTTGTTGTTGAGCTATCAAATATGTAAGTTGGCGTCGGGTAACAAAACAAAGTGTTAGAGTGCGGAGAGCAGGCAAACATGTGACGATGGAAGCTGTGTCTGGTTTGTTGTTTGGCTACTGGACAGAAGCCTCGCAACGAGTCAAAATCATTGGCGCCGCAGTGAGGTGGTCGACGGGGAAAGAGGGACTAGGGGCCCATCACTCACCTGGGGCGACCAATGTAGCTATACCCGGTTGCCACGTAGAGTGTCAGCGAATGTCCAGGTATCCGGGACTTTGGAGCTTAAGCCAACTGATCCAGTGGAGCTTCTGTGGAGGCTCTCCGATAAGATAAAGAAAAGCCGGCGTGGGTGGAGCGAGACTTGAAATTTAATTGGGGCCAGTGCGGAAAAAATCTTTTAAGACCTTTTTCTCTTCTTCGATTGAAGCCAAAAACTACATCAACCACCGCAGAGTTGTCGCTTTGTTCCGCGGTACTCTGGTCCCAATGATTACACGGTAGCAGCTGCTCTAATCAACTGCCCGAGGCAGACCGGAAGGAGCAAGCAACAACATCGCCGTCATCGCCATCACAATGGAGTCGTCAAGAATCTTCGTCAAGAACCTACCGCCGTCCATCTCCGAGGCTGACTTTCGCAAACACTTCTCGGCTCAGGGACGAGAGGTCACCGATGTCAAGCTCATCCCCAACCGTCGCATCGGGTTTGTTGGTTACAAGTCTCATGAAGATGCAGCCAGAGCCGTAAAGTACTTCAACAAGTCGTTTATTCGCATGTCCAGGATCGGCGTCGATCTGGCCAAACCTGTAAGGATATCCTCCTCCCACCCTTGGACGAGCTCAACCACTGACCATCATGCATATAGATTGAAGCCGCCATCCCAAAATCAGCCACGCAAGCTGCTCATGCCCCGAGCCGTGATGCAGCCAAGGCACACGCTCTCGTCAAGTCCCACGTTTCAGACGTAGAGCCAGCTGAGGACGCTAGCTCGAAGAAGAGGAAGCGTGATCTCATGGATGAGGCTGACCCCAAGTTCCAGGAGTATCTTGAGGTCATGGGTCATCACACCAAGAAGGCTAGGGACGGGGAAGCCGTAGGGAACAGCGCGTTTGAGTCAGAAACGACCACAGCTATCCCATCGGCTCTCATTGAAGGGGGTGAAAGCGACGATGAGTACGAGGATATTCCAGTGAGGCCGAAACGGCCAATCGAGGAGACACCTACGTTGGCTTTGCCTACTGCCACCCCCGTTGAAGCCGTTGCCCCCCCTGCACCATTCCAACCAGCCGATGAAGCTGCAAGGGAAATGCCACAGGTACCCGCTGAAGCCACCGATGATGACTGGCTTCGGTCGAGAACAAACCGTCTGCTTGACCTTGTGGACCCGGATGACCCTGGGTTTTCCACACGGTCTGCTGATGCGGTGCCTGCCGCCACCCAAGCGTCTCTTTCAGAGGAACAGGTTCAAACAACCCAGGAACCGGGTTTTGCTGCTGCCGAGTCTGAGGTTGAGAAACACGATGTGGTTCGCACGCCCGAGGATGCTTTGAAATTGATCGAAAAGACAGCTCGTCTGTTTTTGCGAAATCTCAGCTACACGGTAACAGAGGACAATGTTCGGGACCACTTTAACCGGTTTGGCGAGCTTGAAGAGGTAAGCATGACACGATTCCTGTTTCTTTCACTCCTTGCAGTCGCCTTTCCATGATGAACCCCTGATAGGGACATCTTATGCAAAGCATATGATGAGAACCTGGGCTCGGTATTTTAGTAGATGCTTCGAGATTCTGAAAAAAGGCCCGATTGTTGTCCTGCTGTTTCATCTCCAGTAACACTCGACTCTCGCTAACTATTTGGCAGGTTCATGTTCCGCTGGATAATCGGGGCCAGAGCAAAGGCTTTGCTATGATTCGTTATGCAGAGCCTGAGGCGGCGCTTTCTGCATTCCAGACAGACGGCACTGTCTTCCAAGGCCGCATCATTCACATCATTCCCGCCGCTGCCAAAAGGGAGAACAAGCTTGATGAATTCGCAATCTCGAAGCTCCCTTTGAAGAAGCAGCAGCTGCTCAAGAAGAAAGCCGAAGCTGCCTCCAGTACCTTCAACTGGAATTCGCTTTTTATGAGCCAAGATGCTGTCAACACTGCCGTAGCTGAACGCCTTGGTGTATCCAAACATGAGCTCCTAGATCCAACCGACGCGTCTGCTGCTGTGAAACAGGCCATCGCTGAGACCACGGTCATTCAGGAAGCCAAGGCTTACTTTGCAACTCATGGTGTGAATATCGAGGCCTTCAAGTCTCAGCAGCGGGGTGACACGTCAATTCTGGTCAAGAACATCAAGAACGCCACCATCGAGGAGCTCAGAACCCTCTTCGAGGAGCATGGCTCCGTCCTCCGCGTGCTCATGCCCCCAAGCGGGACCATTGCCGTTGTCCAGTTCGCGCAACCGGCGCACTGCAGGGCAGCTTTCGCCAGAAAAGCGTATTCCCGATTCAAGGACGCCGTGCTATACCTCGAGAAAGGCCCGAAAGGTCTCTTCGTCGACAATGTGGCCCAGCCTGCAGATCGTCCTGCCGGTGTCCAAAAGGTGTCAGCCTCTGACCTACTGGAACGCGATGACGCCGAGGATCAGCCAGAGACGGCCTCTCTATTCATCCGCAACTTGAACTTCTCCACCACCACCGAAGAACTGACAAATGCTTTCAAGCCCTTGGAGGGATTTGTGAGTGCACAGGTGAAGACCAAGACTGATCCCAAGAAGCCAGGTCAGGTGTTGAGCATGGGCTTCGGTTTCTGCGCCTTCAAGACCAAGGAGCAGGCACAGGCTGCTCAAAAGGTCATGGATGGTCATGTGCTTGACGGGTACAAGCTCCTTGTCAAGGCTTCCCACCGGGGTCTCGACGCGGCCGAAGAGCGGAGGCGGGAGGATCTGGCCAAGAAAGCTGGTGCTCAACGCACAAAGGTGGTCATCAAGAACCTTCCGTTCGAAGCGTCCAAGAAAGACGTCCGCGCACTGTTCAGCAACTACGGAAAGCTGGTTGCTCTTCGTATCCCCAAGAAGTTCAACCACTCCTCGCGTGGTTTTGCTTTCGCCGAGTTCTCAACAGCCAAAGAGGCGCTCAATGCGCTCACGGCGCTCAAGGATACCCATCTGCTCGGGAGAAGACTCGTGCTGGACTTTGCAGAAGCTGAGGATCTTGATCCTGAGGAACAGATCAAGGCCATGGAAAAGAAGATGCGTGGCCAAGCTAGCAAGGTTGCCCTTCAGCAACTTACTGGGTCAGGGAGAAGCAAGGTCAATATTGGAGATGATGAAGACGAGGTATGAGAGTGTAATGAATAAAATTAGTGCGCTAGTCGCCTCACTGAGGAACGACTGGAGGAATGTCTCAAATCTCAACGGTCTCCCCCCTTGCCAAGAAGTTTGTTTGCTCCTGTCGACTTTCGTTGATGAAAACCCACCCTTGTCTTGACAGATTTGGTTTTGCTGTCTCGCATGTTGCACACACGCTTGGCCGTTGCCTCTGATCGATCTGTTACTGTGTAAGGCTAATTTTGTTCTCATTCCGAAAATGAGCCCCTTCATCGCCCTCCCTCCCCCACGGTCCCGAAGGGGTGCGGCCAACCGGGAGAGGGCACAGTGCAGATCAGGTTCAAGCCGTATGTTTCCACAACGGCTTAGTGCCCTTGCGTGCCAGTGTTGGCACCATCTTGGATGCAGTCCAGAATTCCAGGATGGCTGGCCCAGACCCAACTTTGCTGCTTGTTTGACCCTGAGGGGGTGTCTATCGCCCTGGGCAGTGTTGGGTTGCGGCAATAACTTGATGTGAAGAACGACGGGATGAGCTCAGTTGATCCTCGCTTCATGCAGTATTGTCAGACATGTCGAGGCCTTTTATAAGCTATGCCGCCCTCTCTTCATGCCTGTCTCTTCTGCTCTGGCATATCTTATATGTGGTTCTGGCTCGCATCCTGACGAACAACCATTCCACTGAGGATTCCTTTCTCTTTTATTCGTTCTCATCAGCGTTCCTGGGCTAAACAGAGTGTTTGCCACCTGGGAGGTTCCTACTCCAGAGTTGTTGAACATAACACATTGTTCCTGAGGTCTCATCCTCGGCGCTGAGCAATGAGGCTTTCTGTTCTTCCGTCACAATGCTATTCTCTGTCACCTGACGGTGGACTTGAGGGTCGTCATGGAACTTCGGCGTCACGACAGCCGCTTCGAGAGTCGACCGGGAATGCTCAATACGCACACATGGCCTGGTATTCGGAACAGATTCGCCAGCTGGGTGCCGCCAACGGTCTTTCTTCCAGGTCTCCGTCAATGCCAACGCCGCCTATTGTCCCGACGCAGTCCTTTGGCCCAGACAATGGCTCATCGGCATCGTCGGTGTATAGAAGACAGCAAAAGCACCGTCATCACTGCCAAGGACACAAAGTAACCAACTTCAGGAGAAGGTTATTTGAAGAGAACCCGCTGATGCCGCTGCTTCCAGCAGCCTTCCAGAACTACAGAAAGAAGCAGGCCGATAAGACAGACCAGAAGTGGACCGATGTGTTGGAATGGGGCTTCATTGATGGTAAGTCATATTGCCAACACAAGCAGCGTTTATGTTTGTTACTAAGAGACTGTCATCAGCGTTGGTGCTTATACCCCAAATGAAGCGCAAAAAGTACACCATGAAGCAGTCGCAGTATGGACGGAACATGCTGATAGGGGAGTACCTTTGGATCTACTATCTCCAAACCTTGCCACCAGGGGGAGAGGCAGACACCAACATATCGAGACACCGGAAGCAAGTGTCGAGTCACATTCAGGTGCTCAAACAGTTCTTTGCACACCATCGTTGCTGTAAGTGCACGTTCAATCTTCCACGTGGTTGATCCCTTGTTTCGTGCGGAAGTGCTTGCATAACCGCCAAAAAGAAGCAAACGGCTGACAAAGGCGCCCCCTTGGCTCATCCCTACAGTCCACTTTTTCTTTGGCAGCCGCAGCGATGAAAAGGACAAGGACAGCATCGAGACGATTTCCCTGAAGAACAACCCCGTTTTGATTGCCCTGTCTGAAGGCCGGCTCCCTGACGAACGGCCAAACTACGAGTACTTCGCCGACATCCTCGCATTGAACGAACAGGTGACAGTCCGACCCAAACGATGCTGGATTTTTGTGTCGCACCAGGGCGTCTCGGTGAGGGAAGATGGGTCTGGGTTTCTCCCTTCCACTGGCGACAAGCTCGAGGAGGGCGAATATCCTCACCTGGCACGCAACCTCGAGCGGGAGACATGGCTCAAGGAAGAGCAGCAAATCTTCAAGGGCGCTTTGCTTCACGAATTCACCAAGGAGATGCAGCAGATCGAGTCGACTAGTGTCAACGACCTCGGGAGAAAATGGGAGACTTCGTTTCCGGAACTGTATCAGAGGCTACAGGGCATTAGCGAGTCGGCCACAGATCAGCGATGCACCATTCTGCACATGAACGTCACCCTTGAGCTCAAGGAGAAGCGACGGTTCCCAAGCCAGTCAGAGCTCAACTCCTGGGTGGAAATCAACATTGAACAGCCCCGTCTGCTGAGCCATCGGTGGAAGGTACACACATGGCTGGTGAGGCCGACCGAGTTGAGCTACTCTCACGAGAACTCGAGCCCCGAGACCACGTACGAGACTTCAGCAGAGATTGCTATACAATATCAGCACCGTCCAGGATGCGATGGCCCTCGGGCTGACGGGCGCGCTCATTGTGACTGCATTTCTCAGCGTCGTCATCGAGATTCTGTCACTATTCCCTTTCCCGCTGACATCTGGGCCAGCACACTGACCAACTGCGCCGAGTATCCAGCCCACCCTTTCACTGACACCGGCAAGAATGGAAAGCGTAGTAGGGATGTCAAGAACAAGACTAAGGAGGATGGCGAAGAAGGAGCCAAGCCCAACCGCCGGAGCAGGCCACTCACACAGATGGACCTCGTGCCCAAGATTGCCATGATGCAGGAGATCTGGTCGTGTCCCCCTGACGCCTCACACCATGGCTCTGATCCTCAAGGAAATTGCACAAGATCACAGCGATGGACTCGACGGGTGGTGATTGTATGGACCTTCAAAACTATTCACAGCGAGGTCGATTGCAAACCCAACACTGCCACGAGTGGGAGGACAGAGTGGCGCCATCTCACCATTATCGATCCTATGAGTGAGGAGCATCAACAGCGGGCTATCATCAGCGACAGCAGGAAGAACTCTGCTGTTTCGGACTATGCAGATGGGTATTCATCATACCAAGCTCACCCACTCTCCCGGGATGTTCACTTGACCACGAGCATGACTGAGAACTTTTCGTCAGCCTGGGATGCTCCGGCTGGGCTCAACCCCCTCTCAACATCAGCAGCACAAGCCTACAGCGCTCATCTCATGGCGCCCGGTCAGCCGCACGTGTCTGCCATGGCTGCCAGCTACAGCCCTCTCGAGAGCTTCAGCAGCCATGGTGGTCTCGCCACTCCTCCACTAAGCGCATCTCTCACCACACCCTTCACCCACAGTTTCGGCACCACATCAACCCAGCCCGATCTAATGCTAACTTACATGTCAACCCACACCGCCGCAACGACAACCGCCGGATTAGACACCGGCTCCGCCCTCAACACCCTTGCCGCCGTCACCGACCCCTTCCTCACCAACGCAAACTCCTCATTCGGCGCAGTCGCCGGCTACGACCAATCCCACTGGACAACCTCCCGCACATTAGCCGACCCAAGCAACGCATGGTCACAACCCTACCCATCAGCCTCAGCTTACAACCACTCCACCTTGGGAATATGGCCAAGTCAACCCCAGTCGCAGTCCCACAGAGGTAGTCTGAGCGATAAATCCCATTCCCACCACGTCCAGCAACCCCAAGAATGGATCTCAACCACCGTCGCCGCAGGAGTATCAACAGCAGCAACAACAACAACAACAACAACAACAACAACAACAACAACAACAAGCGATGATCATGACCTCTGGACCCCGGCGACATCCACCCACACCCCTCTCACCACCACAGCGCCGGCCCTCGGCCCTGACCCAATCACAACCCGACAGCACGAATCCCAGGAGACAGGTTGGACTCAAGTCGCTGCTAACTGCAGCAACCCCCATCCCAATGGAAATGACCACGGCCAAAGAGAGGACCAAGTATCTCATAATTGGGAGGAAGTGGCCCTGCCTATTCCGTTTAACCACCTCTCCCAGAGCCACCACCACCAACATGTGCAAAGTCATTCTCAGCAGACATCGTCCGCGGTAGAGCAGACAGCAGCGGAAGGGCTAGAGAAGGCGGCTGCTGCTATGGAGCTTCACCCGATACACTCGGGGTCCATTGCCAATACGACCAATGGGAACGTCATCAATAGTAATGGGGAGGTCTCGTTGCCGAGCAATAACGGGGACGACGGGAGGAAGAACTTGAAGAGACGACACTCGGATAGCTTTGATGAGGGGGACGATGCGGAGGATCAGGATGTGGTTGAGTTTGAGTGGAGGAGGAAGAGCTTTAAGCAGTGTTGATGATTCTCTTTTACTTTTTTTTTTTTTTTTCATTTCATTTCTTGTTAGTTAGTTTTCTGGGTTTTAAAGTCTCCTTATATTATTATCTTGGAGGGTCGGTCGTACATTATTTCTAGCGTTTCTAGGTAGGCGGGTTCGATAGAGTTGGCTTCAACATTTCTTTTAAACTTCGAGGGGGACGACATACTTGACTTGTTTTATGGCTAATGAGGGGGGGAATCATA
Organism: Triangularia setosa; assembly: GCA_033296915.1. Classification (NCBI taxonomy): domain Eukaryota; kingdom Fungi; phylum Ascomycota; class Sordariomycetes; order Sordariales; family Podosporaceae; genus Triangularia; species Triangularia setosa. The sequence continues at coordinate 25,146 of MU866088.1, read as the reverse complement.
CTATGTATCATATATCATGATGAACGAGAGAGCGGTGGGATGTTATCAGCTCCCGAATTATCGTCCAGCACAGAGGCTCTACTAAGGGTATCAAAGTGGGGGAGGGAAGGGGGTGGGGAGCGGGTAATGATAATGGAAATAAACTCAAACAAATCACCATGATACCAATCTTATTGGCCACCTGGAGACATGAAAAGACAATCACAAGAATGTCATCCTCTGATACATGTATGTTTTTGTTCAACCTTGTCTGCAATTTTTGTATACCTAATCAAATACCAACAACTCCCAAATATGCAATGCAATCAATGCAGGTTAACCTCCCAATAACAAAAGAAATTTAAAAGCAACTGAAAACAAAAGAGAGTTGTGGTATATCCTCCATAAGCCATAATCCATTCCCTTATACACTCCATAACGCCATATGTTATGGCAGTCTTCATATATCCAAAACCTCAAAATGACACATATATCCACCTCCCCCCTCCCCCCTCCCCCCTCCCTCTCCTCTTCCCCAGTTAAAAAAAAAGCAGGCTTATACCCCCCTAGCTAGCCGTAGCAGTAGCGGTGGCAGTGACCTTCTCCGTCTTTGCCACTGTCACCGTCACGAAGCTCTTAGGTACCGTGACGGTTACGTAGAAGACACCATCTTCCCTGCCCGGGTTGGTACCGGTGCCATTTGTTGGTTTTGATGCTGGGGCACTGGTTTCAGTGCTGTTTGTTGGCTCGGGTGCGATAGTATCAGTCCCGTTTGTGGGCGTTGGTGCAATAGAAGGATCAGCTCCATTGGTAGGTTTTGGCACTATAGGCGAAGAAGTGGCACTCTGCGTTTGGGTGGCAGATGCAGTCTGTGTCAAAGTGGGCACCGGCCCATCATCCTCATTATCAGAATCGTCTTCATTGCCGTTGTCGTCGTCCTCAGGCACAGCCGCCTCTTCAAGATATTTCTTCTGCCCCTCTAAAATATCCCTCGAAAACGGCACCGGCGGCTTCGTCTCCTTTCCGATCAACGCCGCCAAGGGGATATTTGCCATGTCCGCGCTCGCCCTGCCCTCCCTCGCCCCAGGAAAGAACTTTGCTGAGGACTTGTTCCCATCTCCGAACCCAGCCTGGGGTACTTTGACCATGAATGGTTGGACCATTTGCCTCTGGATAGCTCGAAATTCAGCTGGTTGCTTGAGGTCGAACTTGAATTTGTTGCGGAAACGTTTCTTGCTATTGAGGATGCCGCTGAAGGGGGAGGACTTGGAGCCCTTGGTACAGGTAGGACCTTTGACTTCGCCGAGGGAGTCATCGCAGGGGTCAACGATTTTGTAGTCGATGACACCGGTGTAGATTTCGGGCGCGGTGACGAAGTGTTCTCCAAAGTCGGAAGAGTTGGCGTGGAATCCAGCTGGGGGCACGGCGACGCCGGGTTTGTTCATGTCGGGCCAGTCCCAAATCCAGAGCACGGTAAGAGTGTCGCCCGCTTTGGCGTCAAAGGGAATTTGGAGGTCTGACTGGCATCTTAGAGATTCGGAGTGGCTGATTTCGTCCTTCCGGAATTTAGAAATACCTTCTGGGTCGCCGGTGACTGGGATAGGCTCATGGCATTGACCATCGTCGTAGTTGCGGGTTGCAAGAAGACGGCCCTTCCCATTACCCCCTTTGCCATCGGCAGTCCAAGTGTGGAGGACATCTGTCAGGGTTGTTTGCGAAAGATCGTTCTCGTATGTGCCATAGAGGTAGATAGTGCCGCGGTTGATGGGCTTGTTGGGGTTGGCACCATCAGCTCTGGTGACGTGGCCATTTTCGAGGTAAAAGATAGCGACAAAGTCACCAGGAGCTACCTTGAGCATGGGGAATTTTTCAGAGTAGCTTGAGCTGCTAAGCGGGCCCTGGCTTTTCCTGACGATCGGGAGGTCCTGGGTGATGACCTTTCCTGCAGCTAGGCCATTTGGGGGAAGGAGATAGTCAAATTGTTCCTGAGGGTTCTCCCGATCAATATGAGCTCTGTCAAAGCCCTCTTCGCCAATGAAGGTGCCGTTGGTTGCGATACGACGGGTCGATTCTGGCCAGGAGTGGCCTTTTGTCGTCTCGAAGAGCGCGAGGAGGGCCGCGGTCAAAACACCGCTTCTTGATGATATTAATCTCATAGTCGGTCTGTGGTTGTAGTTTTGGTGTGGCTTGCAAGGGGTTCGCGGTGTGTTGTGAAAGGGGAGTATCGAGATCTTGGAGCTTGTTATGGTTTTCGTCGTGGCAGTTGCGAAATTCGCAAACCAGAAAAGCAGTCGAAAAGGAAGAAAAGTATTAGAATGCTTTAATATCCAGGGATAGTCGAAACGGCCAGCGAGCACAATAGGAGTCAGGCCAGCTGGCTTTGTGTTGAATAAAACGTGGAAATGGCGTCAACAATGGGTTATGATTCCATTGTCATGACCAGCGTCAAGGCCTTGTTAGGCGCAATAGTGAAAAAAGAATCAAGACTCGATTCCAGTCTGTAACCTCCACACACACTTATAAGCCGACGGAGAAGGTGCTCTTGCCAATATTGAGGACTGCCCAACTGGGGATTTGTGTGGTGTTCATGTAATGCTCTCGGTGAAGTTGGCGATAACGGCGAAGGTCAGGGGCCAAGATGGTGACTCCGTGTCTGTGATCAAGAGACCAAGAAAAGATACCCAAAGGAAAATATGACGAGAAGATAGAAGAGTAAAAAAGTTGGGGGCTACAGCAAGTAGATATAAATTACCCGTACGTTTGGAACCGTGCGGCAAAAGTGCGAGTGTGAGTTACAACAGAGATAAAAGAAACAAAGGGCTTGTTCCATGTGGCCGGGACGGAGAGTAAAAGGGACTGGCAGCATTGCACTACCACAACGACCCAGACGCCCAGCGACGGAAGATATCATCAGATCGCAGAATCTACAGGACCATCTCGCGCCCAGGGCCAGCAGGGGTGGTGACCAAAAATCGGGGAAACGGACGAAAAGCGACGATAAAAAACGAAAAGAAGGCCTCAGGTCAGGTTGGCAAGATGAGCAAGAAACACAACTCATTCGATATGCCGGGGACGGTCATGTTGCAGCCCAGAGCAGCGGCAGGCGCTGTCTGTCCACGTCCCATGTCATGCCAGCAATGAAGGTGAACAATATCGATGTATTGGATGGTGTTGCATGGAGGCTCTTTGTAAGGCGGGAAGTACCTCTGCTGCGGCACTAGGAAGCAAAGTGACTTGCTGACGCCGGGGCCACTTTTGTAGACAAAAGGACAGCCACTCAAACCGTCCACTCGCGGCAAAGCTCAGATTGGCGACGGTAAAAAGTGGATCCGAGCGGTTGCAACTTCGTGAGCCGAGCTGCGAGTGATTGGATGCACACCACCACACTGGAAACATGCTAACCCCCTTTGGCACCACAGAATATCATCAAGCGCGCTGCCCTTGCTCTTCCCATTCTCCTTCATCTTGCGATGTTGCACAGCGCGCTACAAAAAAAGACTTCACTATTGTCTAATTTTGCCCTTTTGCCGCTTGCCGCCCGTCAAAGCGAGATTCGACCTTTCTTATTTATGACTGATCCCGAGGTGCTGAATGGGACTAGACAATTTGCCTCTTCTTCAGATCTAGACTTGCCATTTCCCCACTGATGAACAGATGCCAAAGCATTGGATTGACAACTCTGACGGAATCAAGCTTCGTTCGCAGACACCCACGATACCAAAGAAACAGTTTTATCCGCAGCCAGTCGTTGATCGCCGCCAGGGTTTACCTGCGATGTCTCACCACCACCCCCTGCCTGTCATGCGTTCGTTGATGTGTGGAGTGGCATATCACCCGGTATGATCTCCTTTCTGCCGTCTATTTGACGACACTGCTCCCTTTCAATCTTGGCTCTTACTCGCATTAATGGGGAGGTTCTACTGTTGAGAAAGAGCAGTCGTCATCATGTTTCTAACACTGTGACCTCTACATCTCTCCACACTGAGCTATAACCACATCTAAGTTGGGTATATCCTTCCCTTTATACCCCGTCTTCGTATTCTCCATCTTCTTGACCACGTCCATCCCCTCCACCACCTGCCCGAAAACTACATGCTTGTTGTCCAAGAATGGCGTCGGCACCGTCGTGATGAAAAACTGGCTGCCGTTCGTATTTGGCCCTGCGTTCTGTTTCTGCGTTAGCCCTCCGCTCCACCCCCTAGTATAAAAGTAAGGTGGTACATACAGCCATACTCAGCAGCCCAGCCTTATCATGCTTCAACGTGAAATTCTCGTCCGTAAACGACTTCGTCCCGTAGATACACGTCGACCCGGTACCATCCCCATTAAGGAAGTCACCACCCTGGCACATGAAATTGGGAATGATTCTGTGAAACTTGGAGCCCTTGTAACCCTGGGGCCGGCCGAGGTTGTTCTTGTGCTCGCCGGTACAGAACTGGCGAAAATTTTCGGCTGTGCGGGGAACTACATTTGCGAAGAGCTCAAAGGTGATGCGGCCGAGGGGTTCACCTAGGTAGTGAGTAGGTTAGTAAGGGTGCTCGAGTGAAGACGGCAAGGAGGGGGGAAATACCGCCAAGAGTGATGTCGAAGAAGACTCTGAATGAGAGGTTAGTATGAGTTCAAGGTAAGGTAGTGGATGGATAATGAAGCGAATAGCTGCCAAATGGAGGTAAGAATCAAGGGCGGTGGTGGTGGTGGTACATTTCATGAAGCCATCATAGGCAAGCTTCAGCGCCCGCCCACCACTCTCAATAGAAACCCAGTGGGACAAAAAAAAAAAAAGGGTCGAAACAAAAAGGTCAAGCTTACAGTGGGTTGCCCGAATCTGGAAGTACAGTAGGCGCCATGATAATTGGATGTATTTACCACTTTGACATAAGAGAAATTGCAAATGTGGTGTAAGTGGTTGATGGGGGTGGTGTTCAGCGAAGGAAAGCTGCTGGCTACAAGGTGCAGGGAATGAGCGGTGGTTGGCGCTCATTGGCAGGTGCCAACTAAACATACAGCTGGCAGTCTTACCCCTGAGCTCCTTGAAATCTGACGTATGGGATCAACCAACAGCAAAGTTGTTGACCTGTCACGTCGTGGATGTGCCTGTGCTGTGAAATAATATTGTAAGTGCTGCCTATGACAAGAGGAATAAATCCTGGATTCTCGTGGGTATGAAGTTCTCCAAGTATGTGAGTTTTGCCCTTGTCACACTAGCCCTTTTCACCCTGCCACCCTTTCTCCTTTTTGAACTAGAATGAACTATTCACGAGATTCGAAGTTAAAAGAAATACCTACAGCGGAAAAGAGAAGAGCATTTTCGTGATGGCTAAGTTCATAAATTTTAGACTCTTAAACAGATTCGTCATGGCTATCATACTACTGAGGTTCGCTGCCAGATTCATTTATCAATCATATGCATCCAGAATACCAGCTCTCACCTCCCAAAGCAACTCCCTTCAATAGCCCTCAGAGGGATATACGTAATGAAAGTGAAAGCAAACCCCAGCCAAATCCCAACGTCACCACCGTATTCCTCCCCACCACACAACCTGGCAATCACCCCCGTATACCACTCTTGAGACATCCCCAGGGCAACACCTACAACACCAACCAGGAATGAAACAATGGCTGCAAACCCAGGTGGTAAACGCTGTGGCTTGGTAATATCCTCCACATCATACCCTGAGTACCCGTGCAATCCACCCCGAAAGAAGAAATGTTCCACCAGGGAGATGGCAACATAGATCGCAAGCCAGTACCCGGTGCTCAGCACAAAGTTCTCCAGCCAGCTTTCGAATCGGCTGTACCCAGGAATACTAATCCCGACGTACACAGCCGTCCCGAAAATAGTCCACACAAACCGGGGTACTTGTTGGCTCTGTTTTGCGAGCGCCTGCAGCGAGAATGAGACCGAGTAGATGTTGGGGCAGTTGGTCGCAATAATGGAGAGCGCCACAAGGATAAGACAAGCCTTGTCAAACCCAGGCTCGACGTTCGGCGTCAAGACAGCCGCCATGAGACCTCCCACATTTGCGTTGTCGTAAGCCGTTGTATACTCCTCATTCTTCACCAGGGCCGTAGCCACAGCGGCGCCGAGGAGCTCAACGAAAAGGAGAGGAAACATCAATCCTCCAAACACCCACCAAAATACCTCCTTCGTGGATCGTGTTGAGGGCTGGTAAACACTGTAATCAGCCGAGAATGCAGACCAGCCGCAAGCATAGCCAAAAACGGCGCCCATATATGACAAGACAGCCCCCCTCTCTTTCGGTCCCGTTGCCAGGGGCAAGAGGCTGTCAAATTCCCCGGACTTGATGAATGCTCCCATAACAACGAGAAATACCACAAAACACGGAATCCATGCGTAACGTTCGTAAAAATGAACAGCTTTGTAGCCAAGCATACAAACAACCAGCGTTGCCGAGGCCACAATGATAATCCCAGCCCAACCGGGGATACCAGAGTTAACGGCGTGGAACAGCTGAGCTCCGACGATGGCATTGACAGATGCCCACCCAAGACATGTGATGATCTGGAATACCGCGACTACCTTCAGTCAGCAACCATGGCCATTACACGAAAATCGGCCGACTCACCAATCTTGACCGCGTAATGCCCAAAAAAAAACCTTGAAAGGACGATCTGTCGCAATCCAAACTTTGGTCCGAAAGTCGAAAAGAAACAAACGGGGAGAACCCCGAGAAGATTGACCAGTATGATAACCAACGCGGCATCAACAAACCCCAGATTGAAAATTGGAACAGCTACAGCTCCCATAGCAAAGGTCGGCATTCCCATGTTGGCTGCTAGCCACTAGATTTCCATCTCATATTAGCCTCTGTGCTCTCATCCGAAACTTAGAAAGGAGTAGAAAGAAGACATACCACACCGCCCATTTTAGATGCCCTTGTATCTCTCCTCTCATCCTCCAGTACCCGCTCGACCCCCCGCTCTTCCACACCATAACCACCAGCGAACCTTTGAAGTCGAGAAAAGAACCCATTTTTGTCGCTTTCGAGAACCAAACCCTCTTCGCTATTGGAGGTGGCGAGGACAACTTCATCGCCGGTGCTCGAGACGCGGGATTTGTCGTGGGAATAGCTTTCTACGTCCATTTTCGATCGTGGCGGGAACGTGGATAGGCCCATTGTGCTCACTGACGTGAAGATGAGAAAAGTGAGGTGTATATTTTTGGAGGAAAGTTCAGATTCTTTGCCAATAGAGGAAAAGTTTTTGAAAGACCAAAAGCTGGATAGAGGGTAGTAAACACATACAAGGAGTCCCTCGGCACTGGAAAGTACGACGCGATGCAGTGGCTTCACAAAAGTATATGCACCCTGATACCTATCCAAGGAATGAACTTTGCAAAGGAAGAGACAAGAGACACCTGGGCAAGGTAGTGATGGGGGATCACTACATAAGGCAAGAGAGACACATCCGCTCCTTCCACGCTTCTGCCCGTGGCCGAGGTGACTATGGCTGTCGTGCATCCCGGAGCACATGCATACCATCGGCTGCATGATGATAGCACAGCTCACTTCTTCAAAAAGAGAATAGAGAGGGAGTGAAGACGATCATGGCCCAGGTTACTCCAACAACGCCACTGTGTCTCAGTTCTCTCCCTCCACCCTGGGGGGGTGCCTCAGGGTGGGATTCATTGGTTGATCGGAGTATATTGAACATTCACGAGCACCTTACCTGGTGGTTCATCTATCCTGGATTCGGTACGCAATACCAACAACTCCAAGAAAAGAGGAATTTCCCCGTGTAACTCACCACAACCCAACCTCAACCACGCGTGTCCACCTCGCACTGGCCAGCTCGCAAAACCCATTCATCGCACATAACCCACACAGCCTCTTCCAGAAAAGGAAACTGTTCTTGATACACAATACCTAACCAACCAACCCCATGGTTGCTACTGCCGTGTTTGCCCACCCCAGCTGTTGAACCAAACCTATCCGTATTATCATGTAAGGTTTTGTGCAACGTTACCCAGTGGTTGCCGAGCCCGCTTCACTCTTTTTCCCTATCCACGACATGAAAGCTCCTCCATCTATCAGCAAAAATTGGACCTTTGCAGCAGATAAAACAGGGCCCTCGCATGGTATATGCCATGCAATGCACTACTAGCTTCTCTTCTGTATCTTTCTGGGAGCTTCGCGAGGGGGGTAAGATAACCAAAACCAAGGATCTGGGTTGCCAGTGCGGACGATACTTCATTGCCGGCATCATTCAATTGGCCTAACTGTGTTACACAACTCGAAAAAATAAAAATGGAAAGACCATCGGGAAGGAACCGACAAAACTACCGCGCTCCTCCCCTCCCCCGTCTACCATGTCGTTTAGATCCGAGCTGTCGAATCAGGGGGCTTGGACAGTTTGGTATACTGGCTGTAAGATCTTTGAAGAGGAGCTAGTAAAACGAGGGAGGGTTACACAAGATTTGTGACTAAGGCTAACCTACCTCCTCTCCAACTACATCCTGAAGCCAGAGAGCCATGAGAGACATCCCAATCACCGACCTCTGCATTTCCCAAGGTTCTATCGAGACTCTCTCTCACTAGTGCAAAATCGAAAGCCTGATCGCCATTCCAAAAACAAAAAAAAAAGCTTCCTCATATCTCCAACATATCCCTCCTTTTACCAAAACCCGAACAACGATGAAGTACAATGTAACCACCACAAACCCACCGCAACCCACTGCCGTGAGACCCTCCCAGCCCTGCCTCTGTCTCTCTGTCTCAACCCGAAGGAAGGTAACAGAGTCCAAAAAGAGAAGCGGTGAGGCGGGCCGAGTTTGTATACAAAACAAAAAGGAGAGAAACGAGACAAGGCAAAACAAGACATCTCAATCTCGGTGGCGGGTTGTCACACTTAAAGCACGTTTGTGGATCGAAGACCACACAGGAACAAAAAGAAAAAGGTCCCCAGTCTCGGATCTTAATTGGACAACCACTTACATGTCTTCAATTGCTTATATGTCACGACTCACAGCACAAAGCAGACTAATACCGCAGATGATAACACAGGCCTGCATGGTGCATTGCTGTTCATTTTGGCAGTTGCATTATAGCTTCATATATCTTGCTGCCAAATGTGAGATTCTCAAAGCACACCCATGTGCGACCATAAGCCTCCTGGCCTCGTTTTGCTTGCCCCTTTTTTCTCGTAGCGTACAACACCTTACATGAACAGCCACCACCACCACCACTACCGTAAGCAAGCCCGTCTAGCCCTCCGCCTCAATCTCATACGAGTTGGACTTGTGCTTTGGCGTGAAGGAAAACGTAGCGGGCGCAGGACCGAGGAACATCTCACTGTAGACAAGTATGTCAGTAACAATGCCCACAGAAAAAGAAGAAGAGCGAAATAGACTAACCTAATCTTAATCCAATCCTTGTAATCCTTACTCGCCAGAAGCGTCTCAAGCTCGTTCCTCCCCTTATACGCCGGCGGCCTCTCGTTGATGCTCGGCGGCAGATACTCTAGCAGTCCAATCGGGGTATAGCGACTGAAGAAGCTCAAAAACTCCAGCAAGAACCTCCTCGTGTAGTTAACCCCCAGCTCATCAGACCCCCACGCCTCCATCCCGTACCGCGCAAACTTCTCGATATACGCCAGTCTCTCTGTCGCCGACTTGTCCAGATACTGGCCAGTCTGAATCTCCTCGTAGATCCAAGGCTTGATAATAGCTCCTCTCCCGATCATGACTGTGTCAACCTTGGCATTGTCAACATGGTCAAAGTAGTCAACGTGGGAGTAGCAATCGCCGTTGCCGATGAAGAACATTCTCCCGCCGTTGGGGAGGGTGCGCTCGTCAACTTCCCGGATGGTGTCGGTAAGACTGTCAGTTTTCTCGTTGAGCCGCTTGATCATCGCAGCGGTCTCGGCGATGTACTCCCAGTTGGCCGCGCGGGTGTAGCGCTGCTGTCTTGTCCGGCCATGGAGGGTCACGGCTGCGCAACCAGGTGCGCCTAGAACGTCACGCAGGTCCTCGCTGCCGAGGGCAAGGCGCTCGATGTTCTTTTGGGCGGTGAACTTGTCGTCGCGGACGCCCATTCTGATCTTGGCCGTGATGGGAACATCTTCGGAGACGGCGTTCATGCCTCTGATCATGCGCTCCAGTTTGGATGGGGCATCCAAAAGGGCTGATCCGGCGCCAGACTTGTAAACCATGTCGATTGGGCAGCCGCAGTTCAGATCGATAAGGCGGAGATGGGGGAGAAAACGAGCCAAGGCTTCAGAAGACTTGATGGCTACCCAGGGGACGTTGGCTGCGATCTGAGCGCCAAACTTGAGATCCTTCGAGTTGTCGTAGCCCTGAGTGATGGGGCCATCGCCGTTGAAGCGAGGGGGTGTGATCTCACTCTTGTGGGCTCTCATCAGAGTCCAGTCTGACTTTGCACCTTGTAATAAAGGCATACCAAGAGCCATCTCAGAGTAGGTCAACTCGCATCCCAAATCGACGCAAAGACGGCGGAAAGGCAGATTCCCTTGGGTGGTCAAGGGGGCCAGAGCGGGTGTTTCCCTTCCAAAGTAGAGCCTCTTCTTCTCTGATGGCTTGAAAGGTGGCTCAACATACATTGCCCTGTAATCCAATGCCTCGCCATTGCCGTCCTTTTGCTTGTGGTGATGGTCACGGAAAATCTGAGTATCTTTGGCAAGCCACTCTAGGTACTTGTCTGATTTTTCGAATTGGACTCGTTTCCTGGAGAGGTCAATCTTGATTTGGCCTTCCACGTTGTTCACCACCTCGGTGTTGGTCTCGCCAGTCTCCCCATTATCGGGGTAAGTATTGCCATCTTTGTCTGTAAGAACCAGCTCCTTGCGGCCATCTTCATGTTCGACCTCTTTGCTGTGACTCGACACAAACAAGCAACGCCAACCAGACGGGCACTTTCCGAATTTCGAGAGAGTCGGGCATTTCCCCCCAAAAGTGTCGAGGTCCGCACGACGGCCCTCTTTCAGATATTTCCGGATATCATGGAGGCCATTGCACCGCTCGCCAAATTTGCAAGATCTGGGAGAAAACTCGGTAGTCCAGGCGACTGAATTGCAGAGGCGTTGAACATCAGAGAAGGTGCCGAAGGTTCTTTCCTTGTTTTGGCCCGTCTTCTTCTTCCGTTTCCCTCCTTTTCCGGCATCACGGCTGTCTCCTTGCTGCTGGTGTTCAATGGTGGCTCTTCCCTCAGCCTCATCATCATTGACGACCTCAGGCACAACGATCTTTGTTGACTGGCCAGGGGCAACGACAAGGTACTCGGCTTTGATGGGGGCGACACCCTTCACTCTCTCCACTGGTGATTTTTGTGTTGTGCCGTTTTGAGCCTCAGCAGACTCATCAAGCCTCTGTCGCTTAGAAGCTGGCTCATCGTGAGTGGGTTCCTGCTGCTGGGTGGTGACCCTGTCGTGGATCTCATCCTGCGACCGCTTTGCTGACTCCTGGAATTCCATGATCGCTTGTCCAATTGGTGATTCTCTCAATTCGGCTGTCAGCAATTATGTCTCGGCCGGCGAACGTGACGAATTGCTTGGTGAATCGCGAATTGTCTAATCTGAGATCAAGCTTGCTTTTTTTTTTCTGCCATTCACTGGAAGTGGGCTGAAAGCGGGCTGAAAGCCTGCAGTTGCAGAACTCTGAAGGCATTGCCCCACAGCGGGGTTGACAAGCAGCGATGGGGTGGGTGCAACACTGCGGAAGCAGCCCTGTGTGCTGCGAAGGCGGGAGTTCCTCTTGGAGTGGGGGCCAGATCTTTTTTGCAACCAGAAATCTCAGAAGTCCATATGAAGCTCACCGCTCATTGGACATGCTCCAAATCGAATGTTCTACCGAATGTTCTATGGAGGAAATGTAAGTCGGACGAAACCTCTCAGAAGAAGCTTTAGCCGTTTCCCCTGGCGGCTCTCCACACTTCGGCCTCGCCCGGTGCGTCCGGCTTCCCGGCCGAAGGATGAACTGCCGGGGTGATTTTAGGAGCGGGATCGGATCTGGAACACAACAAATTGAAACGCCGCTTGATGGATACGGAAGCCGATTGGTTTAGTTCCCGAAAACTGGCAGCTAGCAGTCCACTAAGCGGGCCAGCTTAGAGATCGCACCGTAATAGAGATCCATAATCCCACGCCGGGACGGCATTCCAAGATACCAGAGCCGCAACCGAGACCGAGGCATATGATGACCTTCAGAATTATGCGTTAAAAAATGTAGAATAGGCACTTAAAAAGACAGCCAATAGACCCTTCAAAGATAGTTATCATGTCTTGATTCTGACTTTCAGTACCAGTTGTCTTATCTGGGGCGTACGAGGTTCACTCCTGCTGTCATGTGCCTTTGCCACTAATTGGAAATCATAGAATTATTAAGCTTGGAGAATATGTGTTCGGGGGCTAGATCTCCATAAATAGAAATCTCCAAAATTGCCATGTCACTGCGGGAAGACAGAGCATGAGGACCGATATAGTATGTCATCTCTGTATCCAAACCTGTGCTGTTTCTGGATGTGCCGGTGGGTGGGGGTTCACGGGGTCCGGAACCTGCCTCTGGACTTCCCATATCTGGTAGTGAACAAGACCACGGGATGGTCGGGGATACAAGTCCCCGATCTGAGAAGAAATTGCCCAGCATTCCTCTCCGATACCAACATCCCCAGAAAATGAAGCTCGTCACAGATCGTGCCCCGATGTTGCGCAAGCACGAGACGATGGCCGGCTTGCAAGCGGTGTGGGGGTAGCACACCCAATCAGTGGCCCTTCAATGCCCGGTTATGTCTCGGGCGGTGTGGGCGGCACCTAGGGTTCTCCACGTTGTACGAACAATACAGGGGGTCTCAGTTAGGTAGGACGCGAAAACGACGGCGCCATTCAGGGCTGACATCTGTGACATCCTCCTGCTGCAGACTGCCTTTCAATTCCATTCGCGGTTTATCCAGTCCTGCATCGCCCACCTCTGCCACCACCTTAGCCAGCGTCATTTCCCATCGTCTCTTCTTACCCCCCAATTCCCCGGGATTTCCAGCAAGAACCATAGCAGAACCAGGCCTGTTTGATCCTGTTACTGAAGCCACCTTCAGCGCCTGTGGTGTCGTTCAAACGACGAACCCCGCCGTCCCCTGTGTCGTCCATACTCGAGCAATGATCATTCGACCCCACAATGGCTGACCAGGCCAGAACAACATCACGAGACAAGACGCCGCAGTCACCGCACAGCAAGACCAAGGTTGTGCGCCCACAGAAAATATCACAGGTGACGTCGCCTACAGACCCGCGCGCCCCGACACCGTTAGGACGGGATCCCTACGACCACAGTCCTGTCCAAGACCGTCCGCCGATACCCCGCTCCCATACACCCGGCCATCTCTCGTCTCGAAGTCAAGACCGTCGAAACCAGTCTGGCGATCTCGCCCTCCGCCAGCGCTCTCAGTCAGCAGCAGGCCACACCTCGTCCAGAGCTGCAGCAGCAGGCATCCCGCACTCCTACTCAACCACCTCCTTCTCTACCAACCCTTCTACAAGCAAAACCCCTACCCCTAATTCGGGCCCCCCATCCCGCCAACCAACCATAACCGAAAATGGCGACAACGCCAACCTCACGGTCAACCTCACCCTCGGTCGCGACAGAGGCGACTCGGGCGCCTCAGCCGGAAGCGGCAAGGAATCTGCTACCTCCACCAACCCCCGAAGACCAACCAACCTCCGCTCCACCTCTGCCATAGCCGGCCGGCCCCCAGGCGGAAGCCATGCTCCCCCATCCCACCCTCGAATCGGCACCGGCCGCGGTCAACCAGCCAAAGGCTCCGAGGTCTTCACCCCCTTCCCCCCATTAACAAACCCCAAAAACGCTCCCGACGTCCTCGCCGCCCCATCATCAGGGATGTACTGGTCCCGCGCACCCACCTCCGGCACTCCCCACACAGCCCTTCGCGCTCACACCACCACCCTCGTCGGCAGCAACGTCTTTGTCTTTGGCGGGTGCGACTCCCGAGCATGCTTCAACGAGCTCTACGTCCTCGACGCCGACGCCTTCTATTGGTCAACCCCCCACGTAGTAGGCGACGTTCCCGTCCCCCTCCGCGCCATGACATGTACCACCATCGGCAAAAAGCTCGTGATATTCGGGGGAGGCGACGGCCCAGCGTACTACAACGACGTGTACGTCCTCGACACTGTCAACTACCGCTGGTCCAAGCCAAAAATAATGGGCTCCGACCAACCGGGGCGTGTGCCCTCAAAACGGCGAGCTCACACAGCCTGTCTGTACAAAAGCGGAATCTACGTCTTTGGCGGCGGGGACGGGGAGAGGGCGCTAAACGACATTTGGCGGCTGGACGTGAGCGATTTCAGCAAGATGAGCTGGAAACTTGTGTCTGGCCCATCTCCGAGTTCTTCCACCACCTCAATCTCTGACAGGGAAGCCGTCCGACCAAAGGCAAGGGGCTACCACACGGCGAATATGGTCGGGTCGAAACTCATCATTTACGGGGGGTCAGATGGTGGGGAGTGTTTCAACGACGTCTGGGTGTACGATGTGGAAACGCACGTTTGGAAACAGGTCAACATCCCGGTCACGTACAGGCGGTTGTCGCACACGGCGACGATTGTGGGGAGTTATCTTTTTGTGATTGGGGGCCACGACGGGAACGAGTACTCGAACGATGTGCTGCTGCTGAACCTGGTGACGATGAGCTGGGACAGGAGGAAGGTGTATGGTTTGCCACCGAGCGGGAGGGGGTATCATGGGACAGTGCTGCATGATAGTCGGTTGCTGATGATTGGCGGGTTTGACGGGAGTGAGGTTTTTGGGGATGTTTGGGTGCTGGAGTTGGCAGTGCATGCTTATTATAGTCAGATTAGTCATTTTACTATTGAGATTTAAAGAAAGGGGGGGAAGGGGTTTGGAGGTGGGAATATTATCAAAGCGAGATGTTGTTATGGGCGTTCTTTTTTTGGGGGGCCAGTTTATCTGTTTGTTTATTTACTCTATGTTTTGTTTTCTCTGTTACGTTTCTGTAAAAGGAGAGCATGCTTTAGGAAAAATGGGTTGGGTATTAAGAGGTGGATGGGTGGCTGGGCTGGGTTGATACTAAGATTTGTCTTGTCCGTAACTTTGTTGAGCTCTATAGGTCTGTCTTGTGTGTCAATACATGACACATAAACACGAAACAATAAACACTGAAAAATCGATACAAAGGTTGCAATCTTGAAACGTTATCACCATCTCTGTATTTAACTGCTGCTACACAATAACCATAGCACATTTTAAAAAAAATCGCTTTTTTTCGCCATGCCATGCAATCATTCTTTTTCCATCCAAAAGAGAAATAACAAGAAATCACAACAACAAGTAGTCATACAGAGAAGAAACGATAAAAGCAAGAGACCCAGAACGCCAGACAAAGCCTATCTGTGTGTGTGCGTGTGTGTGTGTGTGTGTGTGTATAATTTTCTTCGTCACAGCAACCAGGAAAAGTAAAGCCTTCTCCCACTAAAACACCCAATGAAACCCAAAAAAGAGAATCCAGATCCATAATGCAGAGAAGAGAAGAGAAGGGCGAGATTTTTTGTCGTTGTTGTACAATACTATGCGCTTTGAGGTGGGTAACCTTGAAGGACATCTTTAACGGAAGACCGCGTTGATGAACGGGCATCATCAAAAGCCGTTGTGTTCGTGAGGATTATCGAGTCCGAAACCGGATATATCGTCTGTGAGATCTTTGAGATCTTTGAGACTGGATATACTTTAAGAAGCAGGAGCCTTGCCCTCCTTCTCAAGAAGAGCTCTTTGCTTCTTCTGTTCGGCCAATCTGCGCTCCTCAGCCTCAACCATATCTGTCACGATGTTAGCCTCTCTCTTTCCTGGCCACTAAAACTTCAGATGAAGGTAAAACATACCCTGCCACAAGTTCTGCCCCTCATAATCCTCCTTTCTCACCCTCTTCTCAATCAAGTGCTTGTGTTCCGGATCCTCCGGGTCAACAACCATGACCGTCTCCCACCTACCCTTGCCCGCCTTCGCATCCGCCGTCTCAAACGCCGCCGTCGCGATCAGCACCGCCAGCGTCAGGCCCTGCGCGTACATTCTTGCCTGGACTAGCTTCTGGCTCCCGCTCAAGTACTTGTTCTTCCCCACCATCGCCAGCGCTAGACCCATCGCTGCGATCCACGACGTGAACACGATGGAGTACCTGTTCTCCCGTCCCCAATCCATCATTTTCTCCGTGTCAGTCTTGGCAGCAGCGCGGGCCTCGGCAGCGGCCTTGTGAGTGGCATCGATGTAGTTTTGCATGGAATCGTGCGAGCGCTGGTAGTCGATCGAGTGCCTCTCGGCCCAGACGATGGCGCCGAAGGTACCGGTTGAGGTGACGAGGAAGGAGCGGAAGGGGAGGGTGAGGTTGCGGAAGGCGGGGTAGCGTTTTGAGGCGCCGATTACACCACCGAAACCAAGGGCGAGACCGACACCGCCGCCGATGAGACCGCCCTTGAGGACGACATTAAAGTGCGCCTTTTCTTCTTCCTTGGAGATGACCTTCATGGTGGTGGTTGGGAGGTGGGTGGAGACTGAACCTGCGGTTGTTGTTCAGGGGTGTGTCCTTGGGGGATTTTCCCGTTTGCGCCGTCCAAAGATAAAGACAGGTGTTTATGAAGGAGGTTTAAAAGAATAGGTAGGTAGGTTCAAAGGCCGGCAGGGCTGAGGTTGTGGTGGTGGTTTTGTTGTTTGGGCGGTGGTGGCGTGGGGAAAATAATCGTATGACTGGAGTCTCCTCTGAGACGGCTGCGTGTTGCGAAATCAGCGCAGTGACAGTTGGATCTCCGTTGGGCTGGATGTGGATACTGTTATTAACGCTTTGCCCTAGCAAGAGAAAGAGGCGGGTTGCGGCAATGGTCTCTTTCTATGACGCACTAAATCCAACGGTGATATCTGGATGCTGTTCTCGGTTTTTATATGATCGTCTTTTGAGATATCTCGCAAAAAGGCGAGAAAGCGCAAGTGCTGGAAGATAGTCGCAGGGATAATGACACAATCGACAGGCTCTGCCAAGCAAGACAGGTTGGTGATGTCAGCGGTTCGTTGCTAAAAATTCTCCGAATCTTCCCCGCCGGCGCTCGCCGTCGAGGGACGCACAGATCAGGTCCCTGGACAATGGAGGGGTTTTAGGTGATGGATCTGATCCTAGCACTTTTTAGCATTCCGGCCAAACTCCGAAGCGTCGCTCAGAAGCAGCCTATTGCTTCCATAGCCATCAATGCAGACCCGAATGCTTCCGAGAGCTCAAGGCTCAGCGGCACTGCTGGTTGTCATAAGACCCATCGGATCAGGCCAGTCACAAGTCATGGGCACAATTCCATTCCTTTTGAGTTCCTCAAACGCCCGATCCGCCGGTGTAGCAGCTCCGGTTCCGATCGGCAAAAGCCGGATGGCGGTTGTTGGACGGCGCAACCTGGACCGGCTCGGTCACGTCTTCGGCCGTTGTTTTGGGGTTTAGTTTCACCGACCGGCAGGCAGTCGGTTTTGCTGACTATTCATTCACCTGCAGTCAGTGGAGAGCCTAGGTGACATGTTCAGCTTCACCCCCACACAGCTTCGAGATGTCTCAACAATATTGGTCTACAGGTTTGTTTGACATCCCTAATTAATGGATAGCGAACGTGTGGTCTGTCTGCCGGCGCATCAGGACATTTTTAGGCGTCCGGAAACAATGCAGCCGACACTCTAGACCCCCCCCCCCCCAAGAAGCCCGCGTTTGCCGTGACAAATGGAATCTAGGCAACGCCCACCGGCCGCCAAAAGGGGTCTTGCCATGTCTGTTTCCCAGGGCGCTCACCGGTTGGGCGGACCGATTCTGACTCGAACCGAATGCTTTTCTCCGCGGTCGTGGTCTCTTTGCTAGACATACAGCGGGACCGGGTAGACCCGTTGTCAATGCCCATGTAGAACATGCCCCAAGTTCATGCGTTTGTCGGATAGTGAACATGACCACAAAAATGACCGTCTCGGGGTCATAAATTATTTCTCTCAGCGGTTTGCCCAATGCGACGTTGGATTGAGTTTATCCGGCAGTGCTTGTGAAAGTGTGGTGAACCTCTTTGGAGACAGGGGTTCATCGGGGCCGCCTTAATGGGACTAGCCTGTGAGGCTTTTGAGCGAGGTTCCCAAATCCACTTCAGCTGTCACTGTAAACGGCAGCTCCAGTTCTCGATGTGCTAACGGCCCAGGTTAGACAAGATTGGTGAAGCCAAAATCAGCTCCCATAGGACAACTTGACGTGCTCGACGTTGAGTGGGAAGAAAAAGAAAGGTTATCTGCATGTGAGAGCTCACACAGACCACCAAGAGACTGTTTAGCCAGAGACATGGGCCATACAGTGCAGGTTTACTGTCCAATGATACAAACACTTGCATGGTATTTGGGGCCCTGGCTCCATTGTAAGTTGGCATGCACCCACACGCCATCCCGCGAACCAGGGTTGTATCTCGAAGACATCTTGATAGGAGTTGACTTTTGGATGATTGAGCATGCCCAATGATGTTGGATACCAGATCTATTGTCACTCGCCAGGCATCTCAAGTCCCTTCAAAGGAAGGCTGATCCGATCCCTCTCAAGATTCCCCGCGTCGTCCTGGGGCCAAGGGCCGACTACTATCATCGTGACCAAGTTTTGACCCTTGGCACCGTTTGGAAACGCCATCTTCTCTGAGAGCGCGACTTGCGAAGGATGATAAGCTGATAAGACGTTGCGACGTCAGGCTGTTGAAGCGTGCATGCTGCCGGCTAGTGTGCAGAACATCGGATCAGCAGAGAAGCGCTGCGAGATGCTGACGAGATTGGTGGAGAGAGACCGATTATCATGTTTCGAGTTGATCTGTCCGTGATGAAGTTGCAGTTTTGTGCCAGCCGAGTGAGGAGAGGTGCCGGATAGACGACTTGTAATGAAATAGGCATTTTCTTCCTGGATTGGACCTATATCGGGCATCCAATCTGGTGTAAGCCTCTCCTTTGGGCCGGTGCTTTCCAACGCCATCACTAGTAAGGTGATTGCTATGGTGAACAATCTCGATCTCGTTCTTTTGGCACTTATC
This sequence comes from Triangularia setosa, assembly GCA_033296915.1. NCBI lineage: Eukaryota > Fungi > Ascomycota > Sordariomycetes > Sordariales > Podosporaceae > Triangularia > Triangularia setosa. The sequence goes on along the minus strand of MU866088.1, from coordinate 6,099 downwards.
GGGGGAGCACCCCACCACGTCTCAACGTTTGAGAGACGTGCGCGTGCATGTCAAAGACATCAACATCATGTACCGTCCTGACCTGTGCTCAGCCGTGTTCCACCAGCGACACGAGCATCAAACAGCACTTCATATTGCTCCACCGAACCACATTCTAGACTTTCGTTATGAGCGTCGAACTTCGAGAGCCAAATTGAAGTTCAGACGTTGAAACACTCGTGCGAATAAGTTGGTAGTGTATAGTACATGGTTCAAGTGGGGCTAATGGTGATATCACCAACAAGCCAATGTCCTTTGCAATATACCTCTCTGTACCTGTGGTCGAGTGTCAACAAGCTGACATTGCTCCTGGACCCATTAATAAGAGCAGGGAAGTGGCCGAAATAATCTTGATTCTCGAGTCAGTTCTGAGCGTGGCTGCTAGGATGTTGCCGATGGCAGACTGCAGTCGTGGCAGTCTAGGCACACTCACCACCGAAGGGCAAGGTGGCAACGACTTGGTAACCTGAGCCTCAAGCAAGCCGTCAAGGCCGTTCAGCCGAACTCAACCCATGAACCTGAGCCCATTTACAAGTGGGCTTTCTAACGGTCAATTTTGGCTGACGGTTGGTTGCGGTTGCGATGTTGGGCCGTGTAGATACATGCTCACGCGGATTGGTGTGTGTAATAAGACGGCACTCGTTGAGCTCCTCATGGGGCTCGAATCGAGATGAACATCAGGAAGGGCTGGGAATGCTCCGCCAGCCGAGGCCCCGAGGAGTCTTCCACAAGGCGTGGAATCTCTGGAATGAGGATGCCGCAAGTCGAGCATGGGACGACCTCGTTGTTTCGTCGGTGTTCCTCCACTTCGACCTGCCAGTTTCAGTGGGCGGGGAGTGTACAGGCAGGGTCTCGAGTATGGCCGGATTCACATGACACCAGTGGCTTGTTACACCAAGCGAGCGGACGCTTGGTAGCTCTGGCGTTTATGCGAGCGATTGGCGCGGCAATATTCGCATTATTCTATGGCTGATGAAGCGGGAGGTGCTGACAGCGAATCTTGAGATGGGGATTCATCCAGCAAGAGAGGGGAACAGTGATGGCTGTGTGGCACAATTGTAGATCGGATGGGAGATCAACGCGCAGGTCCCAGGTCCGCGACGACTACCGACAAGGCACGATGCATCCGCACAGTGTAGGCCAAGCCCGACCGACAGGCCGCCGTGCTCCACATCATGCCCCTGTCTAGCGACCCCAAACCTCTGGTACCGGAGGACACATTGGACATGCTTCCGTTTGATTTCCACGCGCAACACCCGCACACCCGCAAGAGAGATGAGAAGACGGTTGCACTGCGTCTGTCGATGGCAAGCAATCCCACGCACTTGGCAGTGCCACATGAGAGTGGGTGTGGTGGTTTGGAAGTTGCCAGACGTGGGCAGGATCGCTGGAAATGCTCGTCATAAACTACCAGGTCCAGTACCTTAGGTAACTTGGGAAGGTTGGAAGTGGTGGTAAGAAAGGTACCGTTTACCGTAGTCAGCGTTAGCAGGTAGCAAGGGCACTGTCCGTCTCAGGTCTGTTATTAGTGCCTTCCCAGCCAGCACCATAACCATATCTTATTGCACCTGCCCGCACCACCTTGACTTCGTTTGTACGGCTTCTTTTCCATCCATGCTCATGTTTGGTTGAAACTCTCCATCCATCTTGTATCTTCTCGTCCACCTTCTCGTTCCCTTCCCCACCATCATTGGTACTGTCCCATCACTCCAGTTTGCCTGTTGGTGTTGTCGCTCGTCATCGGTATCCTCTCTGAACCCGCCACCTACCTACCACCCAAGGCCGTTTGCCCGCCTGTCTCTGTCTGTCTCCGGCTGTACATACCGAGGTGCACGAATCCCGTGCTCGGTTCCCATACCGCCACGCCTGTTTGTCTCGCAGTGCTTTCGGCTCTCGGACACACTGAGCCTGCAATTGATCTGCACGCCATTGCCAAGACATCGACTTCGAGAAGCCTGGGGACGCCCCTCAAATACCGCCGAGTCCTGGAACCATCGCTACCTCAGAGGGGCGTTAAGAGTCACAGTCACCTCCTCGTAAACACCACCGAGGCACCGCCGAACCATATATTGTCCTCTCTGGTATTCCTCTGAGCCGCTGTGGCTGGAGCGGATGGCTTGGTGATACGCTCTGTCGACGGGAGGAATTAGCTATTGGCCATACCACAGTCCCCTAACACTTATACGATTTCCAGTTTGTTCTTGGCGGTGGTTCTGAGCCGTTAAAACGGTCAACCCCCAACAAGCGGAGCCGACACCGTTATAACTCCCTGACCCTAGCCTTCAAGCCTGAATCCACTGTGGTCAAACGCTCCAGAAAGAAAGCGACGCCCCGTGTGCTACTGGAGGTTGGTTGACCTTCTAGGTTGAGAGTGCGTACCGAAAATTTAGCTTGAAGTCTCGCGTTGAGCCGAGTGTCTGTGTCATAAGGTCAGTCCCCCCCAATGTCGTTCTTCTTTCTGTCTCACACCTTATATGAGCCCCCCAGAACCCCCAAAATCCCACTGCTCTCTCCAGCTGGATATTGGGCATCAAGCAGCTGGCCAGCGCCCCATTGTCCAACCGTTCCAGTGGACACTAACTAGAGCACAGTGGAGGAAACAACCCTCCCGTATCCGAGGCTAGGCAGCGCTACCCACCGCAGGCCCTCTTTTGCCATGCGGCGTCCCATGTCGAGTTTATTCACCAAATCCAAAGCGAGCCCCGAGCCTGCGGAGCCATCTGGGACTGGCACTGGCCAAAATACTCTCACCCTCACTAATAATAATTGTTCCAATCGCGCATCGCCTTCGGCCTCTGCCTCGAGTAATTCGCCTTCTTCTCTCAACAACTCGTCGTCACGTTCGCCATCCTTGACTCCCCAGCCGGCCACTCCCAAATCCCCCACCTCTGGCCTTTTTGTGCCCGCGCCCCCAAAGTCGCATTTCGCAGACATCGCATCGCTCCCGCCCCAAGATCCCCAGAACGTCGATTTTGATTTTCTGCTCGATTGCAGCGACGACGTCGCCGCTTCTGCTGCCCTTTCCGACAACGCAGCGATACCAACCAGCAACACGCCAGGCATTCCAGATATCGATATGGCGACCGGCCCAGTATTCGACTCGGGCCTCGGCCGTAGTCGACAGGACTCATTTGTCGGTGCGAGACCCATATCTATGGCCAACCCCAACCGCACTCGCCGAGACTCGAATAATATCGGACCTGGCAGTCTAATGGGCGGCATGAGCTGGGGCGGCATCTCTCTGGGCAGCTTCGTAAAGGACGAGTAAGTATTTTGCTACCAACCCCAACCAGAAATATCAGGCGCATTTGGCGGATACTGGTCGTGGCGCACCGCCGCTCTACCCACATCATCTATGCTTCAGGACATCGTTTATGGTTTGGGAACAAGTGTGACTGATAAAATGATTGCAGAATGATGATGACTGGCACATCACCATATCCGACACATCAGTCGCCATCGTATCATTCGTCGTCCTACATTCCCAAGCTGGAAGCCTCCTTCATGCGCGACTTTATTTGCTGCGACACAACGTGGGACACTCTCCATGATCTCCTGCAGCATTATGAGGAGCAGCACACAACCATGACAGGGGCCTCTACGTTGGGCCCTGGGTTCGGTGGAAGCTTTGCGCGTGGCCCTACCAGTCGTGCTGCTTCTGTTGCACCTTCAGCTAGACCACAGCAGCCAACACAGCCGATGCATGGGTTCCAACAACAACGTCAGGCTGGCACTGGCGCGAGCAACTTGGGCGTTGGTGGGTTCGGGCAGATGATGCGGCAACAGGCGGCTCCGGCTGCACCCAAAGTCAACCACATGTCCCACCTCAATGACGAGATGGATGCAGTAGGTGATATGGAGATGGATGATCCCGTGGGACACATGGATATGGACGATAGCCAGCGCATCCAGCAAACCCGCCACCTCTTTGGCCAGCAGCAGCGACCTCACCTCCATCTCAATGCCTCGGTGCTTCCACATCAAGCGTTGCGTACATCGCAACCACCAACACCGGCTGCTCAGAGCTTTGGATTCCAGAACAATCCCACCGTCTCTTCAGTCAACACACCGACACTGACGACGCACCAAGGGCTACCCCAGCGAGGACAGCAGTTCTCGCAAGATAACACTATGGAGGAAGATGATGATATGTCGGGTCTTTCCATGCCTATGAAGCTAAACACGGGTAACATGGCGCCTCTGGGAGGTTTCCCATTCAACCTCAACAACACCATCGATGACCCTGCAAAGCGTCTGTTCAGCCCCGGTGGTTCTTCAGCCCAAATGACCAGCCAACAACGAGCTATGGAACAGCAACTGCAAATCCAGCAGCAAGTGCAACAACAGTTGTCGACCATGAACCTTGATTTCAGCCAGCTGCCGCCGGGCGTTGATCCAAACACAATCCTTCAGCACTTCACCGCGTTGATAATGCCACCAGCTGAAGAGCACAAGCCGTTTAAATGTCCCGTCATCGGTTGCGAGAAGGCTTACAAGAACCAAAATGGCTTGAAGTAAGCAGATTTTGAAAAAAAAAAAAAAAAAACCATGTGATCTATCCAGTTGGTATTTTGCTGACTCAAGTTTTAGGTATCACAAGACCCATGGGCATTCGACCCAGCAGCTCCACGAGAATGGCGACGGCACGTTTTCCATTGTTAACCCCGAGACTCATGCGCCCTATCCCGGCACCCTGGGTATGGAGAAGGAGAAGCCATTCAAGTGCGAAGTCTGCGGCAAGAGGTATAAGAACCTGAATGGTCTCAAATACGTAAGTAAACGTCGTATGTCCGTGTCTGCAAAGCTCTGGATACTAACTATTTCGATGTAGCACAAGCAACACTCCCCAGCCTGCGACCCAGAGATCAGAGCTCAGCACCAGAACATCCTTTCCACCATGATGCAGAATCCCGCAGGGTTCATCGCCATGCAGCAGAATCTTCCCAATATCAACGAGGACAACAATCATTAAGCGTAACATTCCGACTCGGTATCCCTTACACAACAATGGTATCCTGCAGAGAGATGCATCTCTCTATCCACACAGCATACATGCTTCTCATCGTTTTTCTAGTTGGGGTATTTTTGCATTTCTTCAACATCATGCGGTCGGCGTTTTCCTGCTTATCCTGGGAATGGGAGGGCCGTCTTTTTCTCCACGAGCGAAGCACAGGCAGGAAGGCTGTCTGTGGATCTATATACCCCAAGCATAGAGTGTGGATGTCAGACTGATACCCCCGTTGTCCTCTTATTGTTTCTTTCATTTTTCCTTTCTCCCTTGGCTCTTTTGTTGTCTGGTTTGAGCTCACTCGGAAGACTGGGCGACGATAACGACACACACAACATAGAGGAGACCTGCTTTTTTTCACCGAGACAGCGTTTAGAGCGAGAAGGGAGGGAGAGACCGGAAGAGACGAAGACCACGAACCGAACGAATATCATTAGACCGGGGTTTTTAACGACAACAAAAAATGGTGTTGAGAGGACGGGGAGAGAAATAAAACGGGGTGACGAGTCTGGGATGGTAGGGGAGGAAAACAAGAACGGAGATGAGAGGGAGGGGTTAACATAATACACTCGTTATTCACCGCTAGTAATCACTAATTGAGACCTTACAGCTGGACTAGCTGGGCTGGACTGGTTTGGGTTGGTTGTTTTCGGGTTTGGAGTGCGAGGAGAGAGAGAAAGGCTGTTGTGAGCGAGCATGAGAGCAAGCGAGCGATGAAGCAAGCAAGCCAGCGAGGAGTTGGGGGAAGATGAAGTGTGTTTGTTTTGATGTTTTGACTGTCTGTTTGCCTGCCTTTTCCGTTTCAAATCTGGTTTCTTTGGCTTTGTGAGGATGACCCAACACGGCGAGGCGTACAAGGTATCAAAAAAGTTTGGGAAGGGAAGAAAAGGTTGGGAGCTTGGTGAATTTGTGTGTGGCTGGTGGGGGGGGGGGGGGGGGGGGAAAAAAAAGGAAACCGGACCAGGATTTTAATTATCGGTTTTTTAGAAGTGGGAAGGGGACCAAAGTGGCGCATGTTGCAAAAAACGTTTGGGAAAATTTCTGTGTATTTT